>VDFB02274714.1:9627028-9945830 GCA_007258455.2 Sequoia sempervirens
TTGTGGCAGCTGTGGCTGCCAACCTTCCCCATTAAAAAAAAATCATTACCCTAATTTTTACGCCCCTGTTCTGGCCGAAAACCCAAAACAAAAAAAAACATAGGGTCCTTTTCTTTAAACCAGAAAAATAAATTTAAACAACTCTTTACATAAATATATATATATTATGTGTATATATGTATATTTAAACAAAATATACATACACATATATATATATATATATATATATATATATATATATATATTATATCAAATTCCATTCACAGGCAGATTGAAGAAGATCAAATTACAGAAAACAATTTGATAAAACAAAGGTTTGTTTTGTTTTTCTAAATTCCATTTACAAGATTTTTTTTTTTTTTGAGTTTTGTTTCAAGTTTTGAATGGAGTTTCTTGATGGGTTTTCCTTTCAATCCACAATTTTGAATCTTTTAAACAATCTTGAACAACTTCTAAATTATTTTCAAAATAAAATTGCACAAGATTTAAACAATGAACCTTGTGTTTTCTCCAAAGCTTGAAGTCTTTCAATGGAGATTTTTCCCTTTAGTTCAATTCAGCTTCTCTTCAATTGCAATCCTTCCTTCAACAATTTTCCTCTCCAATTTCAATCCTCCACCATTTTCAAATTGAAAGAAAAAAAGAAAATCCTAATTTCCTTATCAAAGTCTTCCCTAAAATTTTGTCAAACCCCTAAAATTGACTCACCCACTAAATTTATTGCCAAAATGGAGATATTTTCTATTTTTCAATTTTAAAACAATTTGCTTTCCCCAAATGCATTTTGCATAATTTTCATTTTAAATAAAATTCATTTTCAACCAAAAAGGTAATTAAATTTATTTAACCAAATGAATTTAACAATTCACAAATAAAATTATTTTCAACTTTTATTTCTAAAAGTAAAATATAAAAGCATAATTCTAATTTTTGACTTAATCCAAAAATCTAAAGATGCCAACCCAACCAAATTGGTTTAATTTATCACTATTAATTTAATTAGTCAATAAAATAAATCTAATTCAAAATTAGATTATTTTATTAATTAAATTAAATTAATTAATTAATCACTAATTTTCCAACATTTCAATAAGGCAAAACAATCATCATTTATAAGTTTCAAAAGCCATTTAATCACTTTTAACTTGCAATTTTAAATACAAAGCCAAGGAGGAAACTAACAACATAAAATAACTGAGCCCGACTATAAACCCGATGACACACAATGACTAGGGTGATGGTTTGACACATAAAACCTAGTTACTATCTCCCAATCGATACTGCCAAGGTCAAGGACACACTGCACTGCACTGTGTGAGCCTATGTCTCCGCATTCCCATCCTACACAAATAATGCAGTGCTGAAACATGCATTGGCAATATATTGGGAACCCACTGAGAATAGGAGGATCACATATATCATTAACGATTATCTAACTAGCGATATATCAACATAATTAATTGACATGGTCATGAAATAATAACATCTCAATAAAGTACCAATACATCAAAACATAATGTTTACATCACTTCATAGATAGTGGTTAAAATAACCAAGTTCCAAAGTCACAATGCAACAGAAATAAAACATATCATAGAAGAACATTGTTTGATCAAAGAGCAAAATGGAGGGGTGTTACAGACACTCCAAATTGATCAAACCACCTTAGAACATGTAACAAGAATGCACTCTTCTTCTAGGCCTCTTGTTCAAATTGTCTTTTAACATTAAACAAGAATATGATCTATAAAACTTTGGTTGTTTACTAACTAGGTGATGAGGCCTTATTCTTTATTATGGCTTATAGTGGACCATTCATAACCACAATAATCTCCTCCCTCTTTGTAAGATCCTCCATTTCCCCTTGTTTGCTCTGTCATTTTTTTATATACATCTCCCTTATCCCTATAGTTATAGACAAAAAGATCATTTGTTTATATGATGGCCCTTTCTCATCTTAGTGCATTATAACTATGTGGATTTACCAATATTTATGTTGTGTAAATGTGTTGGTTGACATATAATTTTCATTAAGTAGTTCCATTACCTATTATGGGAAATATTATGAAAGGATGCCATTTTCCTCTTTTAAAAGATAAGACAAGTAATTTTCAAACAAATTTTTAGAGAGCAAAACTCTATAATGGTCTATCTAGCAACCTTAGGGTAGAGTCGAAGACGATGCATTTTTTAATATTGAATAACCACTATAACATTTCATTGTTCAAACATTGATGTATGAATGTTTTCAATCAACCAATTCTCACATCATGTAATCTCAAAGTATCATATTACAATCGAATCAATGTGTCAAGGCTTGTAATGTATCAATACATAGGTTCTCATGGGTTACATTTTACATCTAATGTATATATAAATCACTCTTGATTTGGCACATTTGTACCTACATTTTTCTCTTTTTATTTTTAGACTACAAGAATCGGGTAGTATGACACCCTATAAATTGTAGTGTGCCAGGTAAAATTTTTAACATGACCGGTGACACTGGTGCAACACGCCCTTCGGTACCAAGGGGGTGGGGGAGACTAGACCTCATGACCAACCTACTGCAATAGGAAAGGTTTAACCAATTGAGCTAGGGCCCCAACCCCCTACATTTTTATCTATTGTTACAACTGGTGGATTGCATTTACTCTATCAATGATAGTTCATTCCCTTGGTGCGCTTGCATGACAATCTTCAAAAAAAAAAAACTTTTCTATCATACATTCTATTGTGTCATGTTCTTACTCCACGTAAACAAAAAATTGTATGTGTCATTCATGTAAACACCTATGCAAACCATCTTGATACTTCTTGGTTTTGTTTTTTACTGTAACCAGGTTGGTCTTCTAATCTACCTATGGAATTTCCAATTCCAATCAAGGGTAGCTCGAAGGACTTGGACCAACTGATGAGGATTTTAAAGACCTCCTACACTTTGGGCTCTGCAAGACCCGGGAGGGTGATCCCTTTAGCAATATCAACAAATTAAAACACACATATAATAAAATATTGCTTAACAGATAATCTCATTTAATAGCTCAACATAATAGGATAATACTGAATAGAATTGGCTATTCATCAGTAATATCAACTATTTGGAGCATGAGATAACTACAACACATAGGGATTTAAAATGATTTTGAATTTATAAAATGTGTTGGACATGCACTAAGCTGCAAGATAATTCAGTGCCTAATTCTGGGCCATGGAGTCAAACACATAAAAAGAATTAATCAGCAAATGACATTCAACCAGTGGATTTAAATTGTCAATGCCTTGCATCAACTATTAGTGCCTTACACCAACAATCCCACTCCTATTATCAATCAAACTCTCCTTACCAAATCCAACTTGCACACTTGAAATCACTATTATCTGCTCAAAGCATTTAACCATTTCCTTGAAATAGATCCATAAACAAATAACATAATCTCATGAAATTTGAGATGACAAACTCAAAGATACTTTTTATTATTGAATTCATATGATTAAACTGTACAAGTATGGAGACAATTTGAAGATATTCATGAATGTGCACACACTTTCATGGTTTATTTGCACAAACTGGTTGCATTTGCTCATAAAATTAGAAATTACAGCTTACAGACTCAATATGACTCAAAATTTACAATTCTCTATCTACCCCAGCCTCATAAAAAACCCCAGAACTAGAACTCAACCTCCAAACCTCAATAATGAGAAGAGAAGAGAATATAAAGAAAAGAGAAGCTCCAAAAGAATACCTAAAACTGATCGGGAAATGCCATCTGGAATCTTAATTCACCGCTGATCAACAAGCTGCTCAAAGCATCTCTCCTCTCTTTGTAACTGAATTTGCCTCTTCATTTGCCTTTGCATTGAGTTGTTGAGTCAACAAATATGCCCATGTGGAGAAATTCACTCCATTCTACCTACTGTGTGAAAAATGCCTCTGCCCGTGAAAGTTCATTTTTTGCCTCTTTACTTCACCAGCATATTATATTTGCATATTTAAATATTAAATATTTTCAACTTTAATAATAGATTCAAATTTATTCCTACTGGCTCCTCTCACTTTATATTTTATGCATTTTATCTCCAGCAAAGGAAATATTTCACAAACATTTCCCGTCATGCACTTTCACGTGCGTCTTATATTTTACCTGGGCTTTTAAAACATTCTTCCTCTTTTCACTTCTCACGGGAAAAAGACATTACCCTGTGTTTGATTTCCACCTCAACTTACAATTTCAACCACCCCCATTTAAATGTGAACATTTTTAATAAAGGTTTTTAAAAATTTACCTCAGGCCCCTTAAACGCATTTCCATTGTATATTTAAAAGACTTACCGTTTAAATAATAAAACACCCTGCCGTTGTCTATCACTGGACCCACCTCATTAAAATCTTCTCCTTTAGAATTTCTTTTAAAATTTTCATCAGGAAAACTATTAAAATATTTGATTTTATTTGCAGAGCAAATGAAAACCTTTACTTTCCCGTGCGTTACAAATGCCCCGGGACCCACCATACACGTGGCAGTAGCCCGCTATCCCGCGGGACTTAAAGGGCGTGTAGGTTTTCATTGTGATATGGTGGGAAATGGCTGAGATTTGGCTAGAGTCGGCATCTAATATCCACCATTGGTTTTGTTTTGGCCTTCATTTGCCCTAAACTTTCATGCTCAACTTCTTAATTCATTCTGCAACTTTAATGTTGGCGCTATCTTTCCCTTCTCCCCTTGCGTGGCCTCGATTCTGCCAGTTCCATTCGCTTTAGAGTTTCTAAAGCATTTTCAACATATTTATTTTGTCTATACATGGCGCCTCCATTCCCTGCATTCGATTGAAAGTTACTGAGAACTTTCTAACAAATCCATTTTGTCTGCCTTCGTTGCTGGGTGTGTGCCCTTCCTAATGCTTTAATGGATCCCATATCCTCTATCATGCACTCTGCATCTTCCCCCTTGTGTTTATGGCAACGCCCCTTTACATCTAGCATAATGGCTGCATGTGGGGTTTCATGTGGGGTTTCATGAGACTATCTTTGTTGGGAGATCTCTGCACAAGTTCATGTGCCCCTCTATGTGTTGGCGCGATCTCTCAACATCAGATTGCACTTGCTTGGAAGTTACAAGAAACTTTCAATATATCCATATTTCACACAACTTTTAATGCCCTTGCTCATGTGTGGCTTCCATCCATCTAACCGGCGTATGGACAATTTCAAACAACTCAAGCCCTTTCCTCAACTAGCGCGGGCTTCTCTGGCATCCGTTGTATTTACTTGCAAAGTTTCTGAAGTCGTTTCATATATGCGTTGCCTTGTCTATGCTCCCCATTTACAATTGATTTAAAACTTCTAAAGTATTTTACCAAGTTCGTTTTGTTGCATTTGCTGTAATCTTTGAGGCCCCTTCTTACAAAATGTTATCTATGCTGGCCCGTGTCTATGGCATTCCTTCCCCTGAAACTTCAGCCACTGCTATTCTAACACAAACGCCTCCATCCTTTATGTCTTGCTACACTCGGGACTGCACTTTGTTAATCCTTTGTGTATTGACTACCTCTAGGCGTAGGCTTTCACAAGTGCTGAGGTCTTCTCAACAATCCTAATCTCTATTTGCTTTAAAATTTCTTGGCATTTTCATAAATCTATTTTGCATAATACCAGGCGCGTGCCTTGCCTATGCTTCCACTTATTGTTGCTGCGCCATTAACAATGGTGGTATCTGTTGAGGATTTATTCAAATCAAATTTTTTGTGAGATACTTTCACATACGAGCGCTAGCTAAGGGATTTGCCCTGTTCATTGGCATATTTATGTGGCAATATTAAATGGTCCCTCTGACCATGGCACGGTAGTTGTTGGTTGATTACACCCTGTGGACTAATCTCCATATATTTTCCACAGTGGATGTTTGTGTGGTGTATCTATTCTCACATGAATAAACCATTGGGCTGAGTGTGTAAGATGTGCTTTCATTTTATGCTACCACTCCTTCACCTTTATGCATCACAGCATGACTTCCTTCTGTAACATTACCTCAAAATATTTTCAGAATCCTGAATGAAACACCCTCAACAAAATTATCTTCATCAACTCCATCAGACAATGACATCTTATCTTCTTTTGATCTCCATGCAGAGTTTCAATTCATCACCTCTTATTCATACAATTTTGACAAGGCATTGTGATGTTTGTATGTCATGTACAACTCACCTATGCTTCTTAGTAGAGACATCTGGCCCCATTGACTCCAGAAACACTATCTTATGTCCCAAGTATTTCATGAACACAAGCATGACCATGTGATACCCAAGAAAGTTCAAGAGTTTCTGCATTTGAGATTTCTCATTGTTTATACATGTTTCCAAATATTCAAGAACCTGAGCCAAGTTAGTCTGTAAAGAGATTTGCCTTTTCAATTTCCATCACTTGACAAGAGACCTGCTGCAAAGATAATTGACTGCATTAATTAAAACTTTGAAGGCCCTTGAGAGAGAAATGTCCCATGCAATGGTTGTTACTAGAATAGGAAAATCTTCAAACTTATTTAATTCAATCATGGATATCACAACCCATAATATCCGCTGCTTTCACGTTAATAATGCCAATACTCATAAGACATATAATGAGTTTGAATCCATTTTGAGTGCATCTTTGATAAACTCAAAGCTTGGTTTGATCTCGTTCCAAACTTAAGCTGTGGAGCTTCAAGATTGAGCGAGGCATGTCGGGTCCCCCTGTGGGCCTGGCTAAAAACATTTTCATTTTCAAAAAACTTTCAACCTTGAATTGATCAGGCACAACCTCTGAATGCACCTGGAGTAAAAATATGAAATGGGTTTTCATCAGAACTTGCTTTTGGGCACTTTTGCAGAATGGGAAAAATTGGCCAAGTGAGCTCTAGAATTGCCTTTGAAAAGTAGTCAAACGATCTTTTGGGGTCACGAAAACTTGCAAACATGTAGCCACCGGCCCAGAGATTTCAGCACAACAAATGGCTTAGAGAAAGGAGTCATGAGGTGAAAGATATTCAACTTCAAAGTTGCCCTCTCGGATTTTCTGAAACTGTGCATGCTGAAAACCAATTAAAACTCGCCAGATCACCATATTGCAAAAATATCAAATCAACTCCTGGCGAGTTGCCACCAGACACATAAGCACATTTAGGCACACTGAACACTTGTGCAAGAGGAATTTGCATGAATCATCACCCATCAAAAGATATGAGGTGTCAAGATTGACCACCCTAAAATGTTGTCAGGAATGCAATTGCAAAACAGGAGAAATTGCATTTGGTTTTGACCTACTAAAAATAGCAAATCAACTCGCGATGCCCTGAAAACTGACATGTGAAGTAATTTAGGCATGAAGGTATGAGAACAAAAACCATTTTGACTTGATAATTAACAGATTGCAAAATACAAGCTCAAACAAAAGGCTACTTTACAAAACTAAACATTTGCAAACTGCAGAACAATGACAAAACCCTCCAGCTTCACTTTTTGAAACCTAGACAAAACTTATCACATGAAGCTGAAAACTGACACACACACTCACATAGGTCACATAAGTGGGTCCAAAAGTGCGTTTTGCTTGAAAATCGACAGACATCAAATTACAAGCCTTCAAAGTAGGCCATTCAGGCAAATTCATCAGGTGCACTTCTGAAAGTGCAGAGGCAAAATTTTTGAAATAGGCATCTCAAATTTGTAGAATTTGAGAGTGCCATCAATAGTTATGCACAAGATAATATATATATGTAATATGCAGTTAGCACAATTTAATTTAGTTAAAATCAAATGGGGACATATTTCTATATCAAAAATATCACAAAAATATTTGAAATTCAGGATAATGGATTTTGAAGTAAATAAAAGTGGGTCGACATTTACTCAAGAAACTATAAGAAATCCACCTAGATGTATTCCCCATAGCCTCAATACATCACATATGAGAAATTTTAGTGGAAGGGGCGAGACGTCCTCCACCATCCCATTTGTCTTTGAAAATCATGGGCAAACCCCTTTTTTGGGTGCTTTTGTGATTCCAGAATGGCCAGGGGGCATCACTTTAGAACATTTTTGGGCATGTCAAGTTAGGATGTTTCCTAGCAAAACTTGATGATACCTTAAAATTTTTCTGAATTGGCCAAAGTTCATCTTTTTTCCTAGCATGCACTCAGCTATATTTTATTATACAAATTCTAGTTATACTCACATGCGGTGACTATGTGAAGCATTGACCCTTTAGGATTGGTTACAGTTTTGTTGTAGATGTTTACTTTCTAGTGATTGAGTAGTGCACATTTGTATTCATATTTTGTATGGTATTACTAAGAATTCCTTATAGTTATAACTTGTTATATATGTTCCAGTTATGCTTAGCAACTAATTTTTTTTTGATAGGACCATATTACACCAAGCACATTAGGTGACAATACAAGGAATAATATGGATTGGTAGGGAGTGGATGAAGTTTTCATAAAATGTTTTGGAGTTGTGATTATTGTTGTATCTTGTAGTTTTATTTTTCTTGTAATGTCTACTTAGAAACTAACACCTTGGTTTATTACCTAAGTCTATTTTAAGTACATTGTGGGCCTATTATCCATAGGTCCTCAAATAATTTTCACATCATAAAATTTGTAAAATATCATCTTGCATTAGTTAAAATAACACAATATTTTATATGACATAAAAACATATTTGGTTCTCTTAGTCTTAGATATGGGTACATGTCAAATTTTTACAAGGGGAGAAATCACCTCTAATTTAAAAAAAATACTCACTGCTCTTTCATGGTGCTAAAAAGGCTATGTAGATTTATACCATATATGTGTGTTTGATTGACCAAATATATTAAAATTTCCATTTAATGATGTCCATTTGAAGAGTCTACAGTTGCAACAATATTAAAGGACGTAGTGAATGCCTTGACTATCTTCATAAGTTATAATTCATTTATAGAGATCTCAAGCCTAATCATATTTTGGTAGATAATGGAGTTATAGTCAAATTGAAAAATATTGGACTATTTTTGTGAATAAAAATGGGAAGCTAAAAAAAAGGAATTCTATATGGTCTCTTGGGATAACTATTGTAGAACTTTCCTATGGTGAACCTCCTTACATGGAGAAGGATATAAAGAAAGAAAACTTTCGGTGAGTCTAATCTCATGGAACATGGACCTTGATGTGTCAACAAGATTAAAAAATAATAAGGGATGGGTTAGCTATAGATACCATGTGCATTCTAGTTAATATAGTTTTTATTCTAGGTGGGTACACCCTAGTTAAATTAAAGGAAGGATTAGTTCTAATGTTTCTATATGAAGTGCTCCATGCATGTTAATAATTACTATTGTTCTATTCATGTTAAGATGCCTAGAAAGATTACCAAGCTTTATTCTATTGTACTTTGTTATCGGACTTGATCAACCCAATAACTTTGTACATGTATCTTATAAAATTTTGAATAGAAAAGGATCTGAGCTTTTTTTGGGTAACTTGTTTCAATTCAATTATACTTGACAATAGGAAAAGAGGATAGTTCAGAATGCATGATTGTTATCTTAGAATATATTTTGAATATATAGATTATATACTTCAACGATGAGTGATTACATAGTATGGGATATGCATTTCATTCAATAGGTAAATGTTATATCAACACATGATAATAATTTTGTAAATTTAATCTTGAAGTTACATGTAAGTGATTAAAAACGTATCTATATTAAAGAAAATGAGATACACAAAAGAAAATTGATAAAGTTGAAATATATGTGATTAAACATATATAGAATAGTATTCCTTTCTTCGATTGTAAATTCGTGATATGTATGAATGTATAGTTCTTTTTATTGGAAAAATGACTCTCTAGTAATTATTTGTTAATTTAAAATACAATTGAAAAAAAGGGAGAGATCTATGAATTAAAAGAAGAAAAGGATGATGAAGTAAACATATATAGAAACATTATAAATGAAAGATGTATTCAATATTAGTTTCTTCAATTATTGATTATGTATTTTTTGAGTTATGATATAGATGCATCTCATGCTACTAAAGACAACAAATAATTTACAAGGGGAGAAACGTTATGTGACTTTTTCCAAGAATAGAGAAAACTATGAAATAACCCTTTAGAATTAAAAGGGAGAGAAAAGTAATGGGTATTAGGATATTATGACCCTTTGATTAAAAGATAGATTAATAAGAATATGCATAACAACTCTTTAAAAGGGGAAGAATGATTTTTTATTTAAATAATTATTAAAAGACAACCTCTGTGAAAGGGTGTGATGGTTTCTAAACCACCCCTTAAGGCTTATATAAAGCATTTATGTGAGACTTGGAAAGCCAATGTAGAACATTCAAGGAAGAAGAACACTCAAGGAAGAAGAAGGAAGTGGTTTGGTGAGCTATGGGCATTGGAAAAGGGGGCACACAACATGTGTCCAACTTGGGGTACAAAGTACACTTAGGACTATTTTGGCCAGGGCTTGGGTATTTGTACTTGTGTTGAGCATTGTTCCATTTAACCAAAAATTGTGTGGAGCATCGTAGTATTCTTTGTTCCTCCTAGATTGTTCCATAACAAGATCCAATACCATCAACATCTTCCTAAGGTGAGAGTGTCTTTGCCAAGTGTCGTGTTTCACATAAGTATTGAAAACCATTGATTCTAAACTATATTGGGAATATTGTCTATATGATTTTGATGCTAATATGATTGAATTATAGGAATATGTATTCAATTTACTGTGTTAATTATTTACTTTAGAATCCTTATCTAACTATTACATATTATAGTTTACATTGATTATTCTATAATAGTTATTCACATCATTTTAGTAACATTACATCTTGTAAATTATCTTAACTATAATATTTTATCTATAAAATCCGTTGCTAATACTTAAACAAATTTAAGAGGAAAAGTGGCGTTACACTATAAACAAGTGAATATGCAGTGGAACTAGTGGGAGTACAGATGGAAGTGTGATAGGCACAAAGGGAAAGATTAAGTTGAAGGTGTTGGTCATGGCCAATGTTATTGACGATTTTCTTAAGTATTTTGATGATAGTTTTATTGGATGCCTTCGCTTGACCGTTCCCTTGCAGGTAATAGGGGTGGAACATTTGTTCTTAATATGGAATTTCTCACATAAGGATTGCACTTCATGGTTTTTGAAGTATTTACCATTATTTGTGATGATAGTGGATGGTATTCTGAAACAAAAAATGAGTTTTTAAGGATAAATTTGGAAATTTGGATGTTGGTAGTGAAAGTGAGTGGAACAACTTTGACACACTTAGTGAAATATTTGGTAGTAGTGGTGATGAATTTATGGCCATTGGAGGAGGTGGGATTAATATTTCTAATGAGATCAATACCCCATGTAAATAAGGGCCATGGAGTGTTAATGGGTTAGAGAGCCATTGGATTAGGGGTAATCATAGGGTACTGCCAGGTAGGTATATATAGACCAAGGGTTAAAAAAATCTCAACCGACTATAACTAGCTATAGAAACAAATATTGAGAAATAATGAAACTACGTGAAACTACTTAAAATATGAGAATGCCATAAAGACCAAGAATAGTAAACGATATATTTTGACAATAAAGAATGACTTGGAAACTGTGATGTCCCCACTCTAGTCAGTTACCAGGTGCAGTGTGTTAGCCTATTTCTTGGACCCTTGTGGGCTAACTGGATTGGTTAGAGGTTCAGTGGTATTTTCTAGAGGAGTTGGTCGTTCTCATTTTCAGAGTTCAGTGATTGGCTCAATGCAGACCTTGGTTGTTTAGGAGTTGACAACTTCTGACGCCACAAAAATATATGGAGTTTTGAGAAAGTTATGATTATTTAAGTGATTTAAGTTATTAATTAACTTAATACTTTATTATAAAGTCAAATTGACTTTATACTTTTTTATATCACTTAAATATTCATAAAAAAGTGATTTAAAATTAAATCACTTAAACATAAAAGTTGGCACCCAAGTATTTAAGTCCAAACTATTGAAAGGGACTTAATTATATTTTAAAAAATTTAAATGATGAAAAGAGGCGTCATCTTATTGGAATTCGTGCCTTTTGGGATATAAGGCATTTTGGCAATGAGAAACTCTATTCTTGATTATTTTGACTTTTCCTTTGGTTTTCTTCTATGCTATTCTCTGTGAGCAGGGTTTGAGCAAATCTTCCATTGGAGAACGAGATCTCTTCAGTGTTGAGCATTTTTGAGACTGTGAGAGACCAGTTGAATTAGTGCATCTGTGAGGGCTTCATTCAGAGGTTCTACTTGCTACAATCAGAGTTTTATTATTCAGTTTTTACTTGTTTGTAATAAGGAAGGGGGTTTCTTCACCAGAGACGTCATCTTCAGCAGATTTGTAGCTTTCAACTTTGTTCCTTTAGTTTCTTCCTTTGGCCGTACCATTTTCCTTGGGATTTGTGCCTTCTTGGAGGTTTGGCGTGTGAAGCTTGTAGCTAAAATGCCTTTTTTTTTGTTCCTGATTGTGCTTCATTCTTGGCAGCTACTCCTATTAGCCCTTTGTATCCTGTTTCAGAGTTGGAGAAGTCATATCTAGAGGCCAGGTGTCCATATTTTCCAGTTTTCACCATTCTTGGCTAGCGAGTTGACTTATTTTCTTAATAAAATAATCTGGAGCATTTCAGGTATGTTCATGAGTTGTAAATTCATTGTTGAGGTTGTTTTTTACTTTCTGTAATTTTGATTCACCAAAAATAGCTCAAATTTACATTTTATAACCATTTTATGTTGTATGCCCTTTCTCTTCTATCTAGAAAATTTCTCTAAAAAACAAAAAAACACAAAAAGATAAAGAAAAATACAGGGGTTTGAGTTGTGAGCCAGCAGGGTTCATCATAGAAACAAGGCTTTAATTCTAATGATTTTCATGACATGCATGAACAAGAACCATAAACATTAACATTTGATAAAATGCAACTAACAAAGTAACAATGTAATGGCTAGACAGATCAGAACTAATTCACAATATAAACGCTTTGGCCAAGATCTCCATAAATACCTGAGAAACAAAGGAATAAAGATTATTTAAAGAACGCTAACAAGGAAAAGCATACAACAATTGCTAAAAATGTTGGATCCAGGTTGACGTATCAAGGATGGAGGAATATAATAACAAGGCAACATATCTAGAGAAGGCTATAGCCCATTCATCCGAGGAAAGACGTCCACAAGCAAATTAACAACAAATAAAACTGCAATAAGAAACTAAGCTAAATAGCATAAGAAATATTAACACAATATATGAAATGAAAAACTTCTAGACCACTATGCACTCACATAACAACATAGCAACAACTGCAAACACTACTGCACAACCTAAGTAGGATCACACTAATGACATCTCACCATGTAGGTAGATCCCAAAGGTAGATGAAGGGCATACACAATGCCATTGTAGTCGTAATTTTAAGCTATCCATGATAATAAAGTATTCATAATATGTTTAATTATTTCACTTGTGACTAGTATCAGGTGTATTGTTTAAGAATGCTAGTCTCACCAAACATAAAATGAGAGAAAACTCACTTAGCCCCTAAGCAATAGCCCATGGATGCCTACGAGTAGGTATTAAAAATGGTTATCTAATACCAATATGACTGACATTCAGAGGTAGCCTATGGATAGACTTAGTCATACGAATAATTTTTGAGTATCGGGTGGAGATACCTGGGCTTAAAACATGTTTTTTTTGGCAACAAGAAGTAGACTCAATCATTGAGTAATTGAATAACTGTGAGGTCTGATCTCCCCTTTTTGTTTTTTTTTTCGATAGATGGGTGATTTAGGCATAGAAGGGAAGGAAACAGTTCCCCAATCCAAAATTCTGAAAACCCATTCCCAACATAAAACAATAGTAGAAGAAAAATTTGCAGACCATTCTCTCCCTAAAGAACAGCCTCCCCCCCCAAATCCCCCAAAACTAAAACATTTTCAAGAAGAAGAAGAATGACGGTTGTACGGGAATTCCCAAAACTGTCCCAACCAAATATCCAACTGGTTAAAGTTAATTTTAATTTATTAAATCAATGGTTGAAACAATTAAAAGCATCATGTTTAAAATTATAACTTGGGTGAATATAATTGATACTCAATCTCACAAGGTCGGTAAAACCTTTTATCAACTTTTACTTACAAATTATAATTAATTATATACTCCACCCTTCTAACATTTATTTATTTATCAAAGTGTACCTTTTTACTAATAATTTATTTTAATGCATAGGATAACCAAGACATTTTGTCAGACAATTTAAATTAAATAAAACCAAATGCTAGTTAATTACCTGACCACTATCTAGGGTCAAAATACAAAACCTCAAACAATGTCGACTGGCCAAATTGACAAAACTGACAATACTGATAGTACTAACAGGGTACCAAACCAGATACTCATCCTCTTTGAGGATGATGGATAGGGTAGGGGATCAAGTGTTATCTCCAATCAACTAATCCATTGGGCTCAAGGCACGCTCAGACCTGCCAATTTAGGTGGAGTCGATGCCTGGTACTTGAAACCTACAACACATAAAATAGTTGTGCATATACATGTCCATATAGATAGACACACTGTGAAAGGGAATCACAGCGTCATAGGGTACTCACAAGTGAGTGGTGCGACACTGTCCCTTTCACCTAAACACATCAGTAAGAACATCACCAAGTAATCGAATCAACTCATATAACAATCAACTACATAGTAATCAGGATAAAATCAATCACATGATAATCACATGACAGTCATGGTAAAATAATCACATAATGTTGAAGATAGGATTAGTCCTCATAATCGATTAGACCATATACTAGTCATAACATGTGCATAAAACCTCAAGTGACAGAAGTGTCATCAAAGGAAACACCATAACAATGAATCAAACATCATAATGTCTCATCATCAATTTTCAGTTTGTTAGGGAGAAGGTATGAGAGATACTACAACCAAAAAACATCAAAACATCAACAAAAAATTAGTAGCCTCCTGTAAAATTTTTAGAATCTTCATAGCTTATAGATCTTGGGAAATGATATGCCCGTGCCTGTCCACCACCTTGGCTAGCTCTTTCATCGGGATTTCCAAAGGTTTCTTGGTCTTACTTTGAGTACGGATACTTAGACCTATACCAATAGTAGAGCCTTGATCACCCTTTGTCAAATCCACCTCTGCACCAACAACCTCCTTCACCTGATCAAACACCTCCCCTTTCTAGTTTTCAACTTTCTCATTGAGAAGGTTAAGACCTTGAACATTATTATGAAGCACTGTTTGACTAACTTTGACCAATTTCTCAAGATTTTCATACTTTAAAGGTATTTTCCTCCAACAATTAGATTCTAGATTCATAGTCCTTCATAACAAGCATGTCATTTACCACATCTTAGAGGATACCCAACATTTTATTATTCTAATCATAGACTTAAGAATCCTCCTCTTTGTTGATGTTCTTCTCAACTTTCTTGATCATGGAACACACTTTCACATTGCTTTGATTAACTTCAGTGAAAAACCATTTGAATAGTCTAAAATAAATAATAGTTCCATCCTTAGCCACACCAAGAATATTATTGAGTTCATCTCTTTTACAGTTGAAAATATTGATATCATCAGGCAGGTCATCAGAGGGATCATTCAGAATCTCCTGCTAAGTGTCATTGTGTGTAACATCCTTACCTTTATCTTTGCAATAATCCTCACTAGGAATTTTAATTCTGGGTCTAGGGACCTTCTTCACAATAGTTGAAGAAGACTTGATCAGACCAACATTCTCATACACAGACCCGTCATCCATATTTCCATCATCAACCTCCTCAACATTTCTAGATTTCATTTTCTTCTTAGTAGCCGAAGAGGCCTATCCCTTATCCTTAATACTTGTGATATTATCAATTCCTAGCATGGTTTTCTTCCTTTTACGACTAGAAAGAGGCTCCAACACAATATCCTTGATAGTAGAAGAGTGGACCACCACCCCCTTAACCTTATTACTCTCAACATTACCAAGTGGAGGACACTTCCTTTTAATAGGTGAGGACTCCATAACAAAACCATTTAAGTTATTTATTAACTTCATGCACAAATTATTTTTAATTTCCATGATGTAATTTCATTTTAATAGTTATCAATTTAATTTATTAATATTATCTATATTTAATATTAATTTCAACATTAACATTATCAATAATATTATTATAACTATTAGCTATAGTTATAGTTATAATAAAATATTGGTTCTTTCTATGTTACCTCTGTGTAATTAATTTATATATATATAAGTATTACATGTTTTAGTTATACTTTTGCTATATTAGCATCCTTGTAGGTACTCAACCTCTGTAATGTTATTGATAATGGATGGCCAGGTGTGTGATGGAAATGATGTGAGTTGCATGCAAGAGTGATAGTTCGAATGGGGAGGAAGGTGGGAGCGAGGAGGACTTTTATGAAGTTGATGAGATCGTAGCTTGTCAGGTACTGGCGTCTTCTGGGGAGCTGTTGGAGATCTTTTTTGGATCTCCTCTTTGTTTTTTGTGCTATCTGGGAGCTGCGAGCAAGTGTTGGAGCTCGTTTTCTTTTGATGGCGGCGTTGTTGCTTCTGGGGCAGAGATTTATGTTCAAGAGGGTTTTCCTGGAGCTTCTTGGGCTTGGTTGCTTTATCTGTAGGACTTGGGGTTTGTTGGCTAGTTTTGGCATCCTCCTGGGTTGAGGATGTTGGTTTTGAGCTTTACCTAGTTGTTTGGTGTCTTGTTTCCTAGGAGGTTGCTTGCTTGGTTGAGCTCTTTAATCTAGGTTGGTATTTCCATTCCTTCGCTTGGTGCTATGTAGGGAGCAACCTACTCTTGGGCCTTTAATGGCTTTTTGGTGTAGTTTTCTTTGGGGTTTTTCCCCTTTCTTTCTCCTAAATTTTTTGTCTTGGCTTTAGGGGATGTGGCTCTGTGGTGCCTATTTTTATTTCATATACTCATGAATGGCCTAGTTTTTGTGTTTTTGGGGCATGATATTTTGTGGCCCCTTATCTGTGTGTTGTGGGGTAGGTGTTTTTTAAATTTGTGCCTAAGTGATCTTCTTATGGAAGTTGTTGTCATGATTGTTGACCTCTTTCTGTATGTTGTTGATCTTTTGAAGTTTTTTTGTATGGCTCTTGGCCTCCCCAAGGTGTGGAGTTATGGATTTGGTGTGTAGGGGTTTTTGGATCATTCTTGAGCTGAGTAGCTTCATATTTTTATTCTAAAGGCTCGGGTCTTTTTGGGTTTTGTCTGGTTGGATGAAGTGTGTTTTTCTGTCCTGTTTCTTCACTTTGTTATGCCATTAGAGGCTATGTTGGTTCATCCTTCCAAAATCTTTGCATTCTCTTTAGATCTATAGGTGGTGTCTTCTATGGAGGTGGAGACTTCTCCCATTGAGGTAGATCCCTCTTCTATTGAGGTGGAGATAGTTGTTGTAGATTCAGTGGAGATTCTAGTTAGCTTGTTCCTATTGAGGTGGGGCTTGCGTGGGCAGTTGTGTGAAGAATTTGGAGGGTGGGACTGTCATTTCTTTTTCTCCTATAGAGGGGAGCTCTCTCCTATTGAGGTGGAGGTGAGAATGACTCTAGTGGGGAGCTGCTACAAAATGGTGGATGTGCTTCAATGTTTCGGTGTGCTCTAATTCCCCTATTGAGGTAGGGATCTTGGAGTTGTTGGTGTTTTTGATTATGGGGTTGAGGTTGATGGTGCTCTTTAGCATTAAGTTTCCTTTTGTTCTTGGATCAATGATGTCTTTCCAGAGTAGATGGTTTGTTGATGTTTGGCTAATACAGGTAGGTTCTATGTTTACTTAAGGTTTCCAGGTCCTTGTTAAAATTTGGTTGGTTAGGGATCTTGTCCCTCTCTTTTTATCAGATGTAGCTCGTGTAGTCATGTCTTCTTGTTAACTGTTGTTGTTTTTTTGTTGATTGTATGTGAGTTATCTTATCTGCAACTTGCCTACCTTGGATAGGGTTATAGAGCCCTTCAAAACCAGTTGTAATGGGTTACAGAGCCCTTCAAAACTAATTGTAATGGGTTTCGGGGCCCCATCAAAACCTATTTTTTCTTATAATAAAAAACATCAACCATACTAATATTATAACATACCCTAATAAAGGGCATATTTTTAAATTTGATTTAATAAGTTTACAAATCCATATTCATTTTATGTTGGGAACCCCAAAATAAAACCCTAGCATTTTTATTTTTGTTTTGTTTTTGTTGCAGGTTCATGGAGGCACACAACAAGTATTTTTGAGGAATGAGAAGTTTTTTTTGATATAAGGGAGTGCATATGTTGTGCAACACCGCCTCCCTTTTCCACACCCTTATCTGTAGAGGCCACGACCTATGGAGGGCTACAACCACCACAAGGTCATGCCCCTTTATGGAGGCACTCATGTAGTGGTTGCAACCACCCATGGGGTCGTTCCTTGAGGGGGATTGTGACCCCTCAAAGGCAGTATGCCCCTCATAACTTTAATATTTTTTAAAAATTTCCTTTGTTTTTTAAAGGAATTTTGATCTATAATTAATCTCTATATATTTTTTAAATGGGGTTTGTTTAAATTTTTTTGAACAATCATGTTTATTAGTATTTTTTTTTTAAATGATCTATAGGAAAATAAAATAGTAAAGTTTGATTTTTTTTAATCTACAAAAATATGGTAGTTGTAAATAGAGATGGATGGGGCATTTTCACAAAGATTTCTTTTCTTTTCTTTTTTACAACAAGAACAAAAAGTTTTAAATCTTTATTGGAATGTAAAAACTTCATTTATAAGATCAATTAGTATCATAAGAAAAACATTCATTTGATTATTTTCTTTAAATATGCATACTTGGAAAGAAGAAAAAAAAACATTGAGATCATTGAATGCAAAATTATTCACAGCCATTGAACACGAATATTCTTTAAAAAAAAAAGGAAACTCAATCTATTTATTTTTATAAAACTAAGGATTAACAGAGATCTATTATTCACATCAATCTGTAAATAAATATAATAAAATATAATTGCATTTGGTTATTAAAGCTTGAATTTCATAAATTAAAGAGTATAAAACAATGTTCTATTTTCATTGATAAAATTTAAAACAACATATATATATACATATGTTGAAATAATTAAGTATACTTTTCCTTTACATCCATATATCTACAAGAGTTTTTGCATGCACATTACAATAGTAAATACAAAAAAAATACAATAGTAATACAAGACTTTTCCAATGTACCTAATAGGGCAGATTATATTATGAAATGACACATCTATTATTACTTACAATAGAACACAACTAGTCCAAAATCTATAAGCTCTTTTCAAATCTCCATACCTACACATGCATAGGACTTAGCAAGAGTAATTTTATTTCTCCTCCTACTCATTTACTTCCTCTTGGTTATGTTGATGACCTTTTTAATAAAATTTCAACATGCATATACATACACACACATACACATTCATATATGTAAATGAATGCTCACAATAAATAATTAAAAAAAACTTCAAAAATGAGAAAATCAAGAATTGATAAATAAGTACAATAAAAAATAGGTAAACCAATCCCAAAATATATGTGTGTGTATATGTGCATTTATAAATAATGAGTGTAAATGTATATGTATGTATATATGTATATCTATGCACGCACAACTACATATTTATTCACTTTCATTCCGATGATGAATCATAGAATGTGATTTGAAATGTTCATGAAAATAATAATAGACAATCAAATGAAAAACATAAAAGAAAAAATATTATAAATTGCATAAATAAGAGTTGTAGTTGTACACGGTTCAAATTTTGATTTGAAATTACTTAAAAAGATGAAATTACATTGATTTTCAGTCATGGAATGATTGGTTTTTGAGTTACAGTGCAATGTTTTTTTAGAAAAATAAACTTTTTCATCTTACAATCCTCTTTAAAAATGCTTGATAACTAACCATAATGAGGACTAGGCATCCCCTTTATTCTTTACAACAATCCCCTAAATGATAGGAATATACTTTGAATAGAAAAATGGCAAGTGTCCTTATTGTTGGGTCAAAGTCTCCTTGTTTTGGGCACCCAACTGTTGCTCCTATATATTTGTTGTTGATGTTGTTTGTTGAATAACTCCTTGATTATTTTTTACCTTATCACCCAAGAAGGCTCCTATATGCTTGGGAAAGTGTTATGGCATGTTCAATTGCCCTTAGATAATCTCAAGTATTGTCTAAGTCACCCAAACTACCCTATATGCTTACAACTTGATCATAATTTGCAATTACATCTTCTTAAATATTGCAACCTCCATCAAACTTGCTTTTAGGACATGTGACAAAGTGGTAAAAGGAAAAAGCCTCCTAAGGGTGTAGGATAACTTTTAGGGCATAATTGTCATATGTCCCATTCTATTAAGGCTTCCTTATCTTCACATATTCATCATCTATAGGACTATGATCTAAAATTACCTCTTCCATATCCTTGATTTGTGCTTAAGTTTGTATTAAACCCTTGTTTCATTTCCATTTACTATGATACATGCCTTATACTTTCATAGTTGATTGTGATTTGTTATGCCTTTATCCCAAAACTGTAATACATGCACTTGAACTATCTTCTGTATTCTAAGATATGTTCTTCATGATTTGAAACAATAATCTTCATGTATTATAACACTATTATGATATAGTCTTCACTAGATTTTGTCACTTGAATACTAACTATAGATTGTCATTCATCTAATAGTAGACTATGATGGCTATGATTGTTCTTAACAATCTATACATGGACACACTCCTCTAACTTTATCATGCATTCTTTAAACAACAAGAATGAATACTATCACCAACTATCCATTCCTTATGGTACAATCTTGACACAATAAAATTGGTAGGTCACTATCCCCTTTTACAAGACTATTCTCATCTATGTTACATTGTCTTTGGCTCTTATTTGGCTATATCTTTATACCATTGTAATATGGACTTGTTTTCTTCCTATTTCCCACTATCACCATAGTTCATGATTGTAAGAACCTTCTGCTTACTCACCCTTTTCTCACTATCATCTCCACTAAGAAAAAATAGTTGTAATAGTGATTTTTAAGTTACCTCCTTTCATTTGATCTATGTCATGACTATACTCGTGTGTCCTTTACCTTTGCATTCTTCGTAGCACTATCAAACACCATTCTTCATAACTACCACTATTTTTAGTGATAAAACAATTCTTAACATGACCATCCTCTCTATAAATTGGGTAGTGATTACTCTTGGTCTCCATGTCATTAAGCATAGCTTTGCAAAGATAGCTTTCAATCATCATCTCATATTAGAATAGATCCATTGTGATTTTGATTTCCCTCTTCATTTGTATCTAGGCCTTATGGGTGACATGATTGTCCTTGTCTTTAACATTCATGATCAACACCCTTTCCCTTTTGTATTTTCATCTAGGGTTGCATTATAATCAAAGATTATTTGTCATGACTATGACTTGTTCACTATCATACTTAACTTAGTTAACTACCATTACAATTCCTTTTGATTTTCATCTCTCTTTCTCACATTGACTGTCATCTTTTTCCATGCCTCCTAGAGACTTGTAGAATTCCTCATGCATATCAATTTGGTCATAATCTTCAAATGTAATTGAATTTTATATCAATTTGATTACTAAAGACACATTTATTTGACATGCACAAGAAAAAATCCACAATTCTTCTTGAGGCTTCAACAAGTTCTACTGCCCTTAGAGTGTATGAAACTTGGTTGTTGTCATGTCTTGGTTTCCCATTCATGTAATAGACCTCTACCCCTTTTCTCTTTGAAATCCTCATGATTTCTAACTCTAGGTCTGTCATTTTCTTGTTATTACATCTATATGCATATGATTTAATATTTTCTCAATATTTTGGAGGGACTTTCGCTTGTTTCAAGGACAAAAACAGTAACAATTGCCAAGATGAGAAAATAAATAATCATAAAAATCTCAAAATAACATATTAGGATCAATGACTTTGGCAAGTGTTAAGAGAGCTTCTAAAATAATTAGGGTTGCATTCCATAGGTAGGTGACTGCAAATTCTTCACCCACTATCATGTGGTTAAGACTGTCCTATGAATCTGTCATGAACTAATGTGTCTTGCTCACTCATGCTAGACCTTTAAAGCACTATCACTTATCCTTTCCCTTCAACATTGCCACAGAAAAACTCTAAGAGTATGACAACCTTTCACATAGACTATGACACATACAAACTATCCTTCAAAGTGATAATTGTCCCCTTTAGGATTCAATCTACTGTAACATTTCTAACTATAAATTCAAACTTGCCACTATATTTTGCCTCAAGGGATTTGATCTTTGGACTGTCATGATAGTGAAATTCCTCTCTTAGTATAATGAGTGTCATTGTAAGTTTTTTACTTGATTTTCCTTGAATCTACTGCCCTTCTCTTGAAGTTAATGGAGTAAAAGAACACACACAAGTGAAGGTGTATGATAAATCTCAACAATGTTCTCATGAAACCTTAGAAAACTTGACAGAAGTGATGAGTATATCAATCATTATAATGTGGTTTTGAGAGCTGTCTTTTCCTACACATGCCTTCTTCACATGGTTAAAAAGGGTTTTCACTATTAATTGCACCATAGGACCATCCATAATTATTTAGCACAACCCTTCTCCTTTATCTTGTATTCATGGTTCTCTTATGGTATAAGATTTTTTAACTTAAGCATGAACAACATAACACAATTTACCATTGGGTATCAATGTATGATAATAAGATACAATAGGGAGATTTTGGCAAGGGTTTCTATTCTAACATATCATACCATTATCCCTTTGTATGATCTCTATCTGAAAGATAACCCTCTATCTTTTCACTATGCCTCACCATAGGATTATTCATAAGTTATGTTTCTTTGACTTGACTGCTACCTTACTTATATGAGAACCTTATGTTCACATTCCACTCCTTATTGTCTTAATTCATCTTTGTGACCTGCACCCCTATCATATGCTCATCACAATCCTCTTTAATGGTTCTTTTAAACTTCCTTATACTCTTCACTTGTGCATACTTTTTTCTTTAAAAGATCTATGATTTTACTTTAGTCATTGTCATAACATCATGTTGTCTATGATGTTTGCAACTAATTTTAAGGTATTGCCCTTGATAAATGTTTTACAAACACTTTAGCTATTGCAATGAGTGCATTTAATGAAAGATACATGTGGGACCATGCTTGAATGCTTACAACTTGCTATATCTCATTAACCCTTGTGCCCTTTTCCTTTTAAATTGGATAATTTGGATGTATTAACCGTGCGGTCAAACAATACCATTACTCTGTCGTTGTAGGGGATATTCTTAGTGTCAAGTGCTTTCATAAAATAGCAAATAACATGCACATTAACAATGACACAAACAACAAGATCTTTGTCATTTCTTTATATAGAACCTTTGTCACCAAAGTATTCTATCTCTTCTTTCACACTACTTCAATGAGATTTTAGCATTATACACCTACCTCCAATGATAGACCCTTATAGACATTTAGAATTCAAGGTTCATGAAGGATGGACAATCTTGTCTTTATGCTTCCAAGAGAACAATGATAAAGATTTGACATAAGTTTTCACAAGAATTTATATTATCCCACAAGGTAGGTAAGGAATTTGATTTGATGTAGGGTTGTTACTCTCTAACAGTCAATCCTAAGTATCCTTCTAGCACCTTCAAACAACATTTGAAAATTACACACTTGACTAATATGAAACTTCTTCAAAATTCCTATCACAAACCCTGCAAATGTCTTAAAGATCCATGCCCTTTCATATTTTCTCCTTTTGATTGTCATAATTTTCCATGAATGCTTCATTCTAGTTAAACTGTCATATTCATTTAGGATACTATTACTGTTAACTAGTGTCCATGCTTAAGGTTTAGGCAATAAACAAAGGCTTCAACTTGGGTAGGCTCTTTAGCAAGTTCAAATGCTAAGCTATCCCGTACTCATCATATATTCCCTTCCTAACCATGATATTTGGATAGTGATCTTGAAACCTTCAAACCTCAAACACATTGGAAAGCAAGACAAAGGCTAACTATTCAACAATATATGGTGATTGTGGATGAATACCAAGCAATAACCTCTCGATGTGCCCCTAATACTTGTGAACTTCTGCAACTCGCCTCCATTTCCTTGTGAAACAACAACGTGGAGAGCTTTCAATGCCAACAAAAGAGATTTACTTAGAGAAAACACAACATTCCCTATCCCTCAGGTCCTCTTTGTAATGTGGTGAATCCAAAATTTGAACCTCGTCAATGCCATTCAATAAGAAACCCTAATATCTTGGGAGCTTTCAATGCTAACAAAAATGATTTACTTAGAGCAAACACAAATTTCCCTATCTCTTTGCAATGTGGTGAATCCAAATTTTAAACTTCTTCAACGCCATTCAACAAGAAACCCTAATATCTTGGGCTTCTTCTTGTTATGTGGTTCAACAAAACTAAAACTATTTTTTACTCTTTGGCACCTAGGACTTAGTAAGAGAATAGTTGTATTTTTCCTCCTACTCCTTTACTTCCTCTTGGTTTTATGAATGGACTTTTTAATAAAATGTCAACATGTATACACACACACATGCATATGCAAATGAATGCTCACAATAAACAATTAAAAAAAAAGACGAGAAAATGAGAAAATCAAGCATGTATAAATAAGTACAATTAAAAAAAAGGGGAAATCACACCCAAAATATATGTGTGGGTTAATGTGCATATATAAATAATGAGTGTAAATATATATGTACGTATAAATGTATATCTATGCATACACAACTACATATTTATTCACTTTCATTCTAATGATAACTTGTATAGTCTTTGTTATTGTCACTCGGATTTTGTAAGGCTGGTTTTGTCTTATTTGGCTAGTTTGGGTTTTGCTACTGCTGGTAGCTCTATTCTTGTATATCTTTTGCTTTGTTCAATAAAAAAAAGTGTTGATGAAAAAATCTTAGACAATCGAATCCAAAACATAAAAGAAACAATATTATAGACTAATTATTTTTAGTCGTTGTTATGACACTTTCTACATGGAAAAATTAATGTGATATATAATACCTCGAAAATTAATATTTCTCACAGTTTAACAAATATCTATATTAGTCATAAGTATTATTATGTTGCCAGTAAATAATAGAATGTGGGTGCCACAATTCTATTGATAATAATTTTACATTTCAAATGTCGGAAAGAATATGAAAGCGACACTTACGACAAATTAGCTGACATGCGGATTAATGTTGGAATGTATTAGTTCGTTCATGCCTTACCGTTCATGTTTTGGTAACTCGTTGATGTTCGTTTTAGCAGCTTTGCTGTCGATATTGACACGCGTCACCTTACCAAGAATCCACGGCGAAGAATTTACTTGCCTTTTAAAGAGTGAAGAGCGATGACCCACTGCCGTCGATTCGTTAAATCAAACGGTGCGGCTGAGGCGACGAATAGAATCGTTGCAGAAAAAATAAATAAATAAAAAGTAAAGCACATATATAATTCTATATAGGCCGAGGAGGTGAAAAAGCTAAGAGAATTTGAATGCAGAGTGGTAAAAATCGCTGTGAAATGCTTGACAAGGTGGCCGTATTTGAAGTATTTTGGTTCTTGATCTTCTCCTGCTCATTGCAATTATTACAACGAGCAAGTCATGGAATAGCTGGCACACTATTTGTTTTTTTCTGATAAGATTTCACCCACCCGCTTATGCTACGGTATGCTGCAATTTAAGATTATTTTTTAATGCAATCTGGTTTTCTTTTGCTGAAAATTTGGCCTGGCAATTCAGCAGTTGTAGTTTGTTAGCCAACATTTGATTTTAGTTTTTGGGACATTTTTTTGTGCAGGGAATACGTTTCCTTTTTTTAGTTTAAGTTGATCAATGAAGCCCTATTGAAGTAAGTAGCAATTTGGATTTCATTTGGTTGCAAAGAGAAGAAAATCTTGGTAGCTAATGATAATTTAAACGTCAACCAAGGACTTTTTGGGGTTTTGCTGGGAGTGAGGATTTTGGCTTGAGAATCAAGGATTTTGTGGGGCTTTTCAAGAATTTCTTCAAGCCTTAGGATTAAGCATTTTTTTGCGCAACCTATTTAAATTTCCGGGTTTCTGCTATTACCAGTCTAAGGAATCAAGGTTTTGTCGTCGATTTCAAGGATTTCAGAGTTTTCATTTTTATTTTGAGACTCAAAGCTGAAAGGATTTCATATGGCAACAACATTGAAGAGTGCAATTTCTTCTGGAGAGTATTTTCAATGGGGAGCCCGCAAGCGTATGGCATGGGAGAAGCCACACATAAAACAGGCGGAGGAGGTTATGGAGAATAAATCCGCCATTCGATTCGACAGGCGCGTTGTTAGAGTTGACAAAGAAGCTGCTGCAGTAATAATCCCTTGTTCCCCAGATAAAAAGATAGTACTGCCCTGCAACAATAGTAGCTCTCATTCCTTGCCATTTCCTCCAGAAAGTAATAGACCGCAAAATAAGGTTAATAATATAATGTGCACCAGGAGCAGCAATTATACAAACGGAACGAACACAGTGCAAGACAACAAGGCTTTGAGTTTGGAAACTTTTGTTTGGCCAAATGTGTGTCTGAGTCTATCTCATGGCGAGAAAGAGGAAGATTTCCTTGCAATGAAGGGCTCAAAATTGCCATTGCGACCCAAAAAGCGCCTCAAGTCTATACAGAGGGCAATCCATGTGAGTATTTATCTTGTGGTTTTCCCATCTCTTCTTTTTAATCTTTTGTTTCAAGTCTTGAGAGGGCAAAGATAGAACAGAGAACATCAGAACATTTTTAATTCCCAGTTAAAAGTGTCTTTATATTTTTTTGGCTCTCAAGATTTCTCGAGGGACCGGATTTCCCCAAGTTTATTAGCTTACTTATTGGTCTCACAAAGTGGGGCTTCCTAGAATTTTGTAGTAGGGTGCTACAAAGTAAGATCCATGAGCCATTTGCTGAAAAATTTCCCCAATTGGATCTGAAATTGCCATCTAGACTATATTCCTTTTATAATCTTTAGTTTCAGGCTTGAGAGGGCAAAGATAGAACAGAGAACATCAGAACATTGTATTACAATTCCAAATCAGTGTTTCAATTTTTTTTACTGTCGAGGTTTCTTGAGAGACTGGGTTTCCCAAGTTTATTAGCTTATTCATTGGTCCACGGAGGGGGATCCTAAAATTTCACAGTAGGGTACTGCAAATTAAGATTTATTGGCTGAAAAATAGTCCCAATTGATCTGAAAGTGACATCTCGACTATGTCTTTTTAATTTTTAATCTTTTGTTTCGAGCATTAAGAGGGCACAGATTAAACAGAGAACATCAGAACATTGTATTGTAATTCCAAGTCAATAACATCTGTCTTGTTTCTTTTTTTTGCTGTCAAGGTTTCTTGAGAAACTTGAGGACATTGTATTGTAACTCGGATCCATTTCAGTAACATCGGATCCAGTAGCCTATGCTGAAAATTCCTCCTAAACATTGATCGCTTGGAGTTTTCAGTTTTGTGGAAAATTTCTGAGGTGTAAAAATTAGAGGCAGCCCTCTCCATGGTAACCCACGTGCAGCCCATAGTGTCATAGTTTATATATGTATGTTTTCATTACAAGTGATATCCTGGGCGGGCCGGGAATCCATGCTTCCTTATTTCTAATAACCCATTTGGGAATTTCTTGAGCAAATAAACGCACCAGGTGTCCGTGTTTTTTACTGTATTACTTTTTTCTTTTGTCATTTATTTTAAAAATTTAAAGGGATGACTAAAATTCTCCGATTGTTTTAGCTCTTGAAAATTGATAATATCTAGTTGATTGTGTTGGAGCACTTATGCCATAAATTATGTTCTGTAAACTGGAATTTGTCCACCTTTTAGCTAATATAACAGTGTGTTTTCTTTTCTTAAAAAATACCTATTTATACAAAATAGATTGCACATAGGCAATAATCATGCACCTTCCATTTTGTGAAAATCTAGTGTCTTTATTCAACATTTGTACAATATCCCAACGTTTCTAGATTTTTGCAGAAAATGGTTTTGGAATTGTTTTTCTTGAAAATTTCTTGTTTTTTACCCTAATATTGTTCTTCCCTTCTCATTCTTTCCCCATTTAACCTTTTTGGGATCCCTGCTGAGAAATTTTTGTTTGCAGTTTCAGTAACATTGATTCACACTTGTCTTTAAAGCAAAATTTAAATGTGCCTTAGATTTTTTATGTTGAACTACATACTGTTTGCATTTGGATACAATGATTATGGATCTTTCTAGATGCTTAGACATCACCCTATTATTTAGAATAATTTTGCAACTAGTACATGCAATGGCAACTGCTGCTAATGATAAAAGAACATTAGTTGCCTGAAAGGCTGAAAGTGAAACACATCGATTAATTGTAAGTCGGATGCTTTTTTGCAGAATGTCATCCCTGGTGGTTGGCTTAGCGATATTACTCAAGAACGATATGAAGTCAGGGAAAAGAAATGTATAAAGAAGGTAATTTCTCAGTTATTTCATCCACAATTTCTTGCTGATTCCATGCAAATATCTCATAGATTATTTATGGCTTTATTGTTTATTGCCTTAACAAATTCAGTATGTAATTGATACAGAGACCGAGGGGATTGAAAGCTATGGGAAGAATAGAAAGTGACTCAGAATAATCAGGCAGTTTCAACCCAATTGTACTTGCAAACAAGAGTTGTTTTGCTGCATGTATCATACGGAGTATTCAATCACATTGATTTGTTTGGTGACATTTTGAGTTTTGCCATTCAGTTTGTCTTACAAGACCAGAAATTACAAGCTAAGCATAGAAATCTTGAGGAACTCTTGATTGTTTCACCATGTTTATGACATCAAAAGAAATGTATATAAATCAAATCACATTGACTATTGTGAGGGACGCAGAACTTCCAGAGCAATCCCAAAGCAATATCAATGATTCCAATTGTTCTTTATCTTCAGGAGTTCCTTGTAAATACTAAATGTACATTTCAAAGCATCTTTAGCTCAAGAATTGTAATTATTGATGGTGTTCTGATTGAGTTGTTTAAAATGGTCCCCCTCTTATTTTATCTGCAATGTCTTGCTCTTTCATTTTTAGAGTATTGTCAAACTGTACATGACCTAAAACCTATAACTGTATGCCATGTTTGCGATTGCCTTTGAATCTGGTGGTGAGTTGTTTGGGGGCACAAGCATTCATTTTTATTGATGAGCATAAAATGATCGGACTCTTCTTATTTGACTATACATACAGATTTTTCAGAAGACTCACTCTGTTACCCTGCAAATAACCTATCCTTATGTCAATGGTAAGACGTTGTCTCTTGCAGTTGTTAGTTTGAAAAATGCTAGCTCATTATTCTTGTCAGACTTTTGATATTTGTATGTAATTATTTTTGAATAGCATATTATGATGCTTCCCTGCAATGGAGGTGCAGTTTGAATGCTTGAAATAAAAGATTTTAACTGTCTGATCCTATGCTACAGTAATAATATATTAAATTCACTAAACAAAAGTTAAGCCCATAAATACGCCTTCATAATTTTTGGTGTCAGGGACTCAGTATTACTAGAATGCAACTTAAAGCTTATCATTTAGATTATTAAGGAGGACTCGTTACTATTATTAGTGAGACCGACTTTACTGCAACGATCATATTCCGTACATATATTTATGAGTTCAATAATAATAAGCTTTCCTTTGAAGCCCCTTAAAAGTGTTCCCTCTTAAATCTAATTCCGTATGTTAATCGTTGCCGTGTACTTTCATTATTCATTTGACTTTCGAAATCTAAAACTTTTCTGTTGCATTAAAAAAATACTAGCAATTGGACCCATAGGTTTGATCGGGACGGTATGTACCCATAGGTTTAATGGGGAGGGGATATAATTTTTAATTATAATAAAAAATTATTAGATTTTTGTGTTATATTAAAACTTTATTAGATGTAGATTTATTTTTTTTATAGTCGAAATTTTATATAGATAAATACAATTCATTAAATAGATTATTGGTAGGGATGGACATCAGCGAATGGATGGACATCAGCGAATAACTTTGATTGAAAAGTAGTAATTAATTAATGATTCGGAGGATGGAAATTAATGAATAATTTTTATTATAAAGAGAAAAATATTATTTATACATTTGTATCTAAATTATTATTAAATAGACTATTGATAGGATTGAATTTAATAAAAAAAAATTATAATAAAGTATAGGAAAAAAATTAGAATTAAAATTATTTAATGTTTATTGTAAAATAGTAGAAAATTTATGTTAGAATTGTGAAACAAACACAAAACCATGAGTCACAGGATCAAACAACAAACAAATATATTTTTCACGTAAAAGATCTGCAAACAATATATGTAATATTTTTCAACAAGAAAAAGTTACCTCAAGAAAATATGAAAGTTCAAAAATTATAATGAGAGTTGAGTACTTATAAGAAAAAAAGCCTAAATAAGAAAAGGATTAGATCATGACAAGTGTCAACATCACATGGAATGAGACATAATGATCTAATATTATTTCAACTAATAAAAACATTAAAGTACTCTAAGTTTAGATTAAGTGCATGAGAATAAATTAGACTAATAATCAATTAAAGATTAATTAATTATTAGTTAATGCATGATAACACTAACAACCCTTTTAAGATGAACTTAGGGAGTAACTAAAAACCCTAAAAAGAAAGAACGCATGATAAGTCCTATCAAGTAAGACTTGATTAGGTACCCATGTACAAACAAAAGATCTCTATATGCGGAGAAACAGAGAAAATCTCATGGGAAAAATTCCACTCAAAAAAAAGATGAAAGCAAAGTGAAGGATTGAAGAAGCCTCCAAACAAGACAATGTCCTAAAAAATAGGAACATGTAGAATATCCAAAAGCACAAAGCTATAGACTAATGTCAAAAGATAACTAATAGAGTGTTGAAATGAAGAACCTCCAGAAATAGGAATGTAAGAGTGTCCATATGGTAAATGATCCATCTCACTTAAATGCAAGGGTACACACTGCATCCGACTAGTACATAGGAACAAGAACTAGATACGTAGATCACTCTAACGCGAAACCAAGAAGCATTAACACCAACAGTAGAAACCCCCCATAATGTTGAAAAAGGGAGAGCCATGACAGGTACACTGAAACTATGAAACTAATAAGTGCATGTAGGAGAAATAACCTGCAAATAAAAGGGTGTACAAACTAAGGCACACACGCATGAGGCGAGAATCACTGGGATTCACTATTGTCATGCAAAGGACACTCACTTGACAAAGGTATGACGGCAAACCAAAGACAAACATCAACCCCACATGGCACTTTATATCATAGTGCAAATACAAAAGGCACAATAAGATGTGCAAAATCCCAAAAAGTATACACCAGAATGACACTTTATCTTAGTGTCTATAAAAGAGAATGTGCATGAAAATAATGTCTACAATGCCCAAATAGGACAAAATACTAGAAATACATATAGAACAACCAAAAATGAGTCATTACATGCAAATGACAAGTTCCCAAGAGCTAAAATGACCAAATAATTCATCAAAGTGCAAAAACACAAAAAATTGAATAAAATGTACCTAAAGAGCAATCTCGAAAAAGTGCATGGATGGAACTGAAGAGCTCTAAAAGACAGTTCCAACGCTACTAGAATCATGAAAAATAGAGAAATTGGTCAAAAATTAGTGATGAGATCCACACCACTGAAAATTTGGCGGAACTAGCTTTCTGACAATGTCTCATTTGTCGGAAAATGATATCATACGCAAAAGTTTTGGCTAAAAGAAAAAACACCCCCTTTAGGGCACTAAGGGGGTCAAATGGGGTCAAGTCTTAGGCCGTATTGCTGACATCAACAAAATATGCCAAGGAATATTCCCTGTTGTGGAAAAAACTAGCCCCCTACAAAAAAACCCGTTGACAAAATATTTGTTGATTTTGCTGGTATATTCTCTGGAATCACCGAGAAAAGGATGGAATATTCTAAGAGATCTATGGGCTAGAATCCTGAAGCGCCTGTTGGGATTTTTTCAAATCAATCAAGGGTTCTAAATGGCAGCCGCTGAGTGACTAGAAAGATCCGTCATCGACTCACCTGGGAACGTCACCAACGGGGTTGAAAGCCCACTGGGGATCCCACATGGGGCAGTGGTGTACCCTATTTGCAGGGGTATTAAATACACCTACTGCAAAATTAATGCACCCCAAACTTAAAAAAAATCTGCCCCAAATAAAGTTTTCTAACTTTTTTTTAATCCACCCAATAAAAAAATCAAACGCCTTACTTTTTAATGATTTTTTTTATACAAGGGCCATACAGGCCCCTGTACAAAAAAAATTGCCTTAGAAGTTCCCGTCAGTGAAATAGGTCGAACTTATAGTCAAAATTCGTGGAACCGACCCCCTGAATCCAATAGCAAGGTTTGTTTCACGGCAAAATCCACAAAAACTCAGCTACCCTTCGAATCCAAAAAAAGGTAACTGCTTCAAACCCTCGCAGATCTAGCATCAAGAACACAAATCAAGCAAAAAAAAAAATAATTTTGACTTTCTCAACAGCTTTGAATCCATTAGTGAGGTTTGTTTCGTGCCAAAATGCACCAAAATTTTTCCACCTCCAAAATTTATAAAAAAAAAAGGGGATTCAAATCTGAAACCTGTAACCCTCATTGAAGAAAAAAACCTCATAAATCAAGAAGGGGTTCATTGAATCCATGCTCTGATACCATGTTAGAATTGTGAAACAAGCACAAAACCATGAGCCATAGAATCAAGCAACAAACAAATACACCTTCCACGCAAGAGATTTGCAAACAATATATGCAATATTCATCAACAAGAAAAAGCTACAAAAGCAAGAGACTCTCAATAAGATATGAAAGCTCAAAAATTACAATGAAGGTTGAGTGCTTATAAGAGAAAAACCCTAAATGAGAAAGGGATCAGATCATGACAAGTGTCAACATCACATGAGATGAGACATAATGATCTAATATTAGCTCAACTAGTAAAAGCGTTAAAGCACTCCTAAGTTTAGCTAAAGTGCATGAGAATAAATTAGACGAATAATCAATTAAAGCTTAATTAGTTATTAGGTAATGCATGATAACTCTAAAAATTTATTTATTTTTACTTATTTAAGACGATAATTTATCAAATTAATAGTATAATTTTAAAAATTTGTGTTTTCAAAATAACTTTTATTTTTCAATTTTAAAGAAAGTTAAAATATAAATTTAAGATCATTTCAAAGTGAGATACATTGATTGTATTTTAAGAGTATATTTGTTTAGGTAGGATTACATATATATTAATTTTTACATATGCATATTTTTAAAATGAAAATGTAGGGGATGTTTGAAGAATTGATAAACTTTGCATTTTTTATAGTAATGTGATGGGAGTCTTAGACAATTTGAGTTTTCAATGTCTAATATAGCTCTATTTGTAATTAGACCTTGTTTTATGAATTATTAGTGCCAAAACCATTTTTAGGGTTATGTGACTAGAACAATTGAAACCATTTATGTTTCTTGTTCGTTCCATGCAAGTCCAATGTAATGTTGAAAGTTTATGACAACAAATAGAGGTAGGTCAAGTAACTTACTTTCATTTTTCTAACAATAACAATCACTTTGATGAGTGAAATTGATAAGTTTAGTTGCAAATTACAACTTTATAATCAACATAATCTATTGGTTGATGCACAAAACCACTTTTGTTTGTAGTTGTTTGTCATCCGCAATTGAATTCACTACGTCCCTTTTTGCTTGGCAATATAGCATGCTATTGGTTTGGCCATTGATTTTAATATTTTTTTGTTTTGTGTTGTAAGCAAATAAATGGATGAACAAAATGTATCTCATTCATTTTCAAATAAATTGGAATTGGTGCATGATAAGAGAAGTTTCCAATTAGTTTGTATTGCCTCAACATTCCTTATATTTGTAAGAAGGTTGTAGACTATGGCGTGTGCAAGTTCGTCCCTTTTTTATTCAAAAAATTGTGTCCATTGTGACCACTATTTGAAAGATTTTCCAAAGTGTTGTGCCATATGGCAATCCAACATACATTCAAATACCCCAAATTGGCGGCAATTGTCCTAGGTTTCCAACAAGCACTTGACTAAGTGACCATCGAACAAGGTTGGACTATGATATGGGGAATGCCTCATGCAACTTGTTGTCAACTTATTCTAACAACCTTGGTCCAACGACGCTCATTTCATCAAGTAAAATATAACTGATAAAATATATGCTTTGTTAGAAAGTTAGAGAGATTGAACTTGAAGAGGGTTCATATGTTTTATTGGTAAGTGAAATGTTAGATGAATTTATGATACATTGATGTTGAAAGAAACCACACTTGTTGGGGTGAACCTTAGTAATGGTGTTTATGTATGGGGAACATTTCTAGAGAATGTTATCTAAATGTTATTTATCAAGTATGATTTCTTTGTTCATATAGTTCCTTGTATGATCATTTAAAGTGGTAGTTGCACTTTGGTCTAAGAAGAATGATGCACAATAATGTTGGAAGAATTTTGCTGATTAGAAGAAACATTGTTCTTTATGATATATGTGTTGATTCCAATTTGTTTGACTTTGTGTCTTAAATTGTTTTAGTTAAAGAATTTTATAAAATTATCCATCAAGGAGGGGACAATTATATTGGTAGCTCAATTGTGGCTTGCAACAAATTCTTGACATCTAGGCATTGTCTAAGTTGTCAACATTATTCCCTAGGTGGAGTTAGGATAAAATTTGTCATTCCTTTGCATCATGTTGTTCTTTGTTTTCTAGTCCAGTAGACATAAACTCATAATCATTTTCGATATTTAATTTTGGCGATGTGATCAACATACCATCTTGTTAGGTGTTATCCATGCTTTCCCAATGAGTTATAATGGCTTTCCTACACAACCCAATTTCATCAAAAATGTTATGGAAAGGAAGGTGCAATAGAAGTTCATTCAAATAGGACTCAAACATGTCATTGTCAATAGAGAATAATTGTGAAATGTGGTGAGACATAAAAAAATGTTTGGAATATATTTTTTTCCACTTGTAGGTTGTGTGGGACATAGAACAATTCATATTTCTAATTGCTTCAATAAATAAAAATGATCCCCTCATTGTAGATTGGACCATATATCTTCCTAGGAAGGCTGAGGTAGTTATTGTACATTCTTGAGCTAAGGGTACATGGCACAACATTTTAGCATTTAAATTCAAATAAATAGTAGGATGGCTATACATTTTTAGTGGTAGTTTGAAAAATAAGTGGCACGACTTGTGCATTGAGATCACGATTGACAATACCTTTAGTTACAAACTTGAAAATGTAGTAGAAGTTGATTTTTTGGGTCAATATTACTTGAGATGCATTTTAGAAGTTGGTGATAGCTTTTAGACCAATGCTTGGATTTTGTTGCATACTTGTAAATGCATTTCAACATGGATGGTGAGATAGAATAGGTTGGAAAAATAACATTTTTGCACCAAATTAATGGAATTGTTAGGTTCACCCTATCATCATTTCAAGTAGTTAGGAATGTTGTGTGGTCACTGTCATTTGCAACCAAAGTAGATGATGTTTGAGAATTCCAAGGAGATTTGTAATGGTATACTGTAAGAGAGGGGGCCACGGAGAGCCAACAGTGGAAGGCTTCCCTAACTTACCTCAACTTAAAGAGTGTTTACAGATGAGGGACAAGAATGATGAGGACTATGAGGCCCTTCAATCACTCTGTAGACCCAAAACTTTGAATGTGGCTAGGTGAGATAGTTTTCAAGTTCAACACTGTGCCTCAGGCAGCTCTCTTCCTGAGGACGAAAGCGCAGTTCCAGGATGATAGTGCAGCGCACTAGAATCTCTCAAGTGCACTGGCATTCATGCAACCAGAGGACTAAAAAGACAAGGTCGAACACTAGAAAACAAACTAACATCCTAGCTAGTAGTTTTTAGGAGAAAAAATAACACTATGAAGTAAGAAATGTATAGAGGAATATGATAAAACAAGTAGATTAAAGCTAGGGTAACAAGAATGATCTCACAAAGGTACTTGTTTTCCATCTAACTCCAAGTATACTCCCACCTACACAAAAGAAAGAGGAAAATTGTTGGGTGGTTGTATAGGGGCCTGCCTCAATCAAACTCTCGTTTTGGTGTTTCCACCTCCACAAATAGCCAAGATAGTGATAATGGAGAAATATTTGATAAAAAAGGAAATGAAGTAAAGAACACAAAAGCACTACCAAACAATAATAGACTACTCAACCAAATCATAGAGGAGAGGAGTAGAAAGCTTACCACCTCCACCAAAATATCACTAACTAATGGAGGAGAAAATGAGAGGACCCAACCCTCTACTGCAATGGTGTCGGTTTCACACTTGCTCTACAGAGTTGATGGAGTGTTGTTGTTGCTGCTATGGAGTGCAAAGTGCTACTAAAAGTGCTTCAAAATGATGGATGCTTAGAGAATTCTTAGAAAACTTCTTGGAGAGTGTGCTAGAGGATGAAATGGAAGAATGAATAGTGAATTTGAAGGAGAGAATGAAGAAAATGACCATATTCGGGTCGGTTAGTTGAAGAGGGCATTACAAATCGACCTCCAATGGAAAGTGTAATGCCTCTATAGGCTCCAGATGCAGGAATCTACTAGGGATGTAAGCACATTGCGCAGATGTCTACATGTTGTGCGGGCATCCCTGACAGTTATTCCTCTACTGACACACAAAATGGATGCCAAGTGGAAAGAAGGAAGCAGGCTTATGTGTAATTTAGCCTCCGAATTTAGTTTTCTAAAGTGAGGAAGGGTAAAAGGGGAATTTGCATAAGGGGTGCAAATTTTCTCCTATACATTTTTCCCCCACTTTAGCGAGCACAAATACTGATGAGTTCTTTGGTAAAGTATAACGAAGAGGCAAAAGAATTAGAAATGTATACCTGAACTGTCGAGGAAGCAAACCACGATCTAGTGAACTCGAGAGTGCAGGACAAGCAAAGGACTTCATAGCCCCGCAAAACTATGAAGTTGAAGAATGAAAGCGTCTTATAGGCCCGTAGACCCACAAGGAGACAACCCCCAAGATCTCTCACATGAAGGAAGCCTTGAGAAGTAAGCACCTTGCAGGCCCGTAGACCTGCAAGGAAGGTGTCCCCCAAGATCTCTCACATGTAGGATACCCAAAAAAGTGCCTCACAGACCAGTAGACCTACAAGGAAGTGTCCCCCAAGATCTCTCACATGGAGGAAGCCAAGAAAGTGCCCTATAGACCCACAAACCTGTAGGGAGGTATCCCCCAAGATCTCTCACATGGAGGAAACCTAGAAAATTCCCTACAGACTCATAGAACTGTAGGGGAGCCAACCCCAAGATCTATCGCATGGAGGAAGCTCAAAGAAAGTTCCCTATGGACTCGCAGACCTACAAGGAGGTATCCCCCAAGATATCTCACATGGATGAAACCTAGGAAAGTGGACTCCATAGAGTCAAAAAGTGGCTTCACAGGCGCACCTGTAAAGCGACATGTTTACTTGTAGATAGAACATGTCGAAAAGTAGCCATGCAAGAAAGTAGGTAGACAGTCATATAGACTATCAACAAGTTGGAAGACTTTCAAAGGGGTCCCTTGAGAACCCTAGCATGAAGGAGTCCACTCAAGGGATGTGTTGTTCGAAAGTATGGAAGAGATATTTCTTTCTTGAATCGATTCATCATCAAGCAATCCTTTTGAAAGATGTTCACTTCATCAAGGAATTCGAAAGCAAGAATATTCCTCCACACGAGGAGAAGATCAAAGTTGTTCCCACTTCAGAGGAAGGTTCTCCAATTCTCTCTTTACGAACCTATGATGAAGGAAACATGTTCCATTAGGGTTTCAAGTTGAGAATGCAATTCCTGAAAATAAGTTTGTGAAGACTTTAAAGAAAAGATTCATTGGAAACAAATTTTTTTTCTTAAAATCAAAATGTTGAAAAAAGTGGTGTTGTCACACATGAGAGGGACAACTCAAGCAAAGAAGAGAGAAATATAAAAGAAAGGCGATAGGGAAAAGAAAAAATGAACAAAGGGCATAGGGGTCGCCTGATATTTCGGGGTTAAAACTGCTCATAAATATATATATGTGTGTGTGTGTGTAAGAGAGGGGGACCACCATGTGCAAGACCCCATGTCACGGAGGGTCAAGATGCAAGAGGCTTCCCTAACTTACCTCAACTAAGTGTATTGTTTAGGATTATGAGGGTGAGAATGATAAGGATTGTGGAATCCTACAACCACTCTACAATCCCGAGTTGCAAGGTGGGGCTAAGTGAGTCAATTTTTAGGTCCAACACTATGCCTTAGGAAGCTCTCTTCCTGGAGACGTCAACGCGGACTTCAGACGACAGTGCGGCGCGATGGCATCTCAGAAATGCGTTGTAGTCCGTACGGTCATATTACAACAGAGACAAGGTTGGACTCACTAAAATGACTAACAACCTAGCTTAACAACTTCTAAGTGAACAAAAAAACACTATAAAATATGAGAAGTACAAATGGAGGTGATAAAGTAGATATACCAAAGCTAAGGTGACAAAGATGATCTCGTAGAAGAGCCTATTCGCCAACTAGCTCCACAAAGTGCATCCACCCATACACAACAAGAGAGAAAATGTTGGGGGGCGCTATATAGGGGCCTACCTTAGTTAGACCCCTGTTTAGGTGTTTCCACCTCCATGGATAGCCAAAGGAATGAGATAAAGAAGCAATGCAATGAAAACACAAACACTACAATGTAGTACGATGCTACTCAACCAAGTGATAGAGAAGCAGAGAGGGAAGCTTATCACCTCCACCAAGAGCACTAAAGGCTTCTTGGGGGAGAAATGAGAGGAACTCAAGCCTCTGTTGCAATGGTGTGGTCTCAAACATGCTCTACCGAAGTGACAAAGTGGAGCTTTTGCTAAAATGGAATCCTTGGATGCTTGGAGTGAGTGAAAGTGAGCTTGAGAGTGAATGTGTGTGTGCAAGAATGGCAGCTTGATGTGATGAAGAGTTCTTAGAAGCTCAAATGTAAGTTCAAGGATTGAATATGAAGGAATGAGGAAGAAAATGGCCATATTCAGGTTGGTTGGCCGAAGGAGGCATTACAACTTCACTGCCAATGGGAAGAGTAATGCCTATGTTGGCTCAGCCGCAAGAATCTGCCAAGGATGTCAGCGCATTGTGTGGACATTTGCGCGTCGCGCGGGCATTCCTGATAGAAATGCCTCCATCGACACACAAAATAGGCTCCATGTGGACTACCAACAATGGACTTAGGTAAATTTAAACCTCTCACTTTTGTTTTCTTAAGTGTATAAAGGAAAAAAGGGGAATTGCGCCTAGGGTGCAAATTCTCTCTTATACATTTTTCCCCCACTTTAGTGAGCACAAGTACTGATGAGTGCTTGGTAAAGTAGATCAAGAAGAGAGTAGGGTTAGAAAAGTATACTTGAACAGTCGAGGAAGCAGTACTCAGTCTGGCGTACCCAAAGGTGCAGGAGAAGCGAAGGACTTCACAGCTTCTCAGAACTATGAAGTTGGAACAAAGCATCTTACAAGCTCATAGACCTGCAAGGAGGAAAACCCCAAGATCTCTCGCATGGAGGAAACCCCAAGGAAGCGGACTTCACAGAGTCAGAAAGCGGCAACACATCTACCTGCAAATAGAACATGTCAAAAGCGGTGACACATCTACCTGCAAATAGAACATGTCAAAAGTGGTGACACGTCTACCCGTAGATAGAGTGTGTCTAAAGCAATGACACATCTACCCATAGATAAAACATGTCAAAAGAAACAACACGTCTACCCGTAGATAGAGCGTGTCTAAAGCGGTGACGTGTCTACCCAAAAATAGAATGTGTCTAAAAGCGGTGACACATCTACCCACAAATAGGACATGTCTAAAACGACATGTCTAAAGCGGCAACATGTCTACCTACAGATAGGACATGTCTAAAGCGGTGACACGTCTATTTGTAGATAGGACATGTCTAAAGCAGTGACATGTCTACCCATAGATAGAGCGTGTTTAAAAGCGGCCAGTCACGTAGACCATAAAAATTTCAAAGGGCTCCCTTGGGAACCCTTCAAAAGGAGAGGGCTCCACTCAAGGGACGCGTTGTTTGAAAAGTAAGTTCTAGTCAGGCTACCCCCAAGCTAGATGTGAAGGGGTGAATGGAATGAGCCTAGTCGGGCTGCCCCCAAGATAAACAAAAAAAATTATATTCGTTACAAAGGCTTTTGAAGAAAGAGTCCCTAGGGAACCCGCTATGAAGAAGAAGGGGGATCCACTCAAGGGACACACAATTCAAAATTAGTTGTTCATCTTAGAATTATTCGACATCAAGGTATCCTTTCGAAAGATGTTCACTTCATCAAGGAATTTGAAAGGAATGTCATGCCCCCATGTGAGGGGAAGTCAAAGCAGTTCCCACTTCGTAGGAAGGTCTTCGAGTCATTTCTTTATGAACCCATGATGAAGGAAACACATTCTGTTAGGGTCCATGTTGAGAATGTAATTCTAAGGAAAAAAAATGTTGTAAAGACTTTCAAGAAAAGATTCGTTGGTAGCGAATTCATTTTTCAAAAATCAAAGTGTTAAAGAAGAGCATTGTCACACATAGGAGGGACAAGAGATAAAGAGAAAGAGAAAGAAAAAGAAAAAGAGAAAAGGAAAATACAAATAAAGGATATAGGGAGATCTAGTTTAGCAGGGTCAGATCTGTCTGAGCTCATATAATAGTAGGTAATCGCAATGCAAGGTGAAAGATCATCAATCCCCAACCAGATCAGGAAGAATGCACAGAAAACAAAGTAAAGATAAAAAATTGGGTCAACATGGAAGGGAAGCCTAAATGCTCCCAACACTTTGCATCATCCCCAATTTATCAAAAATCAAGCACAAACATGGAAGAATGTTGATACAAATAGAAGAAGGCTTATGAAAAAAAAACCACGCTTATATCCAAGCACCAATGGAGGTGACAAGGGTCATCTAGGCAGACATAGCAAAAGCACACGGGAACACATCACAAAAAACATACACACAAGATCAAGAAAAAGGGACCTCCTCCCAACATTGATTATCCAAGAGGTCATTTGCTTCCCAATCTAGATCCTCATAAGGGGTAGGAGGATGAGCGTGCAAGGGTGGAATGTTAAGACGAGGGGCGTTCAAGCCTCCCACAACAAGGGTGAAGGAAGAGGCCCCCTCGAGGTTCTCTCCGTCGAGCTCTTGTGGAGTCAAGGTTAGCGATTTTGCGAAGATCACTGAAAGGGTCGAGACTTCATGTATGAAATTAAACATGCATCTCACAGGAGCATCATGCTTATTCTCAACGGACGGTGCAGGTTGTGCCTGGGGTTCACCGCTAAGCTCGTTGAATGACTCAGAAGTGGTGATGAACTCAGGGGAAGATGGGACTGGTTCTGTCACAAGGATAGAACAGGTCATCATAGGGCCACCTTGCGAAGAAGGTGGGATCCTCCTACGTCCTTTATCGCTAGAAGGACTAGCCTCTTCCTCCTTCGTGGGAGGAGATGAACTCCCCACAGATGAAATTAAAGGCACAAAGGAGGAGGAGGAAAGAACCACAGCAGATACAACTGAAGTGTTAACCATATCCATAGGCTTTGGGAAGGGTTGAATATCCAAAGCGGACATCAGCAAAGGTGGCTTCACCGAAGGAGTGATAAACACCTGTACCAACTTAGGGTTAGGCTCATTTGTGCTCGCAATAGAAGGCGAGAGCGAATTAGCCTAAAGAGAAACAACAGGAAGGGAAGAAGGAGACGCTGGAGGAAATCCTAAAATAGGAGCAGTCGTTCCTTCCTCCTTTTGTTGCAAGGTGGCTTGCTCGGCCAAGAGAGCCTTTCATCGGTGCTTGGGCTCACGTGCAAGGTAGTTTCTATGGCTCTTAGAGTTAGAATTCAGAGCTTGCAAAGGGATGGGAGGTTCCTGATCGACCATAGGAATGTTCACTATGGCCGCTTTGAGCGGAGGAACAGGTTCTTGTATGGGAGTAGGGGGAGTAGGCTGAGGAGCGACAAGAGGAGTCAACTCAAGAGCCTCGACAGTGGGCCTCTTTCCACTCACTTTCTTAGGGGCAGGAGTAGTAGGAGGCTACCGAGGTTGAGACAAGGAGGATCCTCCTCAGGAGACCTTCTTCCTATCATATCAAGCAGATCTAGGTTCCATTGGTAGAACAAGAAGCTCAAATGTGGAATGCTTAGGCTTTTTCCATGTGGGCATTGAGGGGTTCTCCTGCAAACGGGGAGTAGAACTTGTCAGTACCACAGCTGAGCGAGAAGAAGCATTAGATTGGGCACTGAAAGAGGAAGAAGGAGGATCACAAGATCACTTCTCTTCTTTCCTCTTTCAAGCCTTAGCGGAATCGCTATCATCCTTCAAGCAAGCCCTATGTGAGATAGCATAAGGTGAGGGAGGGTACCTTACCTTTAGCCTCAAACATCCTTTCTTATAGTTCTGACATGTCTTATGCAAAATTTTTGTCCTACGCAGAAGGGGACCCATAGGTGTAGGCCATGGGTGATCCAAGGAGTAGCTACCATGTGCAACCGGCGGTCAATAACTGGTGTCATGGATCATGTGCACAGAACCTTCATGGATAAATTTTAGACATTTATGCACCACAAAGGGTACCGCATTCATTACCACCAACCAAGGGATACCCAACTTTACACGAAAGATTTCAGATCTAGGAATGATATCAAACAGGAGATTCATGAACTTAGGTTCAACTAACACCGATAGGACAATACAACCCAAAGGGGGTACGTAAATCTCGTCATGTGTGTGAATGAAACTCACAGGAGCATCATATCCATCCTTATGTAAAAAATTTATAAGCATAATCTCCTTTGTTATTATGTTCACTTGTGATGTTGGGTCAATGAGAACACCAACTACAATGTTCCCATTGATCCATGCAGGAATGTAAAGAGGAGATGGTTCTTTGTTAAAGCCCATTGGCAGGTCCTATGAAGTAAACGTTATGCTAACACTACTATCCACAGGTTGCGCAAAGAGGATGGGTTGATGCAGGAAGGAGACCATTACACACACTAGAAAATGCTTTCATAGAGTCCCTAAAGGTTAACGGATAAGACGGTGACCCAATTAAGGTTTCATCATGCAATACCTTCAGAACCTTCCAACTACATCATCTAGGGTTTGTAGGTCGGGTTGCAAGGCAACAACCTTACAAAACTCACACCTAAAACACTCCTAGAGTACGAGGAAAGGGACTATCAGTATCACAAGAATAGAACCAAAATGTTTCACGTCGGGTTCACCAAAAATGTAAGAGAGGGGGACCACCGAGTGCAAGACCCTAGGTCACAGAGGGTCAAGATGCGAGAGACTTCCCTAACTTACCTCAGCTAAGTGTATTGTTTAGGATTATGAGGGTGAGAATGATAAGGATTGTGGAATCCTACAACCACTCTGCAATCTTGAGTTGCAAGGTGGGACTAGGCGAGTCAATTTTTAGGTCCAACTCTGTGCCTTAGGAAGCTCTCTGCCCAAGGACATCATGGTGGACTTTGGACGACAACGCAGCATGTTGGTTTCTTAGAAATGTGTTGTACTCCGTATGGTCAGATTACAGTAGAGACAAGGTTGGACTCGCTAAAACAACTAACAACCTAGATTAACAACTTCTAAGAGAACAAAAAAACACTATAAAATATGATAAGTACAAATAGAGGTGATAAAGTAGATATACCAAAGCTAAGGTTACAAAGACGATCTCGTAGAAGAGCCTATTTTTCAGATAGCTCCACAAAGTGTGTCCACCTACACACAACAAGAGAGAAAATTTTGGGGGGGCTATATAGGGGCCTGCTTCAGTTAGACCCCCATTTAGGTGTTTCCACCTCCACAAACAACTAAAAGAACGAGATAAAGAAGCAATGTAATGAAAACACAAACACTACAATGCAGTACTATGCTACTCAACCAAGTGATAGAGGAGAGGAGAGGGAAGCTTACCACCTCCACCAAGAGCACTCAAGACTGCTTGGGGGAGAAATGAGAGGATCTCAAGCCTCTATTGCAATGGTTTGGTCCCAAATGTGCTCTACTGAAGTGACAGAGTGGAGCTTTTGTTGCAATGGAATGCTTGGATGCTTAGAGTGAGTGAAAGTGAGCTTGAGAGTGAATGTGTGTGTGCAAGAATGGCAACTTGATGTGATGAAGAGTTCTTAGAAGCTCAAATGTAAGTTCAAGGACTGAATATGAAGGAATGAGGAAGAAAAAGATCATATTCGAGTTGTTTGGTCGAAGGAGGCGTTACAACTTCACTACTAATGGGAAGAGTAATGTCTCTGTTGGCGCAATCATAGAAATATTCTAGGGACGTAAGTGTGCCACGTAGACATCTGCGCATTGCACAAGCATCCCCAATAGAAATGCCTCCACTGACACACAAAATAGGCTCCACGTGGACCACCAACAATGGGCTTAAGTAAATTTAAGCCTCCAACTTTGGTTTTCTAAAGTGTATAAAGGAAAAAAGGGGAATTGGGCCTAGGGTGCAAATTCGCTCTTATACAATATGTATATGTATAGTAATAGTATATAAAGTGAACTATCATCAACCCCCTACTATATAAGACCATGTGAAGAATGCACGGGAAGACAAAGTAAAATTAAAAAATTGGGTCAACATGGAAGGGAAGCCTAAACGCCCCCAACACTTTGCATCATCCCCAATTTATCAAAAATCAAGTCACAAACATGGAAGAATGATGATACAAATAGAAGAAGGTTTATGACACAATAACCATGCTTGTATCCAAGCACCAATAGGGGTGACGAGGGTCATCTAGGCACACATAGCACGATCATGGGGGAACACATCACAACACACACACACACATCTAATATAAAGATAAAGAAGAGGCATCCTCCTAACACTAATCAACCAAGAGGTCATCTGCTTCCCACTCTAGATCATCATAAGGGGAAGGAAGATGAGCTTGTAGTGGTGGAATGTTAAGAGGGGGAGTGTCCAATCCTCCCATAATAAGGGCTAAGGAAGAGGGCCCCACAAGGTCCACTTCATCAAGCTCCTATGGAGCTAAGGTCAGTAATTTCACAAAGATTTCTAACAAGGTCGAAACCTCATCCAAAGAGTTAAACATGCACTTTACAGGAGTGTGATGTTTCACTTCAACGAACGGGGAAGGTTGTTCTCGAGTTTCACCACTAGGCTCATTGAGTGATTCAGGAGCGGTGACAAACTCAAGGGAAGTCAGGAGTGATTCTGTCACTAGGAAAAAACAAGTCAGCATGGGACCACCTTTCGAAGAAGGTGGGATCCTCTTATGTCCTTCATTGTTGGAAGGAACACTGTCCACCTTTTGTTCCATTGGGGGATGTGAGCTCCCCACAGACGAAGCCAGAGGTGTAGAGGAAGAGGAGGTAGAGAGATCCACAATAGACACCACTGGAGTGTTTGTCATATCTATGGGTATCGGAAAAGGCTGGAGATCCGAAAGGGACATCAAAAGAGGCGGCTCCACCAAAGGGGTGATGAACACCTACATCTTTTTAGAGTCAGGTGCATTTGCACTCGCAACGAAAGCCAAAAGTAATACATAGTTGGTTTGAACGAAAGCAAAGGGGAGGAGAGAGGAGGACACAACGAGAGGCCCTGATACAGGGGTGGTCATCTCCTCTTCCTTCCTCTGTAAGGTTGTACCATATAAAAATGGATCATTGACATTTTCATGGTCTTTTAGTTCTTTCTCCTGTGATGTTTGACTTGTCTTGCTTTGATTTATTGTTACAATGTAACTTATGCATTCACATTAAGTCCTAAATATTCAAATTATGGCGTCTTGTGAAGGTTTTGTGAAGTGTCGTAACACATTTCTACACTTTTCTAGACTCTTTTCATTATAATTCACCTAAAAATCACATTTTCATCACTTATCAAGTCCTATTTTAAGGTGTTGTAAAGTCTTGTAACAAGATTTAACACTTTTCTAGGCTTAATTTCACTATTTACACCTTTCTTATGCTTTATTTGACCCCTTTATGCACCCATAAGGCTTAATTAAGTGTATTTTTGAATGTAAACCCAAAAAATAACATTAAATGTGACTTAATTCCCGATACCCACTTACAAGCCCAAGGTGGGACCCATTTTCCATGGGTGGAAAATGAGTCCCTCTTGGCTCCAAAATTAAAATAATTCAAATTTTCTTTTGGATTTTTATTCAAAATTACCTTATGTCAGCCTATGATGAGGTATCATTGGGTTATTAGGGAATAAGTGTGTATAAATAAGTTTTTTTCTCCTCATTTTACATCTCGTCATTCACTTGCATGAACACTAAACATAAATTAGCATTTGAGCACTTTGCATCATTCAATCAAGCATCAATCAAGCATCTTGGAGCAAGCATTGACATATAACTTCAAATTTCTTCAGCAAAGTTATGAATTTTGTATGCAGATTTTTCAAGAAATTAAGTGTTGAAAGGCGTTCAACAAGTCAACAAAGTGTTTCAAGTCAACTAAATCCTATTTCAAGCTTGGAGATAACCTATAGTCCATTTTTTGCAGAGTTGACTCCATCAATCCGACAAGAAGACAAGTGCAGATCTGGAGCTACATAATTGACCTTTGATTTCATAGAATTTTGGGGGAAAACTGATTTTCCATCAGTGGTGAGTGAGTCCCAGCTTAAGGCTAAAAAGGATGATTTTTTCAGATTCTAGTTCTCGACATTTAGAAACCTGTTTCAAGAGATTTTACCAGTAGCAGGACTGATTCACCATCAGTGGCGAATGAATCCCACTAGTGATTTGTAATGATTTTCCCAACATTCCAAAATCTTCTTAGATCTTCAATCTGCCTCTAGGTGCACTCTGATAAGCCTCTTTCAATTTTTTTTTGCATTTATTCATGTTTTAGTTCATTCTTGCATATCTCACTGTGTTTTCAAACATTGCATATTTCATAGGTTTTTCATCAATAGTCAATCAATTTCATCATTTAGTTGCATTTACAACATTGCATTTAGTCATATTCACATCATAAAATCCTCTATTTGAATGAACCACTTCAATTTTGGGGTTCTATCTCTCTCCTCTTAGTTGAAAGATCCTAAGAGTGCAAGAGAAGTCTATAGAAACTACAAAATTGTTGGTCCAGTGCTAATGAACAAGGTATCCATAACCCTATAGATCTTCTCAAACAACAAAAAACTCATGGTCTTGGTTATTGTCCTTTGAAAGAAATCTTTGAGCCTTCCCTCAATATCAACACCATCACAAACAATTCATCAAAGCCAACCTTAACCATAGTACATCCTGAACTAGTTGACACTAGTGGTCTTGATCATTGTCATTTGTAAGAAATCAAACAAAAAAATACACCTTCACTTAATGTCAATTTCATCTCACAAAACACTAATGATTTGCATTCGTTAGATTTTACACCCTCCTGTAAAGGAGAAAACAAAATCTCGCAATCTACAGAGTCTTGCATAGGTATGACAACTAATACAAAGCAAGATGTATCTTTCAAGAAAACCATAGGAACATCTTCTACCATTGATCAAGAGGGTATCTTGTTGATACTTCTTCAAGATCACTTGATCTCTCTTCCTCCCAAAACTTGAAAGAAATGTTACTACAAGAATTCATTTTGCACATATCATAGAGTTCACAGCCATTCCGCTAATGAATGCAAGGTTTTGAGCAATAAAATCCAACATCTTAAGGAGTTTTGGGTTCTTCCTTACACGGGGGCACCTCATTCCTCTAATTGATATTGATTTTCAGTCCAACATGCATTCCATTAATTATTTCGGCTCACTCTTGTCCTACACTAAGTGGGGGCAAGGGAGTTAGATAGCCTTGTCCTCGTATGTTGCTTGTCGTTGCCTCGTTTGGCTAGTCATTAGCCTTTCATGAACATATACAAGCAAGCTTGGGATATGGATGACATGCCTTAATTTGGCTTGTAGGTGACATACTCCCCTTTTCATGATGTAGCTTCTCGAAAACATATGACTTGGCATAGGGGCTTTCCAAGTTGGCTCTCATGTCTTGTTTTCTTCTTGCATTTCTTTTCCCTTTGCTACTTTAAAGTAATTGCTCACAGAATTGTGTGTAGCAATTCCTTTAAAGTGGGGGGCATACATTGGCATTATTGATTTGCATTCTTGGTTCTTAGTGTAGCCTTGTCACTTCATACAATGTGTTTTGTCACTTTGTGGATGACATTATGCGTGATGTCCTTCATAAGCGTGATCTATCTTAGCATATTAAATCCCTCTTAGTGGCCTGATGCGACACACTACATCCCCTAAGTTGTGAATATTTTATTTTTTGATTGGTCATCTCTTGGAGACATTAGACACAATGTTCCCTAAGTGATAGACCTTGCATGAACTTAGCAACACTCCTTTGAAAATATTTTACATTAAATACATTTTTACTTTTTGCATTTTTGCATTTTTGCCACCTTGCATAACACAACTTGCATGCTTGTGGTACCCTTTCTCTTTGTTCATGGGTTCTAAAAATACAAAGCTTTTCTTATCTTATGAAGCATGAACTGACATTTTCCCTTGTGGTGCCTTGTTAAAGCTATCAAGAGGTATAACTTTAATATGGTTGAGTGGGAAGCCCATTCAGTGGCATGACTTTCCCCATAGCCACATATGTGTTTGTGAGTGCATAACAACTAGCGTATGTACTTCACCTTTTTGGGTATTCTCACCCAACGGACCGCCATGAGTTTTTTCGCCCCAGAGTGAGTATGCATTCTCTTTTTCTCACAAACAGCCTAGATCTAATCCACAACTAGTTGGACAAACAATCAAAGCTTGATCTGATTCTCCTTTTTCTTCTCTTTCTTTCTCGCTTGTGTTCCTTTGTTCTTATGTTTAGTTTTCCATGGGATCTTCATCTTGGGGGCTTGATCATTCCTCTTGATCATTGTCATTCCATCTTGCTAACATAAGTGCATTTGGATCTTTCTTGATATGCATGGCTACTTTAGTGTGAGTTTGAAACAAGTTCATGTACCATAGAAAAATGGATCATTAAAATTTTCATGGTCTTTTAGGTCTTTCTCCTATGATGTTTTACTTTTCTTGCTTTGATTTAATGTTGCAATGTAACTTATGCATTCACATTAAGTCCTAAATATTCAAATTACGACATCTTGTGAAGGTGTTGTGAAGTATTGTAACATATTTCTACACTTTTCTAGACTCTTTTCATTATAATTCACCTAAAAATCACCTTTTCATCACTTATCAAGTCCTATTTTAAGGTGTTGTAAAGTCGTGTAACAAGATTTCACTCTTTTCTAGGCTTAATTTCGCTATTTACACCTTTCTTATGCTTTATTTGACCCCTTTATGAACTCATAAGGCTTAATTAAGTGTATTTAATGTAAACCCAACAAATAACATTAAATGTGACCTAATTCCCAACACCCACTTACAAGCCCAAGGTGGGACTTATTCACCATGGGTGGCAAATGAGTCCCTCTTGGCTCCAAAATCAAAATAATTCAAATTTTCTTTCGGGTTTTTATTCAAAATTACCGTATGCCAGCCTATGATGAGGTATCATTGGGTTATTAGGGCGTAAGTGTATAAATAAGTGTTTTTCTCCTCATTTTACATCTCCTCATTCACTTGCATTCACTAAACATAAATTAGCATTTGAGAACTTTGCATCATTCAATCAAGCATCAAGCAAGCATCTTGGAGCAACCATTGACATAACTTCATATTTCTTCAACAAGGTTGTGACTTTTGTATGCATATCTTTCAAGAAATTAAGTGTTGAAAGGTGTTCAACAAGTCAACAAAGTGTTTCAAGTCAACTAAACCCTATTTCAAGCTTGGAGACAACCTATAGTCCATTTTCTGTAGATTTGACTCAATCAACCTGACAAGAAGACAAGTGCAGATCTGGAGCTACAGAATTGACCTTTGATTTCACAGAATTTTGGGGGAAGACTGATTCACCATCAATGGTGAATGAGTCCCACCTTAAGGCTGAAAAAGGTGAAAAAGGTGATTTTGTCAGATTCCAGTTCCCAACAGTCAGAAACTTGTTTCAAGAGATTTTACCGTAGCAGGACTGATTCGCCATCAGTGGCGAATGAGTTCCACTAGTGATTTGCAATGATTTTACCAGCATTCTAGAATCTTCTCAAATCTTCAATCTACCTCTAGGTGCACTCTGATTATCCTCTTTTAATTATTTTTTTGCATTTATTCATATTTTAGTTCATTCTTGCATATCTCACTGTGTTTTCAAACATTACATATTTCATAGGTTTTGCATCAATAGTTAATCAATTTCATCATTTAGTTGCATTTTTAGCATTGCATTTAGTCATATTAATATCATAAAATCCTCTATTTGAATGAACCACTTCAATTTTGGGGTTCTATCTCTCTCCTTTTAGGTGAAAGATCCTAACAGTGCAAGTGAAGTCTATAGAAACACTAAAATTGTTGGTTCAAAGGTGGCCTATTTAACCATGAGATCCTTCCAACGGTGCTTACACTCATGTGCAAGGAAGTTTCTATGACTCTTTGAACTGAAAGCCAAAGGCTATGAGGGAATGGAAGGCTAATGCTCATCCATGGGAGTGTCCACTACAACCATTTTTGGCAGAGGAATAGACTCCTGAACAAGAGTAGGAGGAACAAGCTAAGAAGCAACGGGGGGAGTCGACTCAAGTGCCTCACCAGTGGGCCTCTTCTTGTTTACTACTTTGGGAGCAGGACCAGTAGGAGGCCACAGAGGTCGAGACAAAGAGGACTCTCCACGAGGACCTTTTCCTCTACCATATAGGTAGTACCAAGGTCTGAGCGGTTTAGTAGGGAGGTCTGATATCTTGATCTTGAGTCTACACCAATGAGGGATCTAGCGAATATCCCCCACAGGACATTAGAGGCTAGTATCTAGTGTCATGCACTACATGTACAACACCTTCATGAGAGAATTTTAAACATTTATGAATAATAGAGGCGATTCCATTCATGGAAGCTAGTCAAGGTATTCCTAGCTTCATCCTAAACAGATCTGACTCTAGAATGACATCAAAAACTATTTCGACAACCCTAGGTCCAACTAGGATAGACAAATTTATTGACCCATAAGGTTTCAAACAAAGACCATCATGTGTACAGATGATATACTTCGTTTCTTCGTATTCTTTTATATGTAGTGAATTAAGCCACGTCTCTTCCATGATAAGATTCACCCAACTTGTGGAATCTACTAGGACCCCTATCACAATGTAACCATTGAGGTGAGTGGGAATATAGAGAGGAGAGAGATTGTTATTTAAGGGTAAGTCATGTGAAGTGAATGTTATATCCAGGGAACTAGTTGCAGGATGTGCGGTAGAAGTAACTGTAACCATGTTAACATTAGGCCTCGAGCTAAGTGATAGAATTAGTGGGATTGACAATCATGTTAGTAGAATGTGACAGAAATGGGTTCGTGTATATCTGCAATTCACTATTCACTTTCACCATCGATTTGTTTGCATTTGTTTTGCAACCATCAAGACGAATAGTACCGTCCTCGATGCAGTCCTATATCTCATGACATAGGCACATACAACATTCGGTATCATGTTTGTTAACTCGATGGTATTGAAAATAGGTACTTACATCATACCAGCTAGGGTATGGTTCCTTAAGAGGTTGAGGGTTTGGCAAGGTTATGATCCTATCCTTCAACAACTTTTGCAAGATGGAAGAATAAGATATTATGATAACTTTGTGAACTTCCAGTTGCGTTTGAGGCCGTTGTCATCCACAATGGCTACTACATTCACAACAGATTTACATTTCCCAGAGATCAATACAATGGACTTTCCTTCAGAATGGGAGCATGAGGAGGATCCCCTAAAATGAACCACCGTCTGTTGATACTCTTGTAGGGTTGCACACAAATGCATGAAAGAAGGGTATTTCATAAGGGAAAACTTCTCTTGCCAAGGCCTTTGTAAGTTCCCTATGAATACCTTTTGCACATCAAAATCGGGTAGTGGATACAAGATTTGTGAGAAGAGCGCTTGATATTGCGCTATAAAATCAGTAATATTTTTGTTATCACCTTGTTTACACCGAGCAAGATCCGAAAAGATCATCTTTGGCTCGATGTTAGCTTGAAATTATCGTAGAAATTGGTTTACAAGTTGGTCAAATGAGAAAATGGAATTATCAGGCAAGGAATAGTACCACTCGAGTGTTGTATCCTTGAGAGATTGAGGGAATAGTTTTTCCATCAACGCGTCATGATGGAAGAAATCTATGCATAAGGTGTTAAAGGAAGACACATGCGTTTGTGGGTCCCCTCTACTGCCATATTTTTTGAATTTAGGAATCTCCATTCCTTGAGGGAAGGGAGTGTTCAAAATAGTGACCGAAAATGGGTTATGTTGGAAGAAGGGTTGGAAGATAGGCTGGGCAAAGGCTTGGGAGAGACTCAGTAACTGGCTTTGCATATTACTCATATTATGAAGAAGAGTGTTTAGAATAGGGTCATTAGAAGATAGAGGGCTAGAGGAACCTCCTCCAAAACCACCGTCGGAGCCACCACCAGTATGGCCACCACCACTAGTAGGGCCTTCGTCGGAGCCACCTTTGCTTCCAAAGCCACCACCATTACTTCCACCAGCACCACCACCACTGTCGAAGCCACTGCCACTACCAAAGCCTTCACTGCTCATCCCACCAAAATCTCCACTGCTAGAGATGACAGGAGGGGTGAAGCTAAAACCCAAGGGGATCTTGTTCAATTTCATAGTGTCGGGTCCCTCAGAGGCAGAGGGGATAATGATTGAGGGTATGGTATCAATCATGTATATAGACGTAGGAGGCATCGACAATCCTAGTTGTCTCTCATAATCTTCAAAAGTGGCTCCTCATATAATATTAGGATTGCTTGGAGGAGCACAAGAATCTATTAGACTAGAGATACTATCCAAGAGTTCTATGCCTATTTAGTCTTCTCCCACCAAATACTTTAGTTCACCAATAACCCGGGTGGCTCTAGCCAACTTCAGGTTTCTTTCCAGGTGATGTTCCAAGTCACCCAACCCTTTGTTGAGGGCAGAGACATATTCTATAGGTATGTGAATAGCCTCATGCTCATCTACCGACGATGGTGTAGGAGACACAAGAGGAGTGGGGACATGATCGGTCTCATCAGAGAATCCTATCTCACCCCTTAACAACTACTCCTATGCAACTAGACCATTGGTTGGACTAGAGAAACCAGTAGTAACCTTCGTCCTTTCCATCAAAAGGTGTCATATACTTTTCCTAACGATATACCCCAAGGTTGTGGACTAGGTTGTGATGCTCATAAACCTTCACAACACTCAGGTACACAACAACCACAAGGAACAAGGGAAAAAGTCTCAACACTAATGGATGAACATATGTTGGTTCGCATCAGGTTCACCAAAATTGTAAGAGAGGGGGACCAACCACGTTCAAGGCCCCAAGTCATGGAGAGCCAAGAGCAGAAAGTTGTCCTAACTTACCTTAGCTTAAAGAGTGTTTAGAGATGAGGGATGAGAATGATGAGGACTATGAGGCCCTTCGATCACTCTATAGACTTAAAACTTGGAATGGGGCTAGGTGAGCCAGTTTTTGGGTTCAACACTGTGCCTCAGGAAGCTCTTTGCCTGAGGACAAAAGTGTGGTTCTGAGACGACAGTGTGACGTGTTTACATCTCTCAGGTGCACTGACATCCATGCGACCAGAGGACTAAAAAGATAAGGTCAAACACTAGAAAATGGACTAATGGCCTAGCTAGTGTTTTTTAGAAGAACAAAATAACACTATGAAGTAAGAAATTTATAGACGAATATGATAAAACAAGTAGATTAAAACTAGGGTAACAAGAATGATCTTACAAAGGTATCCATTCACCAACTAGCTCTGAGTATACTCCCACCTGCACACAAGAAAGAGGAAAATTGTTGGGTGGTTGTTGTGAATGTTAAATTCCTCAAGCTCCCTTCGATTGGTTTTTATTTTTGCTATGTAATGGCCCATGCCTCATCTTTTGAACTTCATCCAATGTTGCCACATGTCTGCCAGGCTCTCCTCATAGGGAATCCTTCCTTCACTCTCCTATTAGCATCCGCCATGCTTCCAAATTTCTTCACTGCGAGCATTGAAGGGTTCCTTCCCCTCGCCTTTCAATCGGGCCACTTCCGCGTACCACGTAATGTCTATCTGCTTTCACTTTTTGGGCAGACTTCATAGTCAACATCAGTAGTAAAGAATGTCTCCACATGTCTTCACCACGTAGTTTTTCAACACAAGGAGGAATCAATGAATGGGCCCCGACCTATTTCCATGCGTCTCTTTTATGGGGACTTCATCGAAGGGAAGGAGAGAGTGAGCAACGAGCCCTTCCAAATTGCCACGTAATCTAAACTACCTTCGTGGGTGAATGACACATGTCTGCACAAGAGTTTACTAAGACCACTGCCATAATTTGAGAGGGGATTCATCTATTCGAGGAGCGACCATGTTCATGGCTCAAATCTTTTTCTATTGCAACAACCAAAGGAAATCATTGATGTAGGCATCATTGCTCATGATATGGGATCTTTTTTGTTACTGACTCGCTAGGCGATGGGATTTTTATCTATATATATTGCTTCTTCCTTCCAAAATGAGTTCGAAAGATATAGAAAAATTAGGGGAAAGACACCAGGCCTTTTATATTTCTTTTAGATTATTATATAAGACTCTTAGACCGTGTCATTGTTTGGAGGTTTATGTTTTCTTAGGCTATTTCATAAAAAACATTATATTGTGTCATTATTATCCTAGATTGTTTATTTGTAGAACTTCTATGATTTCAATATAAGCTTTTTGATTTAGACCATGTTTTTTGACTCTTCTTTTCATTAAATGTATATGGGAATTATTTTATTTTATTAAATAAATTATTCATGTTTTTCATCTTTGATTTCTGTTATTTTAGGACATAGTAGATTGTTGAACGGGACCTTAAATCGCATCCAAGAGATAGATTTATCATTCCTTCATCTAAATCTTGACGCATCGCCTTAGTTAGACTTTATTTTTTATATCTCCTTCATTTTCCCATTCAAAACCCCAATTACGGAAGAAGCAAGCTTCTTTAAAAACCTAGAGGTCACTCAGTTTAGCGCAATTAGTTCCCCCATTAACTAAGTTTCCCATAAAAATTGTTACCTTGCCAATTTTTGGCATCAATAGTTTCTTTTTGCTGGCACGCCTGGTGGGACTGCTTAAATGAATCTAAATCTAAAGAGGGTGTATGAGCCATTGGCCAGTTACTAGTTCTCAAATAGCGAATAACCCTAGTTTGTTAGTGTTTCCACTAGGAATAGTACAAATCGCAACCCAGCTAGTGAATTTTTCACTCCCTCCACCCCTTTCGCTAGCCATGTTGCCAGCTGCTAACATAAATTATTTGGCTTGGGATGTCGGAAGTCTCTTGTAGCACTAATAGCACTCATCGTTTGGGCCCCTATCCTAGTTTCTAATTTAAAAGTTATTCCTAAATTTACTGGAGATGGCTCAAGAACACCATCCAAACATATGTAAGATGTGGTGGGCATTTTTTTGGTGCATAGAGCTACAAACCAAAATATAGCACTAAGGTTGCTCGTAGCCTCTTTTATGGGTAAAACATTGGATTGGTACCGCATGCTACAAGATAATACTATCGCTACCTAGGATCAACTCGGAGACCCTTTCTATGAAATATTCTCAAATGACAGAGATAGGTCTTCGCAATATCATCAACTAGAAATCATAAAGCAGGCCCCATATGAAGCCACGATTGACTTCAACGCTTGGTTCCATATAACTTGGTAGAGAATTCAAGCTGCTATCCATCCGCCGACTGATTTAGAATTCATGTTCTACTTGAAATCCATCAATTCCTACATCTTGATGATGATCTAGTCTCCTGGCAGAACCACTTTACCAGATGCATACAACATCGCAGTCAAAGCGAAGAACAATCTGATAGATGTAGGAAAGTTGCCATCTCGGCCCATCTTGCCTATATATCCTGAAATATTAGTTTCCACCTAGGAGATGTCATCTACTAGTGCACCCACTCCACCTCAGTCTATGTATACATATTTGGGTTACCACAAAACGTTGCTTCCACATCCGACTCTTCAAAAGATGAGATGAGTGACGTCAAGGAAACATTGTGGACTATCACCAACAAAATAACTGTCATCAAGCGAAACCAGTCTGTGCCTCTAAATCCAACCTACCAAAATTATCGAGGCTAAAGTTCTTCTTACCAACAAAACTAGTTCCAAGGAGGCTCACACACAAATATGTAGGCATAGACAACTAATCAAACAATACTTGCACCTTCTCCATTATAGTGTGCTAACCCAAGCTCAAGCAAAGAGTTGACATCAAGACAAAATAATTTAGTCAATGACACTAACCCCTAGTGCTTCCCCTGTGGCGACACACATATGCCCTGAAAATACCCATGTAGCAATATACAACAAAAGGTGGTGGAACAGTGCAGCCAAGGCGTGACGTTAGACCATAGAGGTTATGTATATGCCTCCACAAATGGAAAACATGGTGCTCACTGCACAAATGCAAGGGATGTTCTTGGAACAAGAAACATATATTTCTCCCAATCACGCGCTTTTCTCATCGATGGAAGAAGAAGAGGCGGTGTTTTCCAACAATGCATGCACATCAAAAACCCAACGAGTGCAATCCAATTAATTAGTCACCCTACGACCAGTCAATTCGCAACCCAAAAGTGATTTCAACTAGACACCCAATACCTTCGTAGTGGTACAACAATGTCTATCACGAAGGGAAATTATTATAACCAGAGCTAAAGAGTAGAAGCCTCCAAACATACCACCATTTAATGTGGTGGAACAATTGAAAAAGTCATCCGCTAGTGTATCTCTTTTGGATATCTTAGCTATTCTAGAGCAGAAGACATTGCTACAGAAGGCTCTCTGGAAGGATTCAATCATTGAGCCAACAAAGCAATCTCTCAAGGGAAAGGTTGTTGACCTACCACCCCCTACCACAAAAATAGCATAGAGGAAGCCTCTACTGAGGTTAGAGATAAGCCAAAACTGAAACCCTTCTTCCTAACTCTTATTGTAGGAGAGAAATTATTATATAATGCCATGTTGACTCCGGCACTAGCACTATAGTCATTCCCAAATAGGTAGTCGAAGCCCTAGGACTTAGCTATGAACCTTTAAAGAGGGGGGTTATGCAACTTGATGAGAACAAATTCGAAACCATAGGTGTCATCAAAGACCTCCCCTTGAATCTATTCTCTTGCCCTAGCATCATAGTTTTGCAAGATACTATGATCATGGGGGTTCCCCCCATGTTCAGTCTCTTCCTATCCCAAGAATTCACTTCAAAGATAGGTGGGTATCTTTCTCTGGACTAGTCACATTTGATCCTAAGGATCAAGCATGGAGCTAAAATGAAAATAGTTTTTGAAGCTTTGCATTCAAAACATGTGGCCGATGAAGCCATGATCAACTTTGAGGCTTCCCATACTTCTTTCACCAAGGAGAAAACATATTGTACAGAGTTATTAGAGGATGAAAAAATGACCATGGATCAGAACGATCAAGAAGAGGTCCTCTTGATTGAATACATAGATGTTGATCCTTTAGGAAACTATCATGCTACTAGTTTGAGGACCTATGTCATCTATGATGAAGATCAAGAGCTTCTGAAGGTCATGAAGGAATCTGAAGGTGATCAAGCCTCAAAAATGTGGGTGTTGCACTTTGACGAAGAAAGATTCAAGGTGGGCGCAGGAGCTGGGATACGTTTGATATCCCCACACAATGAAAAGACACTCTAGTCATTCCACTTCTAGTTCTCTTGTTCGAATAATCAAGCTGAATATGAAGGCTTAGTGCAAGGTCTAAGCCTTGCGGAGTGGATGGGAACCAAACAATTAATGGTGTTCAGAGATTTTGAACTAGTAGTCAACCAAGTCCAAGGAATTTCTGCAACCAAGAATGCTCACATGACATCTTATAGACATAGAGTCTGGGACTTGATTGAGGGTTTCAAAGCCTTCAATATCCAGACAGTGCCCCAAGAATAAAATGTTGATGCAGATCGCATGGCTGCAATTGGATCTCAATTTGACCTTTCCTCTGACCTAATTTATAACAAACACTTTGTACGCGTGATAGTCCGACTGACAATTCCAAATAATGATTAGAGTTGGCAAGTGTTTGAAAGCATTGAACACATTGCCTCATTCATCCAACAGTCGGGAGAGTTTGCTAACCAACTCCAACTGAAGATTGCCAAGGCCTATGATGGACAAATCATTCAGTTGAGGTCTAACAAGCTTCCAAAGGGGCTAGTCACTCTTGAAAACCTGTTTGATTGTGACAATGCAAGAAATGATAAAAGGAAGTTTGTAGTAGAAAAAAGCGACTATGCAAACCTTTAGGTTGGAGATGGAAGAAAACTCAAAGTCAAGAAGGATGTTTTGCATCGTGATAAAGAGAGGCTCATCAACTTCTATGAGAAGTATAAAGGAGTAGTGGCCTGGTCATATGATGACCTCAAGGGATATGATTCTGAAATCATCCAGGATACAATAGAGCTGACGGAAGGTGCAAAACCCATCCACCAAAAGAAAAGACCAGTGAATCTTGAATCCTTGATGGTGCAAGAGCTAACAAAGCTAATTTAGTCTCAGATCATATTCTCATTAAACAAAGTACATGGGTGTCCAACCTGGTTCTAGTCTGAAAGAAAAATAGAGATATCCACCTATGTGTTGACTTTCGGGACCTGAACATAGCATCCCTAAAGGATCACTACCCGCTGCCTTCCATGGAGTCAATCTTGCAAATAGTGGCAAGATTAGAAATGTTTTCTCTACTGGATGGCTTATCTGGTTACAATTATATTTGGGTCAAAAAGGATGACTGACACAAAACAATTTTCACTACCAAGTGGGGAACGTTTGCATATGCTAAAATTCCTTTCGGCCTCTCAAATGGGGGAGCCACTTTCCAGTGGGCAATGGATATTTCTTTCAGGGAATTGATCAACAAGATTATCCTAATCTATTTGGATGATCTAACTATATTCTCCAAACATAAGGATGATCACTTCAATCATCTTGAGATGGTTTTCAAAAAATGCTAGGAGTTTAGGGTATCCCTGAACCCAAAAAAATGTGTATTTGGAGTACCACAAGGCAAGCTATTGGGACATGTAGTGTCCAAAGAAGGAATTGCAATTGATATCGAGTGGGTGAAGGAAATCAAAGAGCTTCCCCTACCAGTCAACAAGAAAGGAGTCAAGTCTTTCTTGGGGAAGGTTAACTTTGTAAGAAAATTTATTTATGATTTTTCAAGAATAATTAGACCAATCACCCTGATGCTGAAAAAAGGATCAATTATTCAAATGGAAAAAATAAGCTAGAGAATCCTTCGAAAAGGTTAAGGAGGCTATTTCCTCAACTCTTGTGCTGGTTAATCCAGACCTATCTAAGGACTTTATAATGTATGTATTTAGTAGCAAGTCAAGCATCACTACTTTCTTAACTTAGAAAGGTGATAAAGGAAAGGGAGAACATCCTATATCATTTCACTCCCTGACCTTAAAGGAATATGAGACAAACTACAACTTCATCGAGAGGCAAGTTTTTTCTATTGTTAAGGGACTCAAGAAGTTCTGATACCTAATATCTTACAACAAGATGATTGTTTATGTTGTGCATTCCAGTGTGCGTGAGTACATCATGGAAGGAGAAATCATTGAAAAGAGGGTCAATTGGATCACTAAGATCCTTGAATATGACATTGAGGTCAAGCCTACGAAGACCATCCAAGGAAGAGGACTATGTGAATATCTGGCACATGATGAGGAAATGACATCCTAAGAAGAGCAACTACAGATGGTTCTAACAAATGAGTTCAAATCTGAAGGCTGTTGGCTGGTGGACAGAGTAAGGTTCATGCACACAAGAAAATATATGTTGTGCCTTCCATCTCAGAAGAGAAGATTTTATAGACTGCAGAACAGCGGATATGTGCTCATCAAAGGGGTCCTTTTCAAAAGAAACTTCAACAGTGTTCTATTGTGATGTGTCACCACAGAGCAAGCAAAGAGGACTCTCGACACTTTCCACAACAGTTCTACAGGCGGGAACTTCTTTGTGCAGACCACCTGCATCAAAATCATGTGCGCTGGGTACTTCTGGCCTATGCTATTCAATGACTCATACTCCTTGGTAAAATCCTGCAAGGAATGCCAATTCTTCGCAAGAAGAAGAATTTTTTTTGTAATGCCTCTCAACCCGATAGTGGTTGATGAGCCTTTTTCACAATGGGGCCTTGATTTCATCGGAATGATCAATCCTGCCTCTAGTGTCAAACATAAATGGATTCTAATGGCAACAAACTACTTCACTAGATGGACTGAGGCCTTTCCCCCTAAAGAATGTAATGGAGGTGGAGATTGTGAATTTCCTCGAAGAATTGATGACGAGATTTGGCATACCCAAAACCATCATCTCTGACAACGCCAAGGCTTTGCTAAGCTCTAAGGTATGTCAATTTGCACTTGTGCATGGCATATTCTTAAAAACATCATCAAACTACTACACACAAGGGAATGACCTGGCTGAGTCGACTAACAAAAATTTAGTCTGACTCATAAAAAGAATCAGGTTGAAACTCTAAAGAGAATGGCATAAGAACCTTCAAACAGTGTTGTGGGAAAACTGTATAACTCCCAAGAAAGTCCTCAAGACTTCATCGTACAAGCTAGTGTATGGGAAATAAGTGCTATTTCCTATCTCTATGGAGATTCCAACATTGCAATTGCTCAAATCTCTCGAGGTAGAACAAAACAACACCATGGAGGTTCATTCTGCCAATTTGCTAGAGGTGCAGGAAAAAAGGGAAAAGGCCCTGCTAGCCATGTCCAATCGCCAACAAGTGGTTAAAAGATGGTTCAACAAGAAAGCCTCAGAACAAGGTCTAAAATGTGAGGATCTAGTGTTAAAAACTCAACGAAAGGGCTGTGAAGCTAGGCCAACACAGAAATTTCAACAGTCTATGGGAAGGCCCTTTCAAAATAATTCAATGCAAGCAACACAATGCATTTGAATTAGAAAATATGGAGTAGGACGCATTGGGGATTCTGATTAACGGAATCCACCTAAAATTGTTTAATTAAGCTTCAGTATTATCCTTCTAGTGTAAATATGTGAATGGTGTAATTATTTTTTCTTTCGTGTTTGTTTGTCAGTCTTTCAATAATTTTCATCCATAGTGTGGGGAAGCGGGAAAACAGATAAAACCCATTATCACAAAAAGGTAGAGAAAATTGACACCCATATGCAAAATTGAAATGAACGTATATATGCAGAAAAAGAAAAGAGAACCCACATTGCAAAATGAAAAGGCAAAGGAGACATAATTTTAATATAAGTGGTATATTCATTATATATATGCTTTAATAAATACAATTTCAAAATGGATCTGAGGCCATGTGTTTAAAATTATATCTATATATACTACAAATTCTTCATATATATCTACGGTAAAGCCTTTTCCAGGAATATATACAATAAATGGATTAACAAAGTGTTGTTTTCTTCAAACATGAAAAAGTTTTTATTCTTGGGCAGGAGCAATGGAAGCATCAACAACGGCGTCTAGAATTACTTCATCAGCAGGAATGGAAATAGGAGCATCAAGAGCAGCAACAACATCAACCAGAGCAATGGCCAATGGCAGATGGAACACCAGGTTCCTAAAGTCGGTGTACTAGTCAATGTTGTAGAAGGGCACCACATTGTAGCAGTGAAATAGCAAATGGCAGGCACAGGTCACCCTTTGATGATGCTTTTCGTCTGACTGGATGCGGAACCCACTCAGGAACGGTACCCATAGCACTACTACATCTTCTTCAATATACTTTTGAAGGTCACTCACCATTGGCATGCCCAAACCAAACGCAACATTCACCACCACCTCTCTAAGGCCACCTAGGTACTTTGGAAATACTTCAAGCAATAGGCAAAGAATCAAAGACTTGGGAACCTATATGTCAAGCATAGACGCGATGAAGTGAGAAAACACATCAGTATTTATCCTCAAACTCAAGGAAATCCCTCCCCAGAACCCACTTCATGGCTATGATAGCCAGTGAATGCTTATTCTTGGTCATTATTTTCAATTGCCTATTCAATATTTCACCTAAGAATGTTGTCTAGGACTTGTTGCAAACTAGCTTAATAGGGGTATTCATGGTAGCAAGCTCTATGCAACTGTCTGATACTAATATCTATGATACTGCCTAAGTCTAGCTCTACGCGACTACTAATACCAAATTCTACCTAACTGCCTATTACCAATTCTTCCCAAATTGCTAAGTGTGATTTTTCTATTGCCTAAGAGCCTATTTATAGAAATTTCTAGGATATGCAAGGTAATTTGTGTGCCATAAGCATGATGCTAATTAAGTACCTACTCAAAAATCTCCCCACAACTTGCTTGAATTTCCCACCCTATTGCATCTGCTAGGTATGGTTTGTTGCATGACAGATTAATAAGAGCTAATTAATTAGTATAAGCTAGTGGTAGTCATTGGAGGTAGTCTGCACAACCAAATATTGAGGTGCTGTGTTGCAGGAATTTTTCAAACTCCAAGGAAAAATGCAAATCTTTTCAAGCACTTATTACATATTTTGGCTTAATCATTCCTTTTGGGATATTAATTGCCCATGCATGCGAAAGCCTAAACCACCTTCAAATCGTCGGCTCAAGTTCCAAGGAAATCATGTCGTACAACATGATTACCAATCGTCATTATGAATTATGGTCATTTCAAAATGGCAAGTAATTCATTTCACACAAGCAAAAGAGTTGGTAGTACATGCCAAATTTAATGCTAAAAGGTGTGCATTGTTGGCTACCCTAAGAAAATAAATAGCTAAGTATTGCATGCAGGAAGCTAACATTGTAAAATATTTTTGAGCACGCTACCTAGAGCAAGAGTGTTGAGCGTAGAAAGAGTTGAAGTGAATTGCAAAAAAATTGTGCATAGTCGAGATTTACAGCAAAACGAAAAATGACAGAAAGTTCTCAAACAAAAACGCAAGGAGAGGCAACACAATTTTTTTGATGCCATGCATGCAGTACTAGCTGCCTATGTCTTTGAAGACATCTCTTAAGCTTTGCTTGGGATACCAGAGAATCTAGAGTGGGTAAACACACGGGCCTCAGACAAGCAAAAAACCCACAGAGATCAAATCCAAATAAAGGAGGAATGGGATAATATTCATGATCCCATCCTCACAAAGAACCCTAAGAATCTTAGGGAGGCAACCTGCGAAAGGATGAAGAAAATAAGCAATCCAGATTCTTTGGCATAGAAGCTATGGTTCAACAGGCTCCCACAGTATATGGTCTTGTTTGTGCAATATTGCTCAGAACTAGTCAATGAATCCATTAAACATTTCAACCCAGGCACCAACACCATCGAGGGATGGGAGTTGAAAGTTAATATCTTCCTAGAAGTTATCTGGAACATGCTATGCATCCCTAACCAAAGCTCCAGAGTGGAAACAATAGAGCCATTTAATCCAACAAAGGGGTAGGAAATATGGAGAACCAAAAAATTGGCTCTAGATTTTTATAACAAAGAGATCCAAAGGCCCAGGGAAGATCAAAAAAAGCCACCAAAGATTCTGGCGGTGCACAATGCCTTCCTTGTGGACATGCAGGAAGCCTTCTCGATGATGGCATTTTTTTGTGGCCTGGACACTGACAATTATGTTCAAGAGTTTCAATTGGGTCCGGGGTTTTAGTTGTGTAGGCAACAATATTCATTTTTTCTAGTATGAATTCATAGAATTCATAGTTGAGGAGATGCTGAGGCAAATAAGGGACTTCAAAACATAGTAGAGGTTCATGTTTCCTTCCTTCCTTGCCCACATGTTTTTGCATCAAAACCCTGATTTCTTCAAAAAACATGTGAGGTTGGCTATATTTGATGAATCGGGCAGAAGAAGGCTAGTTTCTATATGGAATCCTCTCCTCTCCTCAACTTATGATTATTATGCAATTTTAGATTGTTTCTTGACTCTGATTCTGCAAGATTTGATTGAGGATAGTACTCTTTACCGACTCACCATAGCCTAAACAGAGTATATGCATAATTTCACTCCAAAATGCGACTAGTTTCTTGGAGAAGATTTCACATTCATTCAAATGCACAACTTCACTGGGGAACCATTCTAGTTTTTGGCATGTCTCACAAATCAGGTGTTGGCCCTTAGAATTTTCCAGCAAGTATCAATTATTGATTACATTTTTTGCAAAGGACTAGCCATGAAGAAAGGATTTTTTATTTGCCCGCTAAGCTTCAAAATAGTGATTATGGCCAGAAGAAGATGAATAAGCTGCTAGAGGTGAAGCTGGCTCATTTGGGGCTTATATGGATTTGCGACAAATGGAATTGCAACCCTGACAATGACTTACCAAATGAACATGTCAAGGTAATGCACATCCCTTTCCCTTACTAGGAGAAGCGACATAACCCATTGAAGGACAAGGATGAGCTATTGGTTGATCTAGCTCATATTCCAACCAAGGATAGTAGGCCGCCATGGATTAAATGCTACTTCCCTTCAACGAAGTATAATGATAAGCTTTGCATCAGGGCCACTCTTCGCAATGAGTTGTCAAGAAAAGAAAATTGGAGCAAAGAAAAAACTAAGGATTTATGGATCTATTGACAAGAAATCCAATTCCTTGATGCCCCTTATCAGAGTGTGGAGACGGATGATAGATTCGATAAATTATGGAATGAAGCACATACTAATTCCAACACAAGCAATGATGAAGATGTTGATTCTGAGGAGGTTGAAACAAATACCGAGAAGGGAAAGGAGAAGGAAGTAGAAGCATAGATGACTCCAGCATAGCCTATCAAGGTCTCTTCAAATGTGTGGGTGAACATATCATGTGCAAAGGCCTTGATGACTCATACCTGTACTACAAAAATAACTAGTACAACCTCACAACAACAGTTAGAGGCAGTGGAGGTGGAGGATTCCCCACCTATAAAATGGAAGCACACAAAAGAAATTTCTAGAGAGAGTTCGCAAGAGCCCACAACAAGCCAAGAGGCCATGGTGAGCTAGGAACCGCAAAGAATCAGACAATAGGTAAATTTTTCTCCCTCTTCTCTTACTTCACAATCTTTGGTGTCCCCTGTTGTCTCTGTGTCACCCATCACTTCAAGTGTTGGCCCTTCTTTTTCCACTTCTACTACAATGGTCGCAGGAGGTTTCTCCCAATTCTCCCAGGCAAGGCCATTTTCCTTTACTCCTCTATGGACCCTTTCACCTTTCGCCATTTCCCAATCCACATCCGCTATTGCCTCTCTTTCTGCATCTATGGCCGCTATTGATACCCCTCTTGCTACTACTAAATCGGGCCCAACTCAGTCTGCCTATTAGATAGAATCTACCATGATCCCGCTACCGCCACAACACCTAATGAGTCCTCCCGTTGGTTCACAAAATAGGTTTTGGAATATTCCTCCTTTCTCCCCACAAACAGTCAATCTTCTACAGAAGAAAACATCTAGAACCACTACCCTCTTGTTCCCTTTTGCACTTCCTCCCGGTGCACCTTTCACAGGTGGGCTAGTTCAGTCACTAGCCTAATTTATGGCACAGGGCAATAAAACAAAGGAAGCACGGGCTATCAAAATCCAGAAGTAAAGGTCCCGAGATGCTAAGAGGTCAATCGAGTAGAATGTAAAAACAATTTTCAATGAGGCTCAACAAACACTGCATTTTGCAACCATGTATCCAACTGTCATCAAACCATAGGGGGAAATGCAATGCAACGATTACAACATGTATGCCATGGGACTTGATTTGAGCATAGCCCAGCCACAAGACAAAGTTGAGCTCATGGAAGAGACACAATGGGTGGTGACCACCGACATCCTCAAGTTTGGTCGCTAGCTAAAGAAAAGGGAGGAGGAGCTGAAACTTGTAAAGGAAAGGATTGAGGTCTTGTTGGAAAAGGACAAGGTGAGAGAAGCAAAATTTGTGCGCTTATCAGAGAAAGCACAAACAAAGCAGACTAAGCTCTGAGAGGAACTTGCAAAGTTCTAATTTGATGATTCCAACCTAGTCGTCAACCTTCAATAGAAGAATCAAGAATATCATGACCAGTTGGCTTGGGTGGAGTAGAAGACACAACGAAAAGATAAGGAGTTTGAGCATCAGCGCGCTCAATTAGAGCAAAAAATGCAGCAAAAGGATGTGGATTTTGAGGGAAGAAAGACTCAATTGAAGAATGAACTCCAAGGGATGAAGCTTTCCTTGGAGACAAAATCAACAAACAAAAACTAGGCTAAGGAAAAATGGCTCGCCGAATGGAAGACCTTGTCGGAGCAATTTTTGGTCACAAACAAAAGGATTGCGGAACTAACACAGGATGTTGGTTCAAGGAATGTAGAGATTGCCCTATTGAAGAATGCTCCCCAACCCACTACTACCCAATCGAACCTCCTTCCAGTGGCTCAACAATTATACATTTCATACTAGGAAAAAGTCAAGGAATTTTTCCTTACTCCTCATCAACACTCCAATTTATGGCGAAGACGACAAGTTTAGGCAAGGAAGTTCATGGAGCGATTGAGCGGTTTCCACAAATCATCACGGAGAAGGTTCCTGAGGGAAAAAATTTGTTGGATAAGCTATACATGGTCTCGGATAAGGACTTAGCAAATGTAGGGATCGAGGATAGGAAGGTCGCTGCCAAAAGAGTGAATAGGTTCAACCATTGCCACGCGACCATCCTCCATGCTTGTGAGTGGGCTGCCAAATTAGATTGAACCATGAATAGCATGCGGGCTAGGTTCTCCCAGCTAACTCAGATGGGCTTACCCTCCTTGTTTCTTCCTGATGACTCAGTGGCTACTACAAAGCATATTGCGGAAAAGATAGGAGAGAAGCAGTAGGACACATCCATTTTCTAGAGCTTCAGTCAACACCCTACTGTAGAAGATATTGAGGGTGTCACACACCCGATAGTGTGATTGCTTTTCCAAATCAAGTATGAGGCTGGTATTATCCGCAATGCTGCCTTACAAAGAAATGATCGATCTGAGTAGAGCACAAGAGAATTTGCGTGACATATTGACACCATCTGAGGCTGACTGGCTACCTTTGTAGGTCGCTCTCTCTAAGCTTTAACTCTATTGCCCAATGGATGGGACTTTGGTCTGCAAGCTAGAAAAAAATTTGGGTTCCTCGTTCTACAGGTGAAATGCCCCTGGTAATTTCCAAAATTTGTGACTGTTAAATTCCTCAAGCTCCCTCCAGGTTGTTTTTATTTTTGCTAAGTACCGACCCATGCCTCATCTTTTGAACTTCATCCACTACCGCCACGTGTCCACCAGGCGCTCCTTGCAGGGAATCCTTCATTCACTCTCCTACCGGCATCTACCATGCTTCCACGTGTCTTCATCGTAGGCATTTGAGGGTTGCTTCCCTTCGCCTTTCAATCGGGCCCCGTCCACATGCCACATAATGTCTATCCACGTTCACTTTTTGGGTGGACCCCATAGTCAGCGCCAGTAATAAAGAATGCCTCCACGTGTCTTCACTGCATAGTTTTTCAACTCAAGGAGGAGGAATCAATGAACGGGCCCCAACCTGTTGCCACGTGTCTCTTTCAGGGGACTTCATCAAAGGGAAGGCAAGAGAAAGCAACGAGCCCCGCCAGATATCCACGTATTCTAAACTGCCTTCGTGGGTGAATGGCACATGTCTACACAAGATTTTGTTCGAAATACTGCCATCATTTGAAATGGGATGCATTTGTTCGAGGAGTGAGCATGTTCATGGCTTGAATATTTTTTTGTTGCAACAACCAAAGGAAATCATTGTTGCAGGCATCATTGCTCATGATATAGGATCTTTTTTGTTACTAGCTTGCCAGGCGGTGGGATTGTTATCTATATATATTGCTTCTTCCTTCCAAAAATGAGTTCGGAAGATGCCAAAAAATTAGGGGAAAGACACCAGGCCTTTTATATTTCTTTTATATTATTGTATAAGACTCTTAGACTGTGCCATTGTTCGGCCTTTTCTGTTTTCTTAGGCTATTTGATAAAAACATTATATATTGTGTCATTATTATCCTGGATTGTTTATTTGCAGAACTTCTATGATTTCAATATAATCTTGTTGATTTAGACAATGTCTTTTGACCCTTCTTTTTAGTAAATGTATATGGGAATTATTTTATGTCATTAAATAAATTATTCAGGTTTTTCTTTGATTTCTGTTATTTTAGGACATAGCAAAATGTTGAACGGGCCCTTAAATCACATCCAAGAGATAGATTTATCATGCCTTACATCTAAATCTTGGCGCATCACCTTAGTTAGACTTTATTTTTTATATCTCCTTCCTTTTCCCATTCAAAACCCCAATTACAAAAGAAGTCGGCTTCTTTAAAAACACATAGGTCACCCAGTTTAGCGCAATTGGTCCCCCCATTAACTGAGTTTCCCATAAAGACTATTACCTTGCCAATTTTTGGCATCAACAGTTGTATAGGGGCCTACCTCAATTAGACCCCCATTTTGGTGTTTCCACCTCCATGGACAACCAAGATAGCGATAATGGAGAAATATTTGATAAAGAAGGAAATGAAGTAAAGAACACAAAAGCTCTACCAAATAGTTATGTACTACTCAACCAAATCATAGAGGAGAGGAGTAGAAAGCTTACCACCTCCACCAAAATCTCACTATCTAATGGAGGAGAAAATGAGAGGACTCAAGCCCCTGTTGCAATGGTGTTGGTTCCACACTTGCTCTACGGAGTTGACAGAGTGTTGTTGTTGCTGCTATGGAGTGTAAAGTGTTGCTAAAAGTGACTGAGAATGATGGATGCTAAGAGAATGCTTAGAAAATTTCTTAGAGAGTGTGCTAGAGGATGAAATGGAAGAATGAATAATGAATTTGAAGGAGAGAATGAAGAAAATGGCCATATTCAAGTTGATTAGTTGAAGAGGGAATTACAAATCAACCTCCAATGGGAAGTGTAACACCTTTGCAGGCTCTAGACGCAAGAATCTTCCAGGGACGTAAGTGCATCATGTGGATGTCTGCGCACTGGGTGGGAATCCCTAACAGTTATTCCTCTGTTGATGCACAAAATGAACACCAAGTGGAACGAAGAAAATGGGCTTATGTGGAATTTAGCCTCTGAATTTGGTTTTCTAAAGTTAGGAAGGGTAAAAGGGGAGTTTGCATAAGGGGTGCAAATTTGCTCCTATATGTTGGGAATAGGATGTCATTTAATTGCAATCCTAAACATATTTCATGTATCTCCTAAGTCCTTGGAAAGTGTTCCCCAACACTAGGATTAGAAAGAGATTAAATTTGAATGAAATGAACATATAAATTGACATTTGTAATTATTCCTAAATGATAGGAACATGTGGGGATTCCCAAGAAGAGCTCCTGCAAAATAGGAGCACATGGGGCACCCACATGGAAGGTGGAACCCACCTTGCTTAAGTTAACTATTTGGAGGATTGATAACACTTCAGTAATGCATGTTTAGATCCTACAAGTTAGGGATCGATATTTACATGAGTGGAGTTCAATTGAATTTAGTTCAGTTATGGTTCAATTATGCATGTAGTTAGTTTGATTTGAATGCTAGTTGACTTTAGTTGACTTGAGTTGCATGACTAATGACTTTGGTTGCATGAAAGATAACAGGTGGATACTTTCAGTTAAGTGGGGATGATCAATCATGCATGATGTTTGCATGAATTGGTGGAGATATATGTTTTAGTTAACTAAGATTGACTTGGACCCACCTTGGGCGCCCAAGTTGGAATCTTTGAGTTAACACCTTTTGCATAAGAAGATATTTACAAGGCTCAGTTAAGTGGGCCCATTCTTGGGCACCAACTTTGAGGTGAAGCTTGCAAGATATTTTCTTGACCAACGATCAGTTAAGTGTTCAGTTTGTGGCACCTAAATTGAGGAGACTTTGGTTTTGACTTCATCTTACAGTGTGGAACTCTACTTGCACAATCTAGGCATGGATTTATGAGAGGAACTTTATTCTCTTTTTTTTATCAACTCTTTGGAGTTTATAATGCTCATAATTCTTTATTTATTACATCAATTGCATTATAGTTTGTAATCTTGATTGTAAGTGAGCAAGTTGAGCTTGCGCATGTGTGAGGGTTTGAAGCATGGAATGGGATGTGTAGATTCATGCTTGGTCACATGGAATGCATGGATAGATTGTGTTGTAGAAAGTGTATGAGAGTTTTTTGTAGGTTGTGAAGAAGGATTGTTGAAGGCAAGGAAGCATATCAATCAAGGATTGATACAGTATTATTGTAATCTTGTTCTAAGGTTAAATAATACAAGCACTATTGATTTTGGTGGAGTTTTTTCTTAGAAGGGTTTCTCCACTTATATTTTGTGTCACTTCTATCTTCTTGTCGCATTCTTCTACAATATTCTGTCTCTTTCTAAAATTGGTAAAATTGATCTAAAAAAATTAATCATACACAAATAATTGTGACAAAGAACACTTAATTAAATCTATAGTCACAGTTTTACAAGTTTTAAGCTACAATTTCACCTTCATTTTCAACATTTGGTATTAGAGCTAACAGTTGGGTAGAGTTTGGGAAACCTTTCTCTTAAAATTTTAAAGGATTTTTGGTTGTAGTGGGAGCTTCTACTATTGTGTTATTGTAGATTTGTAAAAGAAGTATGTTACAATGTATTTGGACTGATGGTTGTAAGACATGGTATGGCTTGCTCAATCCCTAAAAGGAAAGGCCTAGTAAGAGAGGAGTTCTCCTAGGTGGTAAGGGGGGGCAATTGGGTTAAACTAGTTCTTGGGTTAGAGTTAGTGGATTAACCTTTTAGTGGTCTTTAGCACATGGTTTTTTGCTAGTTGTATTGGTCCATGGTTTTGGAGCTCATGGTGTTGAGGCCATGAATGATCTTCATTTAGGAGATGCTTATCATGATGTCATGGATAGCTTGGTTACATGTTTCAGTGGGAGCTTTTGACAATGATGGTTTGAAGTTTATCTTGTTGCAATGTATAGCTTGGTATCACAGTTTAGTGGTAGCTTTGGTAGGATATGGTTATCTTCATGTGATTTGAAGAGGTTTTAACATCTTGTTTCATGGAGGACCCTTAGATTCTTTGGTAAAGGTGTTATTGTTCTTCTATTGGAGAGGATGTAGTTCTTTTTGGTTTTAAGTAGTAATCATTTGCTTGGAGCTTCATGATTATGGAGGTTGCATTTGAATTTGGCATGGATTGATTGGTGAGTGCTCATGGATACTAGAGAAACTTGGGTTAGGCTGGATATTTCTTATGTTAAGAGATATGTGTTGGAATGATTACTTGGTATAAAAAAAAATTCAATAGTAAAGACCAAGGAGCCTACACCTGGAAATGGATGTGAGTCCATCATAGACCTAATGAGAAGGTTGTCTTTATTGAAAGCCTATATTGCTTGGTGTTGTATGTGTTGGTATGTGGCGACTGATCATGCTATACTGTATAGCCCATGGTATACTGTACACCCTTGCCCCTATCCTTGCCGGGTCCGGGGCCGGGTTGGGCCCTGGGCGAGGGTTCGAGGGCGGCAGCCCCCGAGAAAAATTTTCTTCCTACTTTTTTGCGTGATCACCGAAAAAGGGAAAAATCAATGAAAAAAGAAAAATTCAATTTTGTAGAACCCTAAAATCTGGAAGCTTCTAAGCTTGGTAAAAGGGGGTTCGATGGGTATTAGTATGATGAAAAACGCGATTATTCACAAGATTGTAATAGGTTTTACACTGGATAATAAAAGTATTGGATGGCTGCAGTTTGGTGGATGCCTGATTGGGTGAACCACATTAAATTTATGTGTTATGATTTCTGTGTGTGTTTTAGTTTCTCGTTTATTAATTAAATGCATTTAATTGTTAGATATCTGCCATCTCTAACCCTAACAAGTGGTATTAAAGTGGGTTGTGTTTCGATTATCATCTGTAGGAAGATCTCACGGTTGAGTGGGTCTCATGGTTGAGTGGGAGCAATGGCAGATGAGGGTAAGAAGGTTGAAAAGTTTAATGGGCAGAACTATCAGTTATGGAAGATGCAAATGGAGGAATATCTCTATCAGAAGGATTTATGGCGGCCATTGGAAGGGAAAACCAATAAACCCGCATCAATGTCAGATGAGGACTGGGAGATCTTGGATAGAAAGGCTCTTGGCAGTATTCATTTGTGCCTAGCACAAATAGTGGTGTTCAATATTACAAAAGCAAAGACAACTCAAGAGTTGATGGAAACCCGAAAAGTTATATGAAAAGCCTTCCGCTTCGAATAAGGTATTTCTTATGAAGCCGCTTATTTAATATGAAAATGGTAGAAGGTGGGTCAGTTACTGATCATTTAAATGAGTTTAATACGTCACCAGTCAATTAACTTCTATAAAAGTAAACTTTGATGAAGAAGTTAGGGCTCTATTGATTCTGTGTTCTTTGTCCGAAAGCTGGAATAGCTTGGTAATGGCTGTTAGCAATTCTTTTCTGGTTCGAATACATTGAAGTTTGATGATGTTGTTGGTGTTATTTTGAGTGAGGAAATCATAGGAAAAGCTTAGGTGGAACATCCACATCAGGCAGTGTTTTGAATGCAGAAAGCAGAGGTAGAGCAAAGGAGAGAGGAAACAATTCTGGATATCATGGGAAGTCACGAGGAAAATCAAAGGACAAAAAGTCCCAATCTAGAGACAAGAAGGATTGCTGGTACTGTGGTAAGCCGGGTCATTTAAAGAAAGATTGTTGGTCTCAAAAAAATAAAGGAGACAAAAAGGAAGTAAAGAGGCAAATGTGGTAAGTAATAAATCTGATGAGGATGCTTTGATTCTTTCCCTTGATAATGCTGATGATTCTTGGTGTTAGATTCAGGGGCTTCATTTCATGCTACCCCCCATAGAAGTTATTTTCTTGATTATGTCCAAGGGGATTTTGGGCTAGTTTATTTAGGAGATAATGAACCCTGTCAGATTGTTGGAAAGGGAAGAATCAAGATTAAGTTGCAGAATGGGAATCATTGGCTACTACGTGAGGTAAGGCATGTTCCAAAGTTAAGCAGAAATTTAATTTCCGCAGGGCAACTAGATGATGAAGGTTGTGTTGTTACTTTTAGTGATAAAAACTGGAGGGTCACAAAGGGTGCCTTAGTGGTAGCAAAAGGTGTGAAAGTAGGCACCTTATATCTTTGTACAGGTTATATTGTTCCTTCTACTTTAATTGTTACGAAAAAGGTCAATGTTCAGGAACGCTTGCTGCAGTTCGCAGGTAGAAGATCATACGTTGTTGTGGACTCTGAATCAGCACTGTGGCATAATAGACTTGGGCATATGAGTGCAAAAGGTATGAAATTACTTCATTCAAATAATGTTTTACCAGGTCTAAAATGTGTTAATATGGATTTATGTGAAAGTTGTGTGTATGGAAAACAAAATAGAGTAAGTTTTCTCAAGGGTGGGAAGCAAAAGAAAGATGAGAAATTGGAGCTTGTGCATACGGATGTATGGGGACCAGCTCAGGTATCTTCTCTCGGTTTCTCTCTGTATTATGTTACATTCATTGATGATGCAACTAGAAAGGTATGGATTTATTTCCTTAGGCAGAAATCTGAAGTATTTGAAACTTTTAAAAAATGGAGAAGCTTGGTTGAGAATGAGACGGGAAAAGGTTAAAATGTCTCAGATCTGATAATGGTGGTGAGTATTGCAGCAAAGAGTTTGAAGATTATTGTTCCTCTAATGGTATTCATAGGAAGAAAATGGTTCCAAGGACTCCATAGGAAAATGGAGTGGCTAAGCGCATGAATAGAACAATAATGGAGCCGTGCATACTATGAGATTGCATGTTGGGTTGCCTTTAAAATGCAGAGATCTGTAAACACTGTTGTTTATTTAATTAATAGAGGTCCCTCTAATCCTTTGGGTTGTGGTATTCCAGAGGAAGCATGGAAAGGTAAGAAGGTGAGTTATTCTTTTCTCAAAACCTTGGTTGTGAAGCATTTGCACATGTAGATTCTGAAAATAGAACCAAGCTTGATGCAAAATCAAAGAAATGTGTATTTGTTGGATATGGCATTGATGAATTTGGTTATAGGCTTTGGGATTTTGAAAATCAGAAAATTGTAGCTGTGGATGTCATATTCAATGAGAAAGTGTTGTACAAAGATCTCGTTGTTGCAGCATGAGAAGAAAGAAAATGATTATGTAGTGTTGATGATATTCCAAACAATGATGTTTCAAATGGTTCCTCATGGGCAACAAATACCACAAACTTCTAGATCTATCTTCAAGGACAAGTAGACTCGAAAGATTTTTCCCTCTTTGTATACTATTTTGTTAACTAATGCTGGTGAACCGTAATATTATGAAGCTATGCAGTGTGGATACCAAGGTTTAGTGGGAGCATGGAATGGAAGAAGAAATGGACTTTTGCTGAAAAAATAGACTTGGGAATTATGCAAGTTGTCTCAAGTAAAAAGGCTTTACCAAACAAATGGATTTTATAGGCTGAAAGAGGAGGATGGAGGTAAGAAAATATTTAAAGCCAGATTAGTTGTAAAGGGATTTGCACAGAAACAGTGGTATTGATTTTGATGAGATTTTTTCTCCTGTTGTTAAAATGACTTCTATTCGTATTGTTTTAAGTATTGTGGCTGCTAAAGATTTACATTTAGAAAAGCTTGATGTTAAAACAACCTTTCTCCATGGTGATTTAGAAGAGGAAATATATATGGAACAACCACAAGGATTTGAGGTCAAAGGTAAGGAGAAACTAGTGTGCAGATTGAATAAAAGTTTCTATGACTTGAAGCAAGCACCTCGACAATGGTACTTGAAATTTGATAGTTTTATGGCTGAGCAAGGCTACAGCAGGTGTAATTCTGACCATTGTGTTTATTTTAAGAGGTTGGATAATGATAGCTACATTATTTTGTATTTATATGTTGATGACATGCTTGTAGCTGGGTCTAACATGGATCACATAAGTGAGTTGAAACAACAGTTAGCAAATTCTTTTGCTATGAAGGATTTGGGGGTAGCAAAACAAATCCTTGGTATGAAAATTTGTAGAGATAGGAAAAACAGAAATTTTTTTATCTCGGGCTAATTATGTTGAAAAGGTGTTGCAGAGATTTCATATGGAGAATGTAAAAGCTGTCAGCACACCTTTGCCTAGTCATGTCAAATTGACTAAGGATGTGTGTCCAAAGACACAAGAGGAGGAAGAAAAAATGTCCAAGGTACCATATGCTTCAGCTGTAGGCAATTTGATGTATGCCATGGTATGCACGAAACCGGATATTGCACATGCTGTAGGAGTTGTTAGCAGGTATTTGAGTTATCCCGGAGTTGAGCATTGGAATGCGGTAAAATGGATTCTCAGGTATTTGAGAGGTACATACAATAATTGTTTATGTTTTGGGGGCTCTAATACTGATTTAAAAGGCTATGTTGACTCATATTTAGCAGGGGATATAGATACCAGGCGGAGTACCACAAGTTATATATTTACAGTTGGTGGGACAGCAGTGAGTTGGATTTCTCGCTTGCAGAAGGTGGTTGCTTTATCCACCACAGAGGCAGAGTATGTTGCTGCAACAAAGGCAAAAAAGGAGATGATATGGCTGCAAATTTTCATGGAGGAGTTGGGAAAACAACAGGCTGAAAATTACTTGTTTACAGATAGCCAGAGTGCTATACATCTTGCAAAGAATTATGCTTTGCATTCTAAAACAAAACACATACAGTTGAGATATCATTTCATTCGGTCAGTGTTGGAGGATGGATAGGTCAAGTTGGACAACATACATACAGATGTCAATCCAGCAGATATGTTTACAAAGGCGGTGACAAGGGAGAAGTTGAGCTCCTCTTCAGCTTTGATTGGTCTTCAAGGTTGAATTCAAGTATAACAGAGCAGCAGGGTCCAAGGTAATTATTTCTAGTGGGAGTTGTAATTGCAGCAGTGTCGTCCAAGATCAGTCTCCAAGTGGGAGATTGTTGGTATGTGGCGACTGATCATGCTATACTATATAGCCCATGGTATACTGTACACCCTTACCCCTATCCTTGCTGAGGTCCGGGGCCGAGCGGGGGTTCGGGGGCAGCAGCCCCCAAGAAAAATATTCTTCCTACTTTTTCGCGTGATCACCAAAAAGGGAAAAATCAATGAAAAAAAGAAAAATCCGATTTTGTAGAACCCTAAAATCTGGAAGCTTCTAAGCTTGGTAAAAAGGGGTTCGGATGGGTATTATTGTATGATGAAAACGTGATTATTCACAAGATTGTAATAGGTTTTACACTAGATAATAAAAGTATTGGATGGCTGCAGTTTAGTGGATGTAGCCCAGATTGGGTGAACCACGTTAAATTTTTGTGTTATGATTTAATCTATGTGTGTGTTTTAGTTTCTTTGTTTATTAATTAAATCTGCATTTAATTGTTAGATATTTGCCATCTCTAACCCTAACAGTATGCATAGGACAATCTTGTATCCCACTCTTGGTCTACTCAGCAGGTAAATGATCTACGAGGTGTTTCCCACCTGATTATTAGATGCATGATTTTATGTATTTCCATTGCTCTCCTTACAATCTTGAACTTGAGTTAGTTATGAGGATTTGGGTAGGAGAGGTACAGGAGATAATTAGTGGCTTTGGGAATATTCCCTTTTGTTTTGGGAATGTTTGGGTAAGTTTGATCTACTTTCTATGAGAGGTTACATCTAAGTTCTACCATGTTTCAATATAATTTGAATGGTTAGATGTTGATATCATTTTAGTTTGGGATTGTTGAAGGAGATCTTACTTTACACAGTTTTCCACATGTTAGTGTGGTATAAGAACATGGTTTGATTTGCAAGTTCTCTCTATGTGGGAATATTGTCTTCTTCTTGAAGGTTATTATGTTATGAGAGATGTGTTTTGTATATCATTGTATGTTCCTTTGACATTATGATAGAGGAGTTAGCCACATCCTCTATGTGAAGTGCTATAGGAGGACTTGGTAATGTTGTGATCTTGTTTTCATATTTGACATTACCTATGCAGTGGGAGTTTAAGAAGGTATATGTGTTCTGTATGAGAGGGGCACCTCTCTTGGAATGGTTACACTTTACTACAGTGAGTTACTTTAGAGGTTTTTTATAGCATGTCTATGTGTGTTATTACCTTGGAGTCTTATTTTGTAGGATGGTGGATATACAGGGACTTGTTTGCAAATTTGGATTGCTATGTTGATAGCATGAAGTTCTACCTATGATAGTTTGGTTACAGAGACTTGGGAAAGATAAGTTCTCTTGGTGCAGGAAGGCCATTGGCCTTAAGTCTTGTACTTGATTTATAATAATGATTCATTGTTTAGAATAATTGTAATGTATAATGTTGAAAGTGGGAGAATGTTGGGAATAGGATACCATTTAATTGCAATCCTAAACATATTTCATGTATCTCCTAAGTCCTTGGAAAGTGTTCCCCAACACTAGGATTAGAAAGAGATTAAATTCAAATGAAATGAACATGTAAATTGACATTTGTAATTATTCCTAAATGATAGGAACATGTGGGGATTCCCAAGAAGAGCTCCTACAAAATAGGAGCACATTGGGCACCCAAATAGAAGGTGGAACCCACTTTTCTTAAGTTAAATGTTTGGAGGATTGATAATACTTCAGTAATGCATGTTTAGATCCTACAAGTTAGGGATTGATATTTACATGAATGGAGTTCAATTCAATTCAATTCAATTCATTTTAGTATCAGTTTAGTTTAGTTTAGTTCAGTTATCTTCAGTTGCATGTAGTTAGTTTGAGTTGAATGCTAGTTGAATTCAGTTGACTTGGGTTGCATGACTAATGACTTCAATTGCATGATAGATAACAGGTGGATACTTTCAGTTAAGTGGGGATGATCAATCATGCATGATGTTTGCATGAATTGGTGGAGAGATATGTTTCAATTAACTAAGATTGACTTGGACCCACCTTGGGTGCCCAAGTTGGCATCTTTGAGTTAACACCTTTTGCATGAGAAGATACTTATAAGGCTCAATTAAGTGGGCCCATTCTTGGGTGCCAAATTTGAGGTGAATCTTGCAAGATATTTTCTTGACCAATGATCAGTTAAGTGTTTAGTTTGGGGCACCTAAATTGAGGAGACTTTGGTTTTGACTTCATGTTATAGTTTGGAACTCTACTTGCACAATCTAGGTGTGGATTTATGAGAGGAGCTTTATGCTCTTGTTTTGATCAACTCTAGACTTTATAATGCTCATAATTGTCTATGTATTACAAAAATTGCATTGCAATTTGTAATCTTGATTGCAGGTGAGCAGATTGAGCTTGTGCATGTGTGATGGTTTGAAGCATGACATGGGATGTGTGGATTCATGCTTGGTTACATGGAATGAATGGATAGATTGTGCTATAGAAAGTGTATGAGAGTTTTGTGTAGGTTGTGAAGAAGGATTGTTGAAGGCAAGGAAGCATATCAATCAAGGATTGATATAGTATTATTGTAATCTTGTTCTAAGATTAAATAATACAAGCACTATTGATTATGGTGGAGTTTTTTCCCGAAAGGGTTTTTCCACGTATATGTTGTGTCACTTCTATCTTCTTATATCATTCTTCTACAATATTCTGTCTCTTTCTACAATTGGTAAAATTTATCTAAATAGATTAATCACACACAAATAATTGTGACAAAGAACACTTAATTAAATCTACAGTCTCATAGTTTTACAAGTTTTAAGCTACAATTTCACCTTCATTTTCAACACTATACACATACTAATGATGATCCCTCTATGCACACATGTTCATTACATCTTTTCAGTCATTAAACATAATTGAATTTGTGTAAATTACAAAGGGGTTGAATGCAATGATTGTTGGTATGTCAAACAAGCAAGGTTCATCAAAGATGAAGTGAAGCATCGTCTGTCCCTTTTGGCTATTTACTTGTGAATTTCATGCTAGAAAATGCCTATTAATGTATTGAAGAACATAATGAATTTCTTGTGGACCATTCAAATCAATGCTTTCAATCCTAAGCATTTCTCACAACCAAAGGAAGATATGAATATGGTAGATCCTTTATGTTGTCACTCATATCTACAAGATAACATAAGAGTTGGAAGTAACTTGTGTGAAACTAAATATTTGTAATAGTATGAAATTCAAATGAAGATCAATCTGATTCACATGTTATAACCTATAGACTTGGGTAAGTAAAATCTTATCCAAGATCTATTCATGAAATGTTGTGAACCTATTATGGATGTTAAGTGTAGTTAAATGTGATTTTTTAATTATGTTTTTTATCTTCCATTGGTAGGATTGTGTTGGTTCAATGGGAAATATGTTAGTTATTACACTATTTAATTTTTTCCAATTAGATTTGCTACATTGTCTGAACAAAAAGTTGGACAACAAACTTGAATGATCATATATGACATATCTCCTCTATACCTTATTCAAAAGGACCTTGTTTCACTCAAATTTGATCCAAAATGCATAAGGTGGTTAGTGATTTTGTTACTAGGAAAATCTTCCATGTAGACATAGATTAGCAATTGTATATACTACACTTTCATGAAAACATTTCTTAAAGAATACTATTGCCATTGCTTTTTTTTATGTTGCATCATAAAATTTAACAAGGAGGAGAAACAATGTGGAAGTTGACCAAATTTGGTATCATGTTGTCATATAATATGAAGAGTAGATTCAAGCATTTCATCATCTTTAATGTGTGTCTATTCGGAAAGTGCAACACTAGTAGGGAAAGAGTAGATAACACCATTGCAAGTGAGTCCTCCATGTTTTACTCATTGATTGGTGACAAAGTAATTGAAGGTTATTCCATAACATTTGTCCAATGAGAAAACATGGTGAAGTTGTAAGAAGCTACATATATGTTCCATCTCTTTACATGATATTGGGAGAACACCTACAAAAAAAGTGTGCTTATTTAATTCTTGTTAAAATTTGTTAAACTCTTCATTTTTTCTGGATGTGGAGTGAGTTGTAGGTTTGGAATATTTGTGTAGTCATGGTGAAGCATGTTTGACACATTTGCAAGAGTGGAAGGAAAAATTAAGAGTGAAAATTTATTTAGTTGATCTTTGTAGTATAGATCACATGCAATTGTGTACTAAGGCTTTGAGAACCCATTGCATACTAACATAAAAATATAATTTTTTATGCTTTACACTTTATTTTGTAACAATGATTATGTTCAAATGTTTGATACATCTAGGTAAATATTTTACAATAGTAGTAATGTCTTGGAATTTTTTTTTAGGATAGTGTGATATTAAATTATAATCTTAATGTATAATGAAATATATGATGTATTGATGTACAAGAGAAGTTACTTTATATTTTAGAGACCACTCTTGTAACACATTGTGAGAATTTTTACCATGGTACTTTGAGACCATGTTTGGCGCTAGGGTATTATTTTATGGTGGTTGACAGGGCTTCCTTAAGTCTACATATTGAGGGGTAGTTATGGATAAGTTATGGTTATTTGTAGGTACTCTCATGCTATCAAACTAAAGAAGATTGTATGAATTATATTAATGTATTTATTTAAGCTTGGTTAATATAAGATCAATATCTTTTTGGTGGTGGATTTTTTCCTCTAAAGGGTATCTCCACATATATCTAGTGGCATATGTGGTTGTATTTATTATTAATAGTTTACATGCTTAATCACATGTACCTCTAATTGAAATAATCAAATTTACACATTTTATGCTTATATAAATCATTGTTGATGTTCACCAATCTTCTCAACATTTGGTATTAGAGAGAAAAAAAGTTCCAAGAAGGATACATTTCTAGAAGTGTTGTGGCATTTTTTGTTTTAGTGTGAGTATTTGTTTTAGTAAGTTACAGATCTACTATAGTGGAAGTCATGACTAGCATATCTTGATCAAAAGTTAAGGAATTCAATAGCATTGGGTACAAGTTGTGGAAGATGAAGATGGAGGATCCTTTAGAAGAGAATGATCAATGGAGAGTAGTTACAAAGGAAGAAAAACCTAAGGGTATGTTTGATGAAGATTGGAGTAAGTTGGAAAAAAAGATATGAGGAACCAGTTCATTATGTTTTATAGATTTTATCCTCTTAAATGTCTTGAAGGAGACCATTGCATTTTTTTTGTGGAAGATGATAAGTGAATTCTTGAATAATATTTCCTCTTTGAAAATACATTTGTACTCTTTAAAAATGAAGGTTTTTTTTGTTGTTGACCATCTTCATGGCTTCAATTTGATTTTAAGTTAGTTCGGTTCAAGCGATATTTAAATTGATTAGAAAGATAAAAGTATCTTGTTGATTTTTTCTATGCCTAAATCTTAGGAGAACTTATGTGTTGTTATAAATGATAATGCTATAGAGCCAAATATGATACCCTTATTATTGCATTTCTTAGTGAAAAGATGAGAATATATTCCACAAATGAAGGCCAAAGGAAAAATAAGGGTCTAAAGGGGAATTCGAGAACTCTAAATCCAAGTCATATGGAAGGTCCAAAACCCTTGGGAAACATAGATTAAAGTGTTTTAATTGTGGCAAGAGAAGACATGCAAAAAAGGGATGCAAGAACAAGAAGAGTTTTTTTATTTTTCAATAAATAATCCTCTAATGGTGGTGATAATGATGTATTATTTATTTTTGTTAATGTCACTAGTGACAATTCTTGGCTGATTGATTTAGGTTGCTCTTACCATTTCAAAATTTTCTCCATTATTTACCATAGAGAAATCTTCTAATGATGGTGGTGATGATGCACTATGTATTTTTGTTAATGTTACTAGTGATGACTCTTGGTTGATTGATTTAGGTTTCTCTTACTATATGACTCGTCACAAGGAGTGTTTGTCATCTTACCAAGCTTATTATGCAAGAGAGGTTTTCCTTAGTAACAACAGTATGCATTAGATTCTTGGTAAGAGAAGGGTACATTTGCATTTTAGTTATGAGAGAATGAAAACTCTTTATGGTGTTTTGCATGTTTTAGGACTTGTGAGAAATATATTTTTGTACATAAGTTGAATGATTTTGAAGTGCATGTACCAAACATCATACTTCTAGGGCTTGAGACTATAGTCCAAAGATTTCTCACAAGTCATAGTTTGATTGGAGTGTTGTAGCATGTTGGTGCTTATGTAAAATAACTCCATTTGATACAACTCCTTTTAATAGTTGGAGTTAATATATCTTTTTGTCCAACTCTTATTGAGAAATATCTATGAGGTGTGGGCAGGTAAGAAACCCTATGTTTCACATTCAAGATTATTTGTTTGTGAGGCTCTTGCAATTTGAATACTAAGGCTTAGAAAAACGTCATTGGTTATGTTGAGAATGCAAATGGTTATAAGATTTGAAATCCTCTAACCTTGAAAATGATATATTTTGAAGATATTATTTATAAGGAACTTAGTAATATATTTCGATTTAGGACCCCCACAAAAAAAGGAAGAAGGAAATAATGTATTTTGAGACTAAGGTCAAGAAACCAAGATGCACATATTGAAAAATTGAATGATGGATTAAAAGATGGGAACATGACTTGTTATTGTGATTGGAGATTATAAATATTGTCTTTAATGACATCAAATGATGTCATTATTAATGGTTTGTGAGCATAGTTGTTACTAGAAAACCATCAAAGGATTATGCTATCCTTTGACTTTCCATTGTTATTGCACCACAAATTTTAGTGATGTTCTTGACTTTTCATTTCTACTTATCAATGAATATCATTGTTACTTCATTTGCAAACATAGTTGTGTTATTGAGGTCATTGTTTGACAATTTTCATTGTTACATATGTATTGTATCAGCTGAGATTATTATCATTATTATTGTCTTTTAGCATAACTATCCTTCTATGCTTACTAATCTTCTTATGATCTTAACATAGAAAATTGCATACTCGCACAATTTCATGTTGTGTTTTGAACTTACTTTAAGGTCCATTTTGTAGTATGTTCTAGGCACATTTAAGCCTAACCTTGGCCTCTTTCCTCACACCAAGATTTTCCTACATTTTTTATGCAATATCCTTCTAGCTCTTGCTATGAAAACATGTGTAAAATCCTAAAGAAATTTCTTAGGATGCAAGCGCAACATGCAAATGTTTGAGCAATGAGTTGGTGTCCTAGATTTTGTTTTGTTTAAAACGTGGGTTTTCCATGTAACTATTTCTTGACATTTGTTGTAATGCCCAATTAAAAATTAATGCCTTATAATCCTTCATTTGACCAAAAAAAACTCCAAATTCCTTAATTCAAACTAGCTCTTTTCAATTTTACACAACTCTAGCTCTCTCCTTTAACTCCCTTGGAAAAAATCTATCAAAATTTTCAATGAGGTAAATAAATTTGCTTTTGCTTGGCCCTACTTGGTTATTGGAAGTCTTCAAATACTATTTAGCTTGCACATTATTCACTGGATATTGTTTTTCCATTATTTGTTGGGAAATCTATTCAGTGTGAATCACCCCCTTGTTATTCTATTCATAATGGTGGTTTCCCCCATAGACCAAGGTTGAACCATCAACACTTATTTCAAATTAGTTTATTTCTCTTTGTTCCTCAAGAACACAAGATAAGAGCACATACATTTTTTTATCTTTATTCTAGTTGTTTATGGAGGTCGAAAAAATAATATGGGGGTTTGATTGAGACAAGCCCTTGAACAACTCGAATACATTTTCCTTTTTGTTTTGTGTTTGCAAGCTCTTGTTTGTTCCAATACTTATTTGGATGGTTTAGCTAGTTACTAGACTAAAATCACATGTTCTAAAACCTTTTATTGTTGAAGTTATACAAATGACATCACGATGCATAGACGTCTGCATGATGTGTTGGTGTCTTGGACAAATACCTACAACATTTGGTGCTAGATTCTTCCTTTTTCCATCTTTGCATTTATGTAATAAAAATTGGTAAATCATTTTCTAATTTTTGTAAACTACTATTACTTTCACATTTCTTTCAAGTAGATAGATAAATTTCATTCTTTTGTATTTCAAAAAGTATTTGTGAAATTGTTAGCATTATTTTGTTCTTTTTGTGTAGAGGTAAAATATTCAAATTTAAATTGTTATGTTTTTAAATGAGGTAATTAAAAGAATATTTTCTATTTTTCATCATGATGTTCATAGCATCTCTAATACTAATTAGTATTGTGATCTATTATGAGCATTATTACTATTGTCAACATTATAAGAAATATTGTTGATTTTTGTTTTAAGACAAGGCATGAATTTTACCACTATTTGTAAAATGAAGAGGTATTTGAAGAGGTTAAAGAGGATATTATTGTAAATTCTAATTACTGTGTTGTATATAGGTTAGTCCCTTAGACTTGATGCTTAAAGAAGATTGGTAGGGTTAACATGGCATATTTACCTTAGTTGTGTTTTATTGCATGAAGAGTTTGTATTGTTAAAAAGATTTATACTAGCACTTGCACCCATAGGAGGTTCAAGGGAGGCGCCAATAGGAAATTAAAGAAAAACCATCAATGAATTGTAACAATATGTAGTTGGTTGTATTAAAATATATCTGTATAGACGCATGCATTAATGTATAATATAAGTAGGTACATTCTTTTGTTGGATTTTTTTTTATAAACAATGAAATCCCTTTGAACAATTTGTAGCAAGTTTGCATAAGCCAAATTTACATAAGAGCATATATTTGTATTTTTGGAAGAACTTTTTAAAGACATGGAATGTCTATGAAGTGAAACATAATGTTGATTATTTTTCTTTGAATAAGTAGTTTCAATTTTGCATCGATCACGTGTAGAAGGTATCTTTTCTTTTCTCCATCTTTTTGATAATATTGTATGGATTTTTTTCATTTTGGAGTAGTGATCAAAAAAAAATGTGGGCTCTATGTGAAGGCCATTTATGGATTTGACTCTAGACATTGTTGTAAATGCAAGGCCTTGTCTTTCAGTTTTACCAAGATTGATTGTGGTTTTATTTAGTGTAAGGCCTTGTGTCTTGTTTAATTGCAATGGCATTTAATAATGAAGACAAAACAAAAAAATCGATAATATAACTATAAATATTAAAACTTAATAAATAGTTAACATATGCAAAAAAAAATTAAAAGAATAAAAAATATATCTCAAATAAATGACAAGAAAACATTTTCACATACATCCCTAAATATTATTGCAATACTACTCTAAAAATCTAAATTTCGATCATGAAGGAAAATGGGAAAAATAAATGATTCATAGGCAATTAAAATAATTGACTACTCAATTACTATAGAACCCTTTTGAATTATCTTGGAAGTATATATAAATAAAAATACTAAGAAGTACAATTTGTATTGTTTATATAAGTTTGTAATAGGAGTTTCAAATATATATAAAATATATTTGATTTGCAAATGTTTGGAACAAATGAAAGTTTTTTTTGTTAATTACAATTTTGTATACCTCAATAAATTAGCCATCAACAGTTTCAATAGTCAAACAATCAATACTAAATTTATACCTCATTGAAAATTATAATTAGCTATCCTATTTTTATTAACCAAAATTTATCTTTTATTATTGAAATATTTAATTTATCCATCAAACTTAAATTATCAATAATAATTTTATACCTATTTCACATTCAATAGTAATTCTATTTGTATTGGTTAAGAAAATCCTCTTTGAATTTCAACCATTTAAAAAAACTCATTGCAATTCAAAATGTGTGATTTTTAATAATTTGTGCATTGCATGGCAATGAGGAGATTGGAACATATGACATCAAGGTGCATGATCTGTTAACAAAAATTTGTAAAATCATTCATGCCAGCTTGGGTTTAGATTTCAAGACTTTTTACCATTCTGGTTTTGAAAAGTGTACAAGCAACATACAAATAAACTCCTACTCATCTATATGGAAGAGGAGATTCTACATTGCCATACATATACTAGTTGCCTTACAATCCTCAACAATGATGATCAGTAGGGCATCCAGGTCCTATCCACACAAGGGAAGTGGCTCAATGTCAATCCTTTACCTCATTAATTTATTGTCAATATTGGGGACTCTCTTAAGGTTTGAAATTCTCCATTATAGCTGTTTAAAAACTAGATTTGAGTCACTTAAGGAGGAGCTTAAGTCACCCATTATGGTCAATCTATTAATTAATCTGGTCTAGTGCCATAGGGAAACAAATAATATTATATAGTTTAGTCTAAAATATATTACTGAATTACACTACACCTCTCAATGCCATGTTCAGTTTTGGTACTGAAATGAGTTTGTGCTTCAATATTCACCCATTTCTTTCTTAAGACTAGTACTGAAATGAGTTTGTGCTTTTAAGATAATTAGTTACCAGTTTGACATGAAATGCAAGGATGGAACAGTGGCAGATGCCACAGTTCAATGCATAGATTTGTTTACAAAGGATGGAAGCAATCCCCAATTTCAATTATGTTGTTCATTTACTTATTCCCACACAGACAAAAGAAAATTAAAACACTTCATTAAATTCTAAGCAAATAAAGAAGCCTTCAGTTAATTGGCCAGTGGTTAGTAAACAAAGTGAAAAAAATAGATGACCACAGAAATGAAATTAATAGGTATCTTAGAAGAATCTTCCTTATCTAATGAAGTAACTTTTTTTTTTTTTAAAAAGGGGTAAAAATTTTATTCAATCAAAGCCAAAGTACAAAGCAAAGGCCAGAGGCCCACCAAACCAAGACCACCACCAGAAAAACCAACCACCACCTTACATATTCCTATCTTCCACTAGTAACCTCTCTAAGGTCTCATGATAATCAGAGGGTAACTCCTCCCTACCACTAATATCCCAGCCATCCACATTCTCGGAGGCCCACTTCGCCAGACAATCAGCCACTCTGTTCCATTCTCTAGGGATGTGACAAAAGGAGGCAGAATCCAGGGAGCTGCAAAGACTCAGAATCTGTCTGACAATAGAGGCTAATTGCCAACTAATATCATCCAACCTCTGGTTGTTTAGCATATCCACCACAATCTGAGAGTCTGACTCACAAATGATCCTCCTCCAACCTAAGGCGCTGCTATGCTCAATAGCAAGGGCCTCCATGAGATTATTAGAGTGTTGACCCTTGTAAATAGAAAAGAGAAAAACTGCACTATCATCATTACCTCTACCAATACCCCCAACTCCAGCATGACCAGGGTTCCCACGGGAAGAACCATCAGTATTAATCTTAAGGACCCCCTCAGGGGGAAGTGACCACCTCCCATCACGACAGACCCGTTGCCTGGCCTGACGGGGTCATCTCCCAGCAATGTTTCCCCTTCTGTTATCCCCCAAATTCAAATTCCGAAGAATAGCAAGGTCACCATGATCAGTATTTTCAGTCATATCGCACTTAGCCAAAATAGTCTCCTGAAGCCTGCTAATTATTTTCTTCCACAATTGAAAACTTCCCAATTTGGAATCACAAAAAACTCTACGGTTCCTCTCCAGCCAAAGGTTCCAAAGAATCAAAACAGGTCCAACAGACCAAGCCACCTGCAAGAAAGAAGTCTTAGCAGGAAACCTGCCAAGCTTTTCCCAAAACTCAATTAGGGAGGTAGCATGAATACACCCATGATGCCAAGCCTCCCACCATCTATGCCATATCTCCTTAGAAAAGGGGCAAAGAAAGAACAAGTGAGAGGAGCATTCCTCACTGTGCGAACAAAGGAAGCAGATAGAAGGACCCTGAAAGCCGCGCTTGCATAGATTATCCCAAGTGAGGCACTTCTTCTGAGCAACCAGCCATAAGAAAAAATTACATTTGGGCGAAGAAAAGTTGTCCCAAACCTTCTTCCACTAGTGCACCTCAGTAGGACCATGTAAGTTTTTGTCAAGCATAACATAGCCTTGAGCAACTGAAAATTTACCTTTTGGGCTCGGACTCCAACCCAAAACATCCCTCTCATTAAGGGAGCTGCAGAGCCTGCCCTCCAAAACTCTAATAAGAATAGCACGATCCTCATCTGACCCACCCATGGGCCACTCCTGCGGGTCCTTCCAACATGCCACCATCACTTGACCCATTCGCTTGACAGTCTTAAAATGCTCAACCTTAATCCATCCTGCCTCAGAAAAAATATGGCACAGAGGCCAGAGCTGAGGGAAACTAGAAAGAATGGGAGGGTGGCCATCCCAAGAGTCCTGCCAAAAGAGCGCATCAGAGCCTCTATTACAAATCCAGAAAAGACCCTCCTTAATCAACTGAGCGCCCTTCTTAAGGGTATCCCAAATACAAGAACCTTTACCCAACAAAGCAAGCCGCGGCACATCAAGGCTATCAGCACCAGGAAAATATTTGTGAGCAAGAATTCTGGCCCAGTCTTGTTCCTGACTGTTGCACCACCTCCAGTAAAGCTTGGCAGCCAAGGTCGTGACAACAAGCGCCATAGACCTAAGACCAAGGCCCCCAGCATGCTTCGGCCTGCAGACACACTCCCACTTGACTAAACTCCATTTCGAGGAGAGAAGGTTGCCAGACCAAAGGAATTGCCGAGACAAAGCATCAAAATCTCTCACAAAGGTGGAAGGGGGAACCTGCACACAACACCTATAAATGGGGAGAGATTGTACCACAGTCTTTAGAAGAACCACTCTTCCAGCAGAAGATAACCATCTGAAAGTCCAATGACTAACCTTACTCCGGAATTTATCCAAAATTCCCTGCCAGTAATCTCTACGCTGAGATCCCAAAGCCAAAGGGATCCCAAGGTACATTAAGGGAAGAGAACCGATCTGGAATCTAAGGATCCTAGCAATCCTGCTTTGAATAAGCCGAGGGGTATTAAAGAAATAAATGGATGATTTGTCATCATTAATGCACTGACCTGAAGCCTTCAAATAGATGTCTAAGGCACTCCTGAAGTTCACAGCCTCACTAATCCGAGCCATGCCCATCAACGCAGTATCATCCACAAACTGAAGATGAGAGTAAGATGGAAGAGAATTGTTCCAGCTCCAACCTTGGATAAGACCCTGCCTCACCTGAGATTTAATGAATCTTCCCAGACCCTCCGCCATGATAATGAAAAGATAAGGAGATAAAGGATCCCCTTGCCGAAGTCCCCGAGAAGCACTAAACAAATCTGAAGGCTCCCCATTAATGAGAACAGAGAAGGAGGATGAGGTCACACAACTAAGAACCCAAGTCACCCACTCCACATCGAAGCCAAACGCCAAGAGGATTTTCTGTAAGAACTCCCAGCTCACCCGATCATAAGCTTTCGCCATGTCAAGTTTCATGAACATAGCCTTCTCCTTAGAGTTAGCCATAGAATGAATAGCTTCCATAGCAATCACAACACCATCCAAAATTTGTCTTCCTTCAACAAAACCCCCCTGCTCCGGAGAAATTAGAGAATCCGAGGAGTGGTTTGAGTCTCTCCGCAATCAATTTGGTGATGATCTTGTAGACCACATTACAAAGCGCTATAGGTCTAAATTGAACCAGCTGATTAGCCCCCTCCTTCTTAGGTATGAGAGCCAAGAAAGTAGAATTCATGGACTTGAGCATCTTTTTGTTCTTGTGAGATTCTTGAACCACCGCGAGGAGATCAAACTTGATTATTTCCCAGAATTCTTGGAAAAACTCAATAGGAAACCCATCTGGGCCGGGAGCCTTGCCTCTTTTCATGTTAAACACCACTCTCTCCAATTCAGGTAACAATATAGGACATAAGAGAGCCCCATTCATCTCAGCAGAGACCAGGTGGGGAATACAATCCAAGATGGCCCTCTCCTCATTCCTAGTTGCACGATCCTCTCTAGAAAAAAGGTTTGAAAAATAATTGACCGCAGCCTTGGACATATCAACATAGGAAGAGAGTTGAGCCCCTTCAGGCGAAACCAAAGAGGGGATAGAATTTCCCTGCCTCCGAGCCTTAACCGAATTATGAAAGAAAGCAGTGTTCCTGTCCCCTTCCTGAAGCCAATCAACACGAGATTTCTGCTTCCAAAAGATCTCCTCCCGAAGCTCCCACTCTTCTAAACCCTTAAGAGCCAAGGACTCAGCTATACTTAGATCAGAGGTCAGCCCTTGGTCTCGAATCATACGAGTGATGTTATCCAACTTAGACTGAGCAGCCATTTTCTGAGCATGGAGGTTCCCAAAACATTGTTTATTCCATCTCTTAAGCCTGTACTTCACATATTGAAGCCTCTTACAAAAGGTAAACATGGCTGTCCCATGAGCGGGCCTCCCCTCATACCACCAATCCAACATAAGATCATGCAAAGACTGATCTCTTAACCACATTAACTAAAATTTGAAAGAGGGGTTTTTGGTGACTCCATACGTGGTGACAGAGAGCTTGATCGGCCAATGGTCGGAGCCTCTCCAATCAAGAATTTCTGAGCTGGTGGTCAACCTACTGTTCATCCAATAGCATGAAACCAAAAATCTATCGAGTCTTTCCGAGATAGCCTCAGCACCACACCTCCTATTATTCCATGTGAAGACACCATTGGTTGGCTTCACATCAATGAGATTCAAGGAGCCAATCATATCCCTAAGAAGTTCTGCTGAGGGGTCCAACCTGGCTAACCCTCCTCGTTTTTCATCTAGGCCCGTAACAGCATTAAAATCCCCGGCCATGATCCATGGGAGAAAAGGGTCCAAGGCTCGCATGAGTTTGATGTGAGCCCAGAGAATTGACTTGCCTGAGAGATTAGTAGGAGCATAAATATTGGATAAGAGGCACCTTTCTCTAGTCACAATACAAGAGGCTACCAGGGAGATAGAAGACCGACTAGAAATCCACCATAACGGGAGCACTTTCCTCGGATTCCAGAAGCAAGCCAACCCCCCCGAACTGTTCAAAGCACCCACCCCTTGCCAATTTCCCTGGGGCCAGATGTGCGAAGCACAATTTTCCAAACCATCCACTGTAAGCTTAGTTTCCTGAATAAAAACCACATCAGGAGACTGAGATTCAATTAATCTACGAACAGCCTTTTGTCTAGGGATGTTGTTCAACCCCCTAACATTCCATGATAACACAATCATTTATGGGGGTGGGAGAAGTGGGAATCAATGGGTTTCATAGACCCAGCCTCAACCAAAGTATCCCCAATAATCTTGACCTTCTCTTGATCAGTCTTCCTGCCACTCCTTAACGGTTTATCAAGCGGCCCCTTTTTAAAGGATTTCTGGTGTAAGCCTAAAGCAGGAGGGGCTTTGTTACCCTTCACAGAGTCTGAGGCCCCCTTAGGAGCAGGGGGGTCAGGCACCATCACAACAGCTCCCTTCGGAGCCTGTGACCCTTGGAGATCCCTTATATCCTGAACTTGAGAAGGTAGATCCTGAGCCGTCTGATCAGCCGGAAGGTCCCCTGGAGATACACTCTGATCCTCCTTCTTTGCATCCTCATCCTGACCTTCATGCATACCCTTAGCCCCAAAAGAGAGCTCCACTGGAATACCTTCCTCCTGGGCCAAATCTTCTAGAACATCAAATTTATTAAAAGTGCCGTCATTGTGACTATCCAACCAAGTTCTCTTCTTACCCTTGCCTTTGTTACGGGGCTTAACCTGAACAAAGCCCTCGCTATCTGCAGGTTCATTAGACATAGGATCCTTCCCTTTGTCTCCCTTAGAAGGTCCAGAGGCGGTCGAGGGGAAGGGCTTAAATCTGGGACATTTGCGGTGTAAGTGACCATATTCATGACAAATTCGGCATCTAAACGGGAGGGTCTCATAATCTAGCTGTTGGATCCAAGAAGAAGATCCCAAACGGATTTCCATAGAGTCTGGTAACGGATTATTTAAATCAACTTCTACACAAATACGGGCAAAGGAAATTACCTTACGGTCTTGAGTTTGTGTAGCCGATCCCACAGGTTTTCCAAGAAGCATTGAAATTGAATGCAGAATATCTTCCCTCCAAAACTCCAAAGGAAGCCTCGGCAGACGAACCCACACAGGTACCCGCGAGGGGATCTCCTCAGCAGAGTTGAAACCCATGTGCCAAGGCTTGATGAAAAGCCCCACCTGGTTAAAGAAATAAGGGCCTCCTTCAAAAGCCCTATTCCTATCCGACATGCAAGAAAAGATGACCAGAAAATAGTTATTAGTTGCCAAAATAATCTCCATATCACCTTCAGGATTCCAAACCCGACGAGCCCAGGAGTCCAACACCGGTAGAGAAAGACGAAGACCCAAAAATTTGCAAATAAGGGCATGATTGCACCAGTATTCGACATCCTCCGAAACTTGTGCAGGTTGAATAACCAGAACTGGCCGGTCCTCGGATCTCTGCAAACATTCGTTTACTTTTCTTAATCGAAACATCTCTTTTGAAGGGGAAACGCCTTCCCCAGATTGGGGTTTACCAGTCAGTTCCTTATCACTGACATGCAACATAGAAGATGGCTCACCCATCTCCATATCTCCGAAGGAAAGCTGAGAGGAGGTTATACTTCGGTTTTCCATGCAACAACGAACCAGGACATTACAAAATAGAGAGAGAGAGAAGGGGCACGATCCCCACAAACTTAGAACAGCGCAGGCCCCCCACCGAGGACACACAAAAGGCAGAAATCAGACTGAAAGCGCCCACCCACGAGCAAGAAAATGGCCAAGACCCCTGTCTGACCAGCGCACGCCCCTGCTAACAAAACAACACCCCCCGAGAGCAGCAACGAAGCTCGCCAGCGAGCTCAGACCAAACGTAGGTCGGGCTAGGGCACGTCTAATGAAGTAACTCTGATAGCTATTCTTTTGAGAGAAATTTAGTGAGCGATGTTGAAAAGTTTTACAGAGCAATAAAACTCAAGTTTCTAACTACACCATAAATATTTGCATGCTATTAAATTTGTGGGGTTGGAAAATTACTCCTTTTTTAATTACTATTGAATGGACTGATGTAAAGGAAAAATCTCAAAATCATCAGTGTTGTTGCAAGCTTGACATCCATACAAAGACTCTGCAATGGGACCCATTTGTTGTCATCTAACATTGATTTTCTCCTCAAAAATTGTAGAATGCAAGATAAGAAAGTGTTACTGGAAGACATAAACAAACTTGACCTACTAAAAAATATTATTACAGGGAATAACAAGGAGAAAACACCTGATATATGCATGCCTTCCATGTTTGGGTTGGAAATATGGTCCACATTGGGTTTTTTTTCATCGCCATGCATTGTTTTGGTTGGATGGCTACATATATCTACTGGGTAAATCCACAAAAGTAGTTTACAATTCAAATGAGGAAGGAAAACTTGCAAAAAATGACCCCATGCCAAAAATTTTAATTTTGGGGGTTCAAACGAACCAAAAAAGGGTTCACTCGAACCAAGCTTCAAGCGAACCCATTTAATGCATGCACAAACAAAAAGCAAATGAAAACCCCTTTTGGGAAGGGGGTTCGGTCGAACCCCCCCTAGTTCAATCGAACCTCTCTTTTCCTTGATTTTTGACCTTATTCACAAAAAAAAATCAATTTTTTTGTACTTCAGAGCTCGGTTTGAACATAAAAATGGTAGAGACTTCACAAACCCAATTGGAATCAGGTAGTCCTTGGAACGAGCTATCCAACGAATATAATTTAATATGTTTTGGTTTTATTATGTATTTGTTTTTTTAGTTTTATTAAACATAGGTTTTTCACCGAAAATCAAGCTCTTTGTTCTACACATGTGGAAAAATAGCAGATTATCAAAAAAAATGAGTGCACCAGATATTGAAGTCTTTGATCCAAAAAAAAAAATTTCAATACATACAAAAAGTTACATATTGTCACGCTATGTATGAATTGTAATTGGTTTGACTTGAAACTTGATTAAAGAAAAAATATTCAATAAAAAACTATCTAACCAAGTGGAAGCACCAGATATCGAGTTACAAATCTAAATTCAAAATTAGAATTTTATCCTTCATGGAAAAAAAGTTGTGTTATCGATGAGAGTCACTTTTAAAAGTGTTGTTTTTCTAAAAAACTAGTTTTCGAGGGAGTTGGAAAAAGAAGTGCAATCTAATTCCAAAAAAATTGAAAAAAATATATTTAGAATCTACAAAAAAAATGTCACGAAACTCTAGTTTGCATCATCTTCAAATTCTTTACAGTTTAGCCACTATAGGTGCCCGAAAGTGAAGATTTAATTAAAAATAATAATTTTAGTGTCTAGTTTGGCCAAAAATTGTAAACCACTATTGTGGGATCACCCTACTATTATAATTTTTGTTCATTCTAAATAGATTGAAGCAACAATTGTAGGGAAACTAGTGTGGGGCGGTAAAATAAAACTCAAAATCAATATTTTTGTATGTCATGGAGACAATAAGTATTAAGTGTGGGTGGAGTAGAAGACCATCAAATTGAGCATTGAATTCATTATTATGAGTGATAGGGGAAGAAGGTGACACAAATCAATAGACTATCAGATGTGAAATGATTGGAGAGAGATTGGATATTAAGAAGGCAAAATAGTCTTAAAGGAATTGATCTAGCAAGTTTGTGGACAGGTTACATTGTAAGTAATCACTATTTGATTCCTTTTTCATTTCCTCTCTAGTTCCAACATACAAATATTGCAAATGTTTTGAAAGTGTTCAAAAAAATATCTAGCATTATGCACGGGGTGAACTATGATTCTCTAGGACTAGGGAAAGATTAGTGTGATCTTACTTTAAAACAGTATCAAGCTTACTGGAGTTCCTAGATTAGATATCCAAGAGCCCAAGAATTAAGATTTCAGAGAGCTAAAACCTCTTTGAAAGTTTTGTTATAAGCAACAAGATATGTAGTGCTAAAATATCTGCACATAGAACCATAAATTTCCATATGGTTGAATACCTACAACCTAGAATGCATTCCTGAGTCCAAAATCAAGAAATATATGCGCTCTAAGCTCAGAAGAAACAAGAATCAAACTATATTTTGACAAATCTAATGTATATCAAAAGCAACCAAATTCAAGAAATAGAAAAGCAATCAAAAAAAGGAAAAAAAGGAAAGACCCAACAAAATAATGACCCAACTACAATGTAGACCAGTTAATTTACCCAAATTAAGAACATGAACAATATACAAATGACATGAAAGAAATTGCAGTACCTGGAGCTTGCTATGTCTTTGTAGTTTCTTGCATGTTCAACTCCAAAGTTAACAGATAATTGTGGACAACACAACTTATTTATACAAATTGGAGGAAGTGATGGAGGGCAGCTGAAGGGAAAATGCAACATTAATATCAACATTCTTCTCTAACATAAATTAGATGTTGCATTCAACTCCGATATAATTTTCTTGAGTCGCCTCTTCTACTGGAGTAAGCTGGTAGATTTATTCTTAATGAGATTAGACTCATCTAAATTAATTTGGATGGTGGAGTGTTTGGCGATCATTGCAGATAGCAAAGGGATCAAATGGTATACTAACTGGTCAAATGGTATGTTGACTGGTCAAATGGTATGTCAACTGGTCAAATAGTATGTCGGGTGCATGAGACAGGTATCCCAATGGGTTTTTGATGTCAAGAAAGGTGGTGATGACCCAAACCAACACAACTTGATCAGACCCAAACAAGAGACTAGCCCTTTTAACCCCATTGACTCAGTTTGACACAACCTCAAACCTAGTTGCTTGTAGCCTCTCAAACCTAGTTTTTCTCAATATCTTTTAGAGAAGGCCATACAAAGCCAAACCAAACATCATTTGAGACTCACTTCAGCGTCTAACACAACATTCCAAAATATTTCATGAGGTTTCTTTGCAACAATATGGCGAATCAATAGACTGTCCTTGGTTTTAGGCCATCAAATAGGCCACTTTGACAAAGGAAGTACCCTCAAAACACCAAGTTAACCCCTGAACTCAATGGACAGTCCTCAATTGTGTTACAAAAATTCAAATTCCACTATTATTCAACAAAATCATGACATCTAAGTTGTTGAACCAAAAAAACCTCAATTTACATACAATTAACAAGGGTTTACACAACCAATGCTTCCAACACTTCACAAATACCCTACACAAACTCAAACAACTATTACATAGACAATTCCTTGAACATTTTATCAAAACCCTGCTTTAACACCCCATTTTCACTTGAAAAACCAATCTGTTATGCCCTAGGGCATCACCCAAAACCCAACAACTTGCTTTCTTTGCCCTCTAAACCATGTGGACTCCTAGACTACCATGAGAAAAGTCATTCCACTGAGTTACAGGCCTTGACAGTAGGTAGAATGACTTAGTACACCATTTTAACACCAATCAAACCCTTCATTGGTTTCCTACAGACATACTCAAAAAATTGATGAAATCTCGCTCAAAATTCAATGTTAGACTCTCAAACTTGAAGCAAATGAAAGCTATTCCATGTATATATAGTACACAATAAGATTCAAAGCAATTACAGTTTGAACGAGTCTTTGCAACTATTAAAAAGTGCAAAATAACAGAGAAAATGTAGAAATAACATTGTTATTGATATGAATGATTCAATACAACCTTCAACAACACTTGCTCGAGCCTTTTAGAGGATTTTTATACTTGCTCCATTCAAATTCTAACCACCCAATGACTATAGCTACCTTTTAAACTACTATGACCCTTCATATTCTTGAAAAGTTTCATTTTTGCAATTCTTGCTATGACAACTTTTACATTTTTGCAACTTTTAGCATTTTGACACAAATGACTCAAAACTAACCCCACTTACATGGAAATGGTCTCAATAGACCTTATTGAATGCAAAAAAGACTCAAATTACTCCAAAACACCCTAAACTCAACCTAGTGACCTTCAAATGTTCAAATTTGCAAATGATGGCTTAGGTGCTCCTGCACCATACAACCCCCTTGAAAAATGACTCATGTCACATGAGTACTGCCTTGTCTCAATTCCTCCTTGCTTTTCACATGCTCTTTGGTCTGCAAATCTCCTCCATTGTTTCAAACACTAAAATATTGATTCATGCCCTACATCCTTGATCTTGTTTGCACTTGGATATGTCTCCATCCTTTCAATCAGACCCAATGTTTGTCTTCTACCAATGCCTTGATCAAAACTTGATAATGTTCCTACCTTCATGCCTACAAACACACACTTACCAGATGTTCCTTGCACTGAATTCCCCTTTATCTCAACTTCATGCTTATATCTACCCTTAGTTCCTTGTCCACCTTGACCCTCTGTCTTATCAACCTTTTGTACCATTGCACTATCCTTCTTATAACCTATTGTACCTACATATCCTACATACCCAATAACCTTATTCTCAACCAATGGACACACCATTGTTCCTATCAAGACATTAGCATACCAATTCACTGTCAACTCATCTCTCAATTCTGATTCAATCTTCACACTTGTTGTCCAAGCATTCTCAAGCCTTGAAATGACTATAGTACCCATCCTCTTGTCTTCTTTCTCCACCTCTACAAGTTCCTTCTTCCCAAACATAATCACCTTAGCTTCCTTACCCTTGCCTTTCTCTTCTTCCACTAGTGGTGTCAATGTAAATGTATGCCCATCCTTCTCTATAGTGTATGTATTTTCTCTCCCATCATATAATGCATGTTTGTCAAACTGCCAAGGCCTTCCAAGGAGTAAGTGGCAACAATTCATGGGAAAAATATCACAAATTACCTTGTCTTCATAGCCACCAATTTGAGACTCAACAACATCTTTTTCATTAACCAAAATTGATTGCTCATAATTCAACCAAGACACCTTATATGGAAATTCATGAGGAATCTTTTGCAAATTCAATTTACTAACCATTTCACTTGATACCATATTCTCAATAAAGCCTGAATCTATGAAAATTTTGCATACCTTGTTCTTGCACTTACATGAGTTTTTGAAGAGATTTTTTCTTTGCAATGGTTCCCTTTCCTTTGATGTTTGAAGTATAGTCTTCCTCATCATCAATGATTCACCTATTTCAGGAGCAACAAGATGGCTTGAAGAATTGGTACTTTCACACTCCTCTTCTTGTACTATTTGAGCCCTCCTTTCAATCCTCCTTTCACCTCCACTTGATGAAGCACCAAACTTCTCAGGGCACTTGTATGATGGATGCCCAAATTCATTGCAATTGTAGCATCTTCCTAAAAAGATATTTGAACTTCTGCCACCACTAAATCTACCTCTAGAGCCCCTAAAACCTCCTCTTGCATCAACACCTTGCTCTTTTCCTTTATTTGCTTCTTCTTGTTCCTCATATGGCTGCTTTGATGTAGGGAATGATCCTCTCCCTCTTGTATTATTTCCTCTACCTCTAATAGACTTATCTTGCCTTCTTTTCATCTTTTCTTCCACCCTAATAGCCAATTGGAAACACTCTTCAATAGTCTTTGGATTAGCAACAACCAATTCATCTTGTATACTGATTCTAAGGCCACCTAAATACCCAACCACTTTTTCAACTTCATCTTCATTTCTTCTTGACCTTATACTTAGTTTGTAGAATTCATCAGTATAGGTCTTAACATCTAAATCCTTTTGCTTCAAACCTTGTAATCTCTTATACAATTGAACTTCATAGTCTTTAGGAATAAATTTACCTTTAAGTCTTGCTACCATCTTGTCCTAAGAAACTATCCTTGACTTACCTTGCTTTATTCTTTCAACTTGTTCATAGTCCCACCATAGAAGTGCATGACCCTTGAGTTTTGTCTTTGCTACCATCACCTTCTGCTCATCATAAATGTCTTCACTTTCAAAGTGGTTTTCCATTGCTGCAATCCAATCAAGTAACTCTTCCTCATTCAAATTTCCACCATACACAGGAAAATCGACCTTTACCTTATGTGAATCACCTTTGACTGCCTTAAGCAACTTTTCCATCCTCTAATCTTCAGGGTCTAATTCTTGATCCACATCTACATACTCTTCATCTTCTTCTTCATTTGATTCACTCTCAACTTCATCTCTTCTCTTCTTTGTTTCCAAGGCAACAAGCCTTGCCAACATAGCGTTATGAGACTCCAAAAGCTTTGCATGTTTCTCTTGTAACTCCTAGAACTCTCTAGCAGCACCAACATTCTTAGGAGGCATCTTTACAAGTTATCTCTTCAACTTCCAATTACTTTTCTTCAAATCTACAACTCTTAAATCAAAAAGATCTAATCCCTGTTGCTCTTATACCACCTGATGTCAAGCAAGGTGGTGATGACCCAAACCAACTCAACTTGATCAAACCTAAACAAGAAACTAGCCTTTGCTTGTAGCCTCTCAAACCTGCTTTTTCTCAATATCTTTTAGAGAAGGTCATACAGAACCCAACCAAACATCATTTGAGACTCACTTTAGGGTCTAACACAATATTCCAAAAGATTTCATGAGGTTTCTTTGCAACAATAAGGTGAATCAATAGATTGTCCCTAGTTTTAGGCCATCAAATAGGCCACTTTAACAAAGTAAGTACCCTCAAAACACGAAGTTAACCCCAAAACTCAATGGATAGTCTTCAATTGTGTTGCAAAACTTCAAATTCCACCATTATTCAATAGATCCATGACCTCTAAGTTGTTGAACCACAAAACCCTCAATTTATATACAATTAACAAGGGTTTATTGAAAGTCTTATGTCTCGGGCTTGTCTAACCCAACCAATGCCTCCAAAACTTCACAAATACCATGCACAAACTCAAACAACTATTACATAGGCAATTCCTTGAACATTTTATCAAAACCTTGCTTTAACACCCCATTTTCACTTGAAAAACTAATCTGTTATGCCCTAAGGCATCACCCAAAACCCAACAACTTACTTTCTCTACCCTCTAAACCATGTGGACTCCTAGACTACCATGAGAAAAGTCATTCCACCGAGTTATAGGCCTTGATAGTAGGTGGAATGACTTAGTACACCATTTTAACAACAATCAAACCCTTCATTGGTTTCCTAAATGCAAACTCAGAAAATTGATGAAATCTCGCTCAAAATTCAATGTTAGACTCTCAAAATTGAAGCAAATGAAATCTATTCCATGCCTATACAGTACACAATAAGATTCAAAGCAATTATAGTTTGTATGGGTCCATGCAACTATTGAAAAGTGCAAAATAACATAGAAAATGCAGAAATAACGTTGTTATTGATATGAATGATTCAATACAACCTTCAACAACACTTGCTCAAGCCTTTTAGAGGCTTTTTATACTTGTTCCATTCAAATTCTAACCACCCAACGACTATAGCTACATTTTAAACTACTATGACCCTTCATATTCTTCAAAAGTTGCATTTTTGCAATTCTTGCTATGACAACTTTTACATTTTTTACAACTTTTAGCATTTTGACACAAATGACTCAAAACTAACCCCTTACATGGAAATGGTTTCAATAGACCTTATTGAATGCAAAAATAAAGACTCAAATTCCTCCAAAACACCCTAAACTCAACCTAATGACCTTCAAATGTTCAAATTTGCAAATGATGACTTAAGTGCCCTTGCACCACTTGTGGACTGGCAAGTCCAAATAAAAGCCTATCGGCTTATTACAATATTTGTAATCAACAAAATCAAAATTGTTCACAAGATCTGTTGAGACTCTTCCAATGGAAGCTTGCTCCTCGCTATCTCCCCATTTGTACAAACAAGTGTTTCTAGCTTGGCTCGTCTTCTCTACTCACAAACATGGACACAGATAGTTTGCTTGCACCGACAACCGATCGTGTGCTCACACCGGTGGTTCCTATCACGCCGATTGTTGGGTATCTATTGGATGTTTATCTAGGGTTTGCTGGAGTTGCAAGGTTTTGGCCACATTACTGCGAAAGTTTCCACCTCTGTTGTTAGTCTAACATGTCCTGGCGATGATGGTTGTTATGGGCCTTTTCGTTTGTCGACGTGATTTTGCATGGCATAATGGTAGTAGCGTCTCTTGGTCGTGCTCAGGTAGAGCTTCTGGCGATTTGACGCTTCCTGTGCATGACACTGCTTTTTGTTACTACGATGCTCTTGTGTCGTTTGCTATGGTTTTGAGGCGTTCTCCATCTGCGGCTATTACTTGCCCCCCTCCTCCTTGGGTTTAATCTCTTGCCACTTCCCTATGCTTAGCCCCCTATCGTGCAATGTGGATAGGAGGTTATTGAGAATGTATTACATTATGCTAACCATGCCTTAATTTGCAAACTTACGTCTTTGGCCCTCTCTGGTTGACTTGCATAAGTGGGTTCTTGAGTCTTGGAGGTCCCTCACAGAAGAAGAAATTGAACTTTACCCTTGTGGTAAAAGGTTTGATTTAATGATAGCTTTGGTTTCGATGCTGACATGGAATTGATATGTGATGGTAGGTTGTGGTTATGGGATGAACATTCTCTGGTTTTTTTTTATCTTTTTTATATCATGTAGTTGTTTAAATGTGTTTTCTGCTTAAATTTGAATAGTTGAAGTATTTCCATATAAATTTTTAATTATAAGAAAAAAATATAGTTTGAAATCTTTCCTTATTTTAGTGGAGCAACAGTGCATATTGTCAAAAATGTCATGTGGCTTCACAATTTTCTTTCCCTCCTTTTTAACATTTGCTTTCAATTATTTCTTCCAAATTTTAACTACATAAATTATTTTTAATATTATTAATACAAATTTAAGATTGCTGCTAAAAATAAGCAGAAAAATTAACTATTCATAGGATCACCAACCACACAAATAACTTCTTCAAAAATTAAGTAGTTGGTAGTCAAAATAAGCTAAACAACATGGGGACCTGCTCTCATAGAACCTCATCATATTGTGCTAGTTTGGGTTAGATTACCCAATCTCCCTCTCTATTTTTGGGAAGACTCTTATCATGAAGCTATTAGTAATTCTCACACTACATATGTCCATTTTAGTGGATATTGACACCTCCAAAGCTATTCCCGGTGAAGTCATTTTGATGGTGGAGGATAAGTCTTGGGCTCATATTATTGACTATGAAGGTCCTCCCTTCCATTATAGATGTTGCTTCACTTTTGGACACCTTGCTTTTGATTGCCTCTGCATCACAAGAATGTTGGTTCAACTATGTGGTGATGAGACACCCTCTTTGAACACTTGATGATGGATGTTCTTGACTATTCAAAATATTTTAGTTTCTCGTGAGTCTCATGTGTTGGGAGCACAATGTGGCCCTAGCAGTCTGCTTCTGAGGCATAATTCCTCAAACTGTTGTTGGGGCAGTGGACCCTTCACCATTCATGTTGCTTAATGACCCTACTCTAGTGTGGTTTTCACTAAGCATGTGATTCTAGTAGTCTACTTCTGAGGCATAATGCCTCAGACTGTTGTTGGGGTGGTGGACCCTTCACCATTCATGTTGGTTAATGATCCTACTCTAGTGTGGTTTCCACTAAGCAATTGGCTTCTTCAACTAGATGCCTCAGACTATTGTTGGGGTGGTGGACCCTTCACCATTCATGTTGGTTAATGATCCTACTCTAGTGTGGTTTCCACTAAGTAGTTGGTTCCTTCAACTAGATGATCATGTCAGCTATTAGAGAGGAATTCCCCTTCTCTTTCTCTTTATTAAAAAAATTTGGATGATGAAATTTCTTGGATAATGGTTCAAAAATAGAAGAAAAGTCTTTCAAAACATGTATCTTAGTAAGAGTGGTTTCCACTAAGCATTACAAAATTCTCTCAATCAAGAACTCAAAACAACAAACATTAGATGAATAGAAATTGACAAACTGAATTCTAAATATTTTACCCAACACCATTTAAATTCCCCATAATCAGAAAATATAACACAGAGATGATTATCAGCAGCATTTGTTTGAAAAATTAACTGCCTAGAAAATTGCATACCATAGTATCTCCAATGCTTATACTCAAAATTCCAGCAAAAGGAGCTAAAGGACGATCTTTCAAGTGCGCAGACATCCATATAGGAATTGCACAACCAAGTAGAAGAGAAAAATGGTTGTCAAAGAAAAACGCTTGGTATTGACCTATTTTACCCAACACCATTTAAATTCCCCATATTCAGAAAATATAACACAAAGATGATTGCCCTTGCATCGCAGGAATGTTGGTTCAACTATGTGGTGATGAGACACCCTCTTTGAACACTTGATGATGGATGTTCTTGACTATTCAAAATATTTTAGTTTCTCATGAGTCTCATGTGCTGGGGGCACAATGTGGCCCTAGCAATCTGCTTCTGAGGCATAATGCCTCAAACTGTTGTTGGGGCAGTGGACCCTTCACCATTCATGTTGCTTAATGATCCTACTCTAGTGTGGTTTCCACTAAGCATGTGGCTCTAGTAGTCTGCTTCTGAGGCATAATGCCTCAGACTGTTGTTGGGGTGGTGGACCCTTCACCATTCATGTCGGTTAATGATCCTACTCTAGTGTGGTTTCCACTAAGCAGTTGGATTCTTCTACTAAATGCCTCAGACTGTTGTTGGGGTGGTGGACCCTTCACCATTCATGTTGGTTAATGATCCTACTCTAGTGTGGTTTCCACTAAGCAGTTGGCTCCTTCAACTAGATGATCCTGTTAGCTATTAGAGAGGAATTCCCCTTCTCTTTCTCTTTATTAAAAAAAATTGGATGATGAAATTTCTTGGATAATGGTTCAAAAATAGAAGAAAAGTCTTTCAAAATATGCATCTTAGTAAGAGTGGTTTCCACTAAGCATTACAAAATTCTCTCAATCAAGAACTCAAAACAACAAACATTACATGAATAGAAATTGACAAACTGAATTCTGAATATTTTACCCAACACCATTTAAATTCCCCATAATTAGAAAAATATAACACAGAGATGATTATCAGCAGCATTTATTTGAAAAATTAACTGCCTAGAAAATTGCATACCATAGTATCTCCAATGCTTACACTCAAAATTCCAGCAAAAGGAGCTAAAGGACGATCTTTCAAGTGCGCAGACATCCATATAGGAATTGCACAACCAAGTAGAAGAGAAAAATGGTTGTCAAAGAAAAACGCTTGGTATTGGCCTATTTTACCCAACACCATTTAAATTCCCCATATTCAGAAAATATGACACAAAGATGATTGCCCTTGCATCGCAGGAATGTTGGTTCAACTATGTGGTGATGAGACACCCTCTTTGAACACTTGATGATGGATGTTCTTGACTATTCAAAATATTTTAGTTTCTCATGAGTCTCATGTGCTGGGGGCACAATGTGGCCCTAGCAGTCTGCTTCTGAGGCATAATGCCTCAAACTATTGTTGGGGCAGTGGACCCTTCACCATTCATGTTGCTTAATGATCCTAATCTAGTGTGGTTTCCACTAAGCATGTGGCTCTAGTAGTCTGCTTCTGAGGCATAATGTCTCAGACTGTTGTTGGGGTGGTGGACCCTTCACCATTCATGTTGGTTAATGATCATACTCTAGTGTGGTTTCCACTAAGCAGTTGGCTTCTTCAACTAAATGCCTCAGACTGTTGTTGGGGTGGTGGACCCTTCACCATTCATGTTGGTTAATGATCCTACTCTAGTGTGGTTTCCACTAAGCTGTTGGGGTGGTGGACCCTTCACCATTCATGTTGGTTAATGATCCTACTCTAGTGTGGTTTCCACTAAGTAGTTGGCTCCTTCAACTAGATGATCATGTTGGTTATTGATCCTACTCTAGTGTGGTTTCCACTAAGTAGTTGGCTCCTTCAACTAGATGATCATGTCAGCTATTAGAGAGGAATTCCCCTTCTCTTTCTCTTTATTAAAAAAATTGGATGATGAAATTTCTTGGATCATGATTCAAAAATAGAAGAAAAGTCTTTCAAAACATGTATCTTAGTAGGAGTGGAGTGGTTTAACACAACACAATTGAACAACACCGAAACACCAAATCTAGAATTAGCAAATCTCACACCCTTGATTCCAGTGTGGGACTAAGATACATGTTTTGAAAAACTTTTCTTCTATTTTTGAACCATGATCCAAGAAATTTCATCATCCAAATTTTTTTAATAATCCAATTTTTTTTAATAAAGAGAAAGAGAAGGGGAATTCCTCTCTAATAGCTGACAGGATCATCTAGTTGAAGGAGCCCACTGCTTAGTGGAAACCACACTACAGTAGGATCATTAACCAACATGAATGATGAAGGGTCCACCACCCCAACAACAGTCTGAGGCATCTAGTTGAAGAAGCCAACTGCTTAGTGGAAACCACACTAGAGTAGGATCATTAACCAACATGAATGATGAAGGGTCCACCACCCCAACAACAGTATGAGGCATCTAGTTGAAGAAGCCAACTGCTTAGTGGAAACCACTCCACTCCTACTAAGATACATGTTTTGAAAGACTTTTCTTCTATTTTTGAATCATGATCCAAGAAATTTCATCATCCAATTTTTTTAATAAAGAGAAAGAGAAGGGGAATTCCTCTCTAATAGCTGACATGATCATCTAGTTGAAGGAGCCAACTACTTAGTGGAAACCACACTAGAGTAGGATCAATAACCAACATGATCATCTAGTTGAAGGAGCCAACTGCTTAGTGGAAACCACACTAGAGTAGGATCATTAACCAACATGAATGGTGAAGGGTCCACCACCCCAACAACAGTCTGAGGCATTTAGTTGAAGAAGCCAAGCTTAGTGGAAACCACACTAGAGTATGATCATTAACTAACATGAATGGTGAAGGGTCCACCACCCCAACAACAGTCTGAGACATTATGCCTCAGAAGCAGACTACTAGAGCCACATGCTTAGTGGAAACCACACTAGATTAGGATCATTAAGCAACATGAATGGTGAAGGGTCCACTGCCCCAACAATAGTTTGAGGCATTATGCCTCAGAAGCAGACTGCTAGGGCCACATTGTGCCCCCAGCACATGAGACTCATGAGAAACTAAAATATTTTGAATAGTCAAGAACATCCATCATCAAGTGTTCAAAGAGGGTGTCTCATCACCACATAGTTGAACCAACATTCCTGCGATGCAAGGGCAATCATCTCTGTGTCATATTTTCTGAATATGGGGAATTTAAATGGTGTTGGGTAAAATAGGCCAATACCAAGCGTTTTTCTTTGACAACCATTTTTCTCTTCTACTTGGTTGTGCAATTCCTATATGGATGTCTGCGCACTTGAAAGATCGTCCTTTAGCTCCTTTTGCTGGAATTTTGAGTGTAAGCATTGGAGATACTATGGTATGCAATTTTCTAGGCAGTTAATTTTTCAAACAAATGCTGCTGATCCTACTCTAGTGTGGTTAATGATCCTACTCTAGTGTGGTTTCCACTAAGCAGTGGGCTCCTTCAACTAGATGATCCTGTCAGCTATTAGAGAGGAATTCCCCTTCTCTTTCTCTTTATTAAAAAAAATTGGATTATTAAAAAAATTTGGATGATGAAATTTCTTGGATCATGGTTCAAAAATAGAAGAAAAGTTTTTCAAAACATGTATCTTAGTCCCACACTGGAATCAAGGGTGTGAGATTTGCTAATTCTAGATTTGGTGTTTCGGTGTTGTTCAATTGTGTTGTGTTTGGTCCTAGTGTTCAAGAGTGTGAGATTTGCTAATTCTAGATTTGGTGTTTCGGTGTTGTTTAATTGTATTGTGTTTGGTCCTAGTGTTCAAGAGTGTGAGATTTGCTAATTCTAGATTTGGTGTTTCGGTGTTGTTTAATTGTATTGTGTTTGGTCCTAGTGTTTTGGTGGTATTTAGTTGTGTTGTGTTTGGTCCTAGCAGCCTTGCTGCAATTGTATTTGTATTTTTAATTCTAGATTTGGTGTTTCGGTGTTGTTTAATTGTATTGTGTTTGGTCCTAGTGTTTTGGTGGTATTTAGTTGTGTTGTGTTTGGTCCTAGCAGCCTTGCTGCAATTGTATTTGTATTTTTATTACTTTTGTAATTTTTTTCTTCATTCTTTTTGTTGTAAAGGGCTTGAGACCTTAGTTTTCCTTCTAAATATATAAAAACAACCTCAAAATTAATGGGAAAAAAACCATTTCAAAATTCATGGCATAAATCGTTTACTTATTCCCACTCTATGCAATCAGATGGCCTAGTTTTCCTCCTTAATATATAAAAACAATCTCAAAATTAATGAAAAAAAATCATATTTCAAAATTTATGATCTAAATATATAAAAACAACCTCAAAATTAATGGGAAAAAAACCATTTCAAAATTCATGGCATAAATCGTTTACTTATTCCCACTCTATGCAATCAGGATGGCCTAGTTTTCCTCCTTAATATATAAAAACAATCTCAAAATTAATGAAAAAAAAATCATATTTCAAAATTTATGTCATAAATCGTTTACTTTCACTCCCACTCTATGCAATCAGGATGGCCTGAAATGTTAAATACAATAAATAATGCTAAGAAATTTTTGAGAAAAATATTGTTTCTACGATTGTGAATCTTGTGATTATAAAGGAAAATCTATTAGAAAATCTTTATAATTCAGTTCACGTTATGTTTTGCACTCTCCAACAATAGATGGAAGAGCATCTATTAGGCAAGTCCTTCCATATTTCTGAGTTTGATTTCTAGGAAGCAAGTATTCTAAGAAGCCAAGCTTTTAGATGATTAATTTAAGTGTTTTTTCACAGCTTGGGATTAATGAAACTCTGTTCTCTAACAGTTTCGATTTCACCTCAATGTTTGTCATATTCAAAAATCCCAATCTTTGCATCCAAATGTAAAATAATGTTAATCACCGGATCTACTTAGACATAATGACAAACGGATGCTGATAACTCAAAATTAGCATACTACTTTATTAGAGGGAAGAGCAAACAGATTCCGGTGAGCTTAAGATGAGCATAGAAAGCAATCGCTATAGACATTGAAACACTAAAAAAAGACAACAAAAGGCGTAGCTCTGAACAAGTACTACAAGAATAGAAAGCCAAGAGAGATGTTGGAGGGCATGGACGGACATCAAGAATAATTTACTTGAAAACACAGAGAAAACAAATATCTCAAGGGCGTGTCAATCAAAGAATCAGTGATAAACTACTTTGAAGCTGATAAAGATTGAGAATAAATATTAAATATCTGGGAATCATGACCATAAGGAACCTATGAGTGTAAACATTAAGATGAGCATAGAAAGCAATCGCTATAGACATTGAAACACTAAAAAAAGACAACAAAAGGCATAGCTCTGAACAAGTACTACAAGAATAGAAAGCCAAGAGAGATGTTGGAGGGCATGGACGGACATCAAGAATAATTTACTTGAAAACACAGAGAAAACAAATATCTCAAGGGCGTGTCAATCAAAGAATCAGTGATAAACTACTTTGAAGCTGATAAAGATTGAGAATAAATATTAAATATCTGGGAATCATGACCATAAGGAACCTATGAGTGTAAACATAATTGATTGCAGATTAAAAGGCTATTTTCAGACTAAAGAACACTAGGGCATCTTGCATCATGTCCTGTTTGAAAAAAAATTGATAAACACACATTTTGCTGAGAAGAATCTATGGGCTGCTTGCAAATTATTGATGTTAAAATTAGGAAAAACATGCTTTTTCCATATAAAAAAACTAGCAAAACAAAAAGTTATCCTTGAGAGATTAAATTGCTCTTATGCTGAGAAAATATACGATGGGATTTGGAATTCAGTCCTTATTTATGGTGTAGAGATTAGATTGCTCTTATGCTGAGAAAATATATGATGGGATTTGGAATAAATTCCTTATATATGGTGTAGTTCAAACCATGTGAAAGAAACAAGATTCATGTCACTGCAACAAAAAGTGGAATTTTAAGCATTTACAACTTTGAAATAACTAATAAGATAATAACATTTCCAGCTGCAATCCCGTTCTGTAACTAGAACAGCATCTGAATGGATTTCTGCATCTTATTCCTTGGCAATATGTGGCACAGTAGAAATGCTGTACCGTTTTCGCTTCTGGAGAATCAGGCAGTTCCTAGGAGCTTCTTGATATGTTTCTGCAAACATAAAGTGCAAATATTATTGACTATCTTATTACCACATCAAACATTTGCTATTCAAAAATAGGCCCTTGGTGTTACTGTGATTGACATGCAGCAGAAAGACCAAACAATAAATCACCATAAGAAAGTATATATATGGAAGGCCTGAAACTACAAAAGAGGGATTGTCAAGTACTTCAATATTCAGGGGAGACGTGGTTGGAGCATATCGATCAACCACATTTCCATCTTTGTCCACCAGAAACTTGGTGAAGTTCCACTTAATATTGTCACCCAAAAGGCCACCTTTCCTTGATTTCAAAAACTTGTAAATAGGAGCTGTATTATCGCCATTGACCTCCACCTACATTATAGAACTGCAATATAAATGCTGAAAAATCCAATAAGCAATACCAGATAAGCTAGTTATATACAAGATTGTTTCTCTTATGACAGTTGAATTCACATAAATAGCAATACCAAATAACCAGAAAAATAATAAAATAGGAGTGATATGCTGACCTTCTCAAATATTGGAAATTCTGCTTTAAAACGAGTACACGCCACTTCTGCAATCTGCTCATTGTCACCTGGTTCTTCTCCAGCAAACTGATTACATGGGAAGGCCAGTATTTCCAGTCCTGCAAAAAGTTGACCAACAAACTGTATATTGTTAAAATTAAAAAATATAATGATGATATATATAGGTTTGAAATCCAGATTAAGAGAAATTAATGTTTTATAGCTATTGATGAACTTAATCAGATGTAAGTAGATTCCATTAAGTTCTTGATTTTGTTTTCAGTACAAACCAATTCCATTTTCTTGAACTTAATCAGATGTAAGTAGATTCCATTAAGTTCTTGATTTTGTTTTCAGTACAAACCAATTCCATTTTCTTCTACAGGGTAAAAACTTAAAGGTTATCAATCAAAATTCATTTCCAAGGAAAAAATTTTGCTGTTTCCAACGGCTTTACATTTCCTAGCCTTCGTTCAATGATCTAGTTCTCTAGGAGATCATGATGCCTTAGATTGAAGCATCTAAGCCTAGAGCACCTGCAATGACTGATTCCAAATGCTCTTAAGGAGCTGATTTAGGAGATACAAGCACCGAGCTGAAAGGCAACAATGATTTTTTTAGGATTATTTAATATTTTCTCAACACATTTTGAATTATTGATAATCTATACGCATCCAACAGAATCTTTGGGAAAGAAAGAGCTAAGTTGTTTTCTTAAATTCTACTAACTATCTCTCTATGTGCTTGATCGATTTATGAGAGACACTGAATCATCAAACATCACTAATTAAATACAGCATTCTATAATGTTTCCCCAGGTTAGCTCAGTGTTTGAACTGCGAAGGCTACATCCATCATACATAAATTACTGGAAGGAGTATTGAGGCCTAAGCAAAAGGACAGCAAAAACTCCAGATAAATCAATCCTCTCACAAAAGTGTCACTAAATGGGAAGATCATATCAAGACCCATAAATGAAAAGTTGTATTAGATCAATCTTCCATATCTGAAGTATTTTGTGGAATCACATAGCAATGTATTGACTAGGGCCACTGGCTGGAAGTATAGGCTACCAAGTTGTACCTGCGGGCATCGTCCCAGGATAGGTAACTATTTATCTAATACTAAACATTCAAAACAGTTTGGCTTCCCTCACCACATCACTGCGACAAATGAAATTCCAGCCCAGTGACAGGCATTCAGTCTCCATAACCCCTATCCATATTTCCCAGTAACCATTTCTAAATGGTTATATAGCATACTCTTGTTCATATAATCCTGTTCTCTATTTCAAAACGATATCCCATATCTATAGCTCACGACTCCAACTGATAAGATACAAATTCATAATGTGAGCATTCAAAAGAACAAAGAAAAAAATTCCCTAGAAGGTTCTAAGTGATGGACCCTATAGAGAACAGTATCCAAATTTTATGACATAATCGCCTCAAAGTTTGTCAACCATTGAACAGTGCACAAAAACCATATAGAAAATGCAGAAAAAATGTTGGAAGTATATTCATGGAGAATTACCTTGATCCTTGTACTTCGCATACAACTCATTCATCTCCTTGTAGTTAGCGGTAGTTAATCCACTGTCAAAGCAAAATTAAAATATGTCAATCATCCATAATTTAAAAATGGGGACACTTGAACAAAATATAAATGGAGGGGTTGCAATCACCCACAGAACCATTTCCCAAACTACCCACAAATGATTTCCAGTAACAACACTTTTAAAATGACAAAAATTTCTCCATTGATGAAATTAGTTTTAAATTTACACGAGAAAGGGAAAATTACCATTCAGAAGCAACATTGACAATGAGTAGAGCTTTGCCCTTGTAAATACTAAGATCCACATCATTGCCCCTTATGTCCTGCAATTAAACATTACTGACTTCGGATATGAATTTCATATGCAGATTTCAACCTCAAGACTACTCAAAACATGATAACAATTTTAAATTCGATGGTATAAGATCGAATCTGAAAGTACCTTGACCGTAAAACCATGGACATTAGCATGCCCTTCTGATGAACTGCCACCCATGGTGGAAAAGTTGGCTGTAGAAGAAAATTGAGAGAACCCAATTCGGATTGGATAATTCTTTTTGTTGGGTATTGCTGAACTGATCGGTAAACAACAACCTGTAGTTCGATTAATGTTACAATGAGCTATAGAGTGGAAGCCGTGAGGCTTACTGAACTTGTTTATGGGTTTATATAGAAGAACACACAGAGCTTTTGCTACATTAACAAAATGTGGAAGTGTGTAGGAACGGCACGTTACTGCCTGAGGAAGCATCGATCATGGGGTTTGTTGAGGTGTTTGAAAAGACCGGTCTAGATGAATGACTCGTATGTAGGAGGTACTAATGGTGTTTTAAATATGACGCAATCCAAGGATAATGTTGAAAAATGCAACCCTGTACAGAATCAGATTTGTATTTGAGGTGTCTAGATAAGGAAGTGTTTTTTCTACCTTTTATCTTGAGGGGGTCTTACGTGGGGAGAACCACAGTGAGCCAAATTCTTACTCTCCATATGTGAAGGTTGACTTTATTTCAAAGCCCTTAGAACATGGTCGTTGTCTTTGATGGGAGGGCAATTGGGTAGTTAGATTGCAATTTATGTTGAGGGCTCTTTAATGTGTCTTAGTATTTAGCTAATAAAAAAGAGTGTTTAGTATTAATATTAAATATATTGTTTTAAATTTTAAGATAATTTTTTATTTAAATATTTAGGTGATAAAAAAAATATTTTATATTATTGGTTTTAGTAATCAAGATTTGTAGTTAATGGGAGTATGGTCAAAGAGTTTGGATTTTAGTTTTTGTAATGGAGATAAAGATGCATATTATGTAGAGTTGTAAGGTAAATGAAAAAAAATCTCTTATTCATAAGTTATATATTTTTTAAATAATAAATTGCAATTATATTTTTAAAATTAATATAATTAAATGAGATGGATAAGTATGAGTTCATGTTCTTATATAATAGTAAATTTGTATAATGTTTTAGATCACATTTGTGTGTAACGGTGAAATGAAAGATTATTTTTGTTTATCTTCATGTTATTTTGTATCCTGTGTTTTGTTGGAAAGAAATCATTTTGGGTTTAAGTCTTCATAATAATGTTGTTGTGGATTCTATGAGGTGGACTATTTTGGTTAATATATGGAAAAGTAGATGTATGACTATGTTTTCATATCATAATTCTCATCAAGAAGTAGAAATGTTAAGGTTTTACTTGGACATTTTCAATAATCACTTGGATAAGATCAAATGACAATTTTTTTTGCTACATAAAGAAGATATTCTATGTTCCAAACAACTGCAATGTATGATAAAGTTTAGAACTTGATTTTGTTTTGTTCTTTAGAGGAGGTTGTTCTAATTTTGCTAAGTTTTGTTGAACTTTTGTAATTCATTTTATTTTTTTCTTGGCAATCTATTGGTTACCTTCTCCTTGTAATATCCTTTGTTTTAATTCAATATAAAAAAATTTGGTGAAATTATCATACACATAACATTTACCCTTGAGTTCTCATCTTATCATGGTTTTTCACTTTTTGATTTATTTTTCTCTTTGGTATGGTCTTGTTGTAATAGGCTATCTATCTTCTATCAATATTGGTTTTAGTCCATATGCTTGCACAAACATATTTATATTGCAACTTTAATCTCATATGTAGATTGTATTCCCATAAAGACACTTCACATGTAAGAGTCTAATAAAAATATTAATTTTCAATCAAAATATTTATATATTAGAATTTTAAAGACTTTAATTATATTAAAATATATATTACTAATTATACATGATGAAAATCGGTTAATTAAATTAATATCCGCATAAGATCAAAATGAGCTCATGTAAAATTACAATGAAAAATAAGGAGTAGGGAGTGTAAGCACAACTCAACAAATTCATAAGAAAATAAAATGAATACTAGAAATGAAATATATATATAAAAAATGAATATTCTTTAATGTATCTCATTATGTCATGAGATTACTTCCTATTCAATTTTGAAGAAGAAAAAAATAATCTTTTAAATAAGCAAAATCCTTACCAAACATTAACAAAAATCAAACATCTCTTAAAAATCAAATATTTTTAATCTTTACAAATAACAAAAATAAAATTATACAACTCCTTGATAAAAAAAACAAGAAACAAAAATTATAATTATAAATAAATATCTAAAACAAAATAATCATTGATTTCCATCAAACATCTCTTAAAAATCAAATATTTTTAATCTTTACAAATAACAAAAATAAAATTATACAACTCCTTGATAAAAAAAACAAGAAACAAAAATTATAATTATAAATAAATATCTAAAACAAAATAATCATTGATTTCCATCTCCATTAGACAAATATAAACCTAAATAATCCTTAATTTCCATCTCCATCAAACAAATATAAACCTATAAGAAATAGAAATATTACAAAACAAATGTTTAGGAAAATACTATATAATGTCATCGTTAAGCCCATGACAAAATTTGAAGGATAGCCACGACAAAGATAATAAAAAAAAATCTAGACTATTTTGAATTGCTTATTTATTTAGAATTTAAACAAATCAAGAATAAATGGAAGATATATATTTTCACATAAGCTTCTAATTTTCATTTTACTCGTGTTTTAAAAATGAAATAATCTTGTAAGATTGTGAAAAACATTATCAATCATTATAAAGGTAAGGGGCCTACTCAATACAATCTTCATGAATCTATCATGCATATGTACTTAATTAAAACTTCATAGTTTATCTAACTTTCATCATCTATATTTATATTATTTTGTATTCATATGATAAATATATAATTATAAAATTTGATTATTACTTAATTGGTTCATATTTAGTATTATCAATGATTTATTATTTTAGTTTATATTAGTTTTATTGTTATACATTTCGTAATTTTTTGTTATAAAGATTTAGAATATATGGTATATATTAGGTCACATAATTGACCCTTTCATAAAATAATTATTATTCTATTAATGCATGCGTCGGTTAGTTCAAATCAAACAACCATATATTAAAGATATCTCCTAAGTCATTTGAAATCATCAATCTAATTGTTCTGAGAAGAAATAAATCCAATTCAAGAACATTCAAAGCTAGATTTCTATTTAGATATTACACTAATGCATCGATACACAAAACTTTCATATGCATAACATTCTTGCCATGTATGTGACACTTCATTCTTTATCAGGGGTTTGAGTGCCACTAAGACAAGCTAAGGAAATTTTTTGATCTTTTTGTTAAAGAATATGCGTTTGAAATTTTTGAGATCTAATTTAAAAGCTAATAAATGAATAAAATTATTTCAAAGAAAAATGTTTTCAAGAATTTAAAAAATAATTATTATGCATTTTAAGATTTAAATTTTAGACAAATTATAAGAATTTCTTTGGAAAAATAAAATTATATAGATTTCAATTTCAAACACAACATAAGGGTTTTCAAAGTAAGAATATATGCATTTTAATGCTTGAAATCTATCATAAAATCTAATGAAAAAGATGTATAAGTTTTGGATTAAAATCTGATTTATTTCACTAAAATTAATCATTTTCTTTACTAAATTATTTTTGTTCTTTGATCTACTATTTCAAACAAAAATAATTTGTGAAAAACATACATGCAATGCACATAAAACATAATTTTGTCTTTGTTGAAACAATCTTTGGCTTCAATTCTTTTATGTTGTCTTCTTCTTCCTCTCCCAAAAATTGATCTTCCTGCAAAATAACCACGACTTCTCCCCAAAAGAAAACATACCCAGATACGTTCTTGACCTCCCTTTTTATAAATTTTTGGAGAGTGATATATTTTATAAAATAATATCTATCATTAATAGATTCTTTCTCAAAATATCCTCCACTAAATCTTGTCATAAAATAGATCATAATAAAAATTATGTGACCTCCAATATGTAACTCATTTGTCATAAATATGCTAATATTATATTTATTCTTTACATTTGATCAAAGATAAATTTTGTAACTCCCATAAAATCTATCATGAATATAATATTCTTGTCATAGAATATTCTTTATATCTCCTCTTCTTCTATTATGCCAAGTGCCATCACTTTCATTTCCTCCATAACCATATGTTTAAAAATAAAAATTAATATAATATTTTCATTCAAATAATATTTGCATCATTAACTACAAGAATTTTAAATATTTATTTATGCCTTTGTAAATTTAATAACTCTAAATAATATAAATTATGTGCAATGAATATTTAATCTTTTATTTTATAATGAAATTTCTCCTAATACTTTAGTCCACTATAAGATTAATTAATTAATTTAATTTAATTACTTATTAATTTTATCATATTTCTTCTTTACTTTTAATAAATATTCATTTCAAACATTGCTACAAGAACTTAATTAAAATAGTTTTGCAAATTTTATAAGGGAGAGGGTTGTGACACACCAATAAAAGACCATCCATGCTATTTGGACGATATCACACATCACAACCTAATTTAGAACTAAATTGTTGAAACTTTCTATTTTTGAAAATTTTAGAACAGGTACCCGTTCTTTAAAACTAGAATCCCCAAGCCACTTTTTGCTTGGTTTTTAGGCTCGGGAAAGGTTTGGCAACTCAACCCTTAGCCTTTGACCTACAACTAAAAACCTAAGGCAGAATCAAGAGAAATGTCCAACTTTGACAATATAGCTGATGAACTTTTTCTTAGAATTAATCTATGAAATTAAAACCCATTATAGATCATGATGTCTAGTTTTCAAACATATAATTTTTGTTAAGATTGGATTATGTTTTTTTAATTAATTTCTAAGAAAAATAGTCCATAAACTTGAAATATCAGACTTTTTTTTTTTTTTTTCTATTAATTTTTTTGCAAAAAAACTATATTACATCAATCCTCAGACAATTCTCTACACAATTAAAAAAATAAAAAATATTTAGTTTAGGTCCAATTATGATATTCGTACACGTTGATTTTTAAAAACAACAATTAAGGCCAATCAAAATTCAATAAAAAAAATATTTAGAAAAAAATTACAAAAAATATCCTCATCAATCTCCATGTTACATATCTTTCCCCAGAAGGAATTAGAAAAATATTTCTATTTAGGTCAAAAAGTGGTGTTCATACACATACATGGTAGGGTAAAAAAATGACTTTTAAAAAGTGGTTTTTATACATGCATATTAAAATTTAATTTCTATCATCTGGATATTAGAATAAATTACATATTTGGAAACTAGATTCAAAATACTAAATTTCATATTACTAACTTTTCTTTTATTCATTGTGTAAGTGCTTCAAATTTTTAGTCTAAGTGTGACAAATTTTGAAAAACAATAAAAACACTTCCACTTTTTGAACTTTTTGTGGACCCTTCTTGCATCAGGCCTACAATACCTATTGGCTACTATTGCTCATTTGAATCTTTTTTGGAGAAAATAGATTATTATAATCAATCATATGACATTTATGGTGTTGGGTAGATTTTAGGTAGATCTTACATGGTATTGAATTCATAGTGCTCTTAAGCTAGTTTTTCCCATTTAGTTTGGGGATTATCAAGCTATAATCATTTATTGAAATTTTATTTTGGTTAGTTGTAGAGTAATTTCAAGCTTCTCATTACTCTTAGACAGTCTAATTTTTTTTGTTTATTCATTAGACAACTAGAGGCCAAGATAACAAGGGTTTTAATTTCTTGTCAAAAATGAATTTTACAAGTAAAACCCATTTTAAAAAACACTAAAGTATAATCTCACCATCGAGCATTTAGAATGGTCAAGAACTCTATATCACCTATAAGGCCTTTCCTTGTATGCAACCGATACAACCCTAATTTACTATGTGGATTTTATTGATTTCTAGTGAATCACATCGGAGATGATGAATGAAGTATGTGTTGTCATTAACCTTAGGGTAAACTTGCACTCTCTAAAATATCAAAATATGAACATGTTTAAATAACAAAATGGAATTGGTTATTGGATTACAAGTTGTTTCAAGTAGGGAATAATTAACCCTTGTATCCTATAGTGTGTTTTATAAGTAAGGACTACTATCCAGTTTAAATGGTTGTTCTTTAAATCTCTAGCTTCTCAAATAAGTATCTTATAGAATTATGACAATTTATTTGACGATATGTAAATTGGAAAATGAACATGAAGTCTAGCTAGGGCTAATGTGTTATGGTGAAGATGCTTATGATTTATGAGTCACATTTCTATGAAATTGTTGATTTAATACGAAGCTAAGAGGAATATTTGAGTTAGATCTTACTTAACAAATACTAATGAGATTTATGTCTCCTTAGGTGGATACTGGTAGTGAGTGTGACTAGAAGATTGACAACTTATGAATGATGGCACATGAGTTGGACGACTACAACTTGGTGTGCATGGTTGAAACATCGATCAAGTATGTTAAGACCACAAGTGTGTGGAAGAGGTGGGTAGAACATACTCTATCTAATTGAGTAGTAATCAACAATAATGAATAATTAGAAGAAAAAAGAGTGAATTAAGTGGATAGATGAATTATGCTTTCTAATTGTAGTATTTAACCGATTAAAGATGGATTTTGTTTGATATGCTTTATAAACATGGTTTGCATGGTTGAAACATCGATCAAGTATGGTAAGACCACAAGTGTGTGGAAGAGGTGGGTAGAACATACTCTATCTAATTGAGTAGTAATCAACAATAATGAATAATTAGAAGAAAAAAGAGTGAATTAAGTGGATAGATGAATTATGCTTTCTAATTGTAGTATTTAACCGATTAAAGATGGATTTTGTTTGATATGCTTTATAAACATGAATGGTATATGGAATTGGGTGGAAAATCAATAGTTAAGTCTAGAATATGGTCTAACTAATTTTGAGTTTTATATTATGACCTAACTTTACTAATATATGTTGGATATAAATGGTGTGAGCCAATGTGCATGTATAATAATTATTTTGAAAAGGAAAAAGGGGGGCCATATGGACCTAAGTTAATACCCCTTTTGTAAAATTAATTATTGTGAATCCTTGTAACCAAAAAGGTAAATGGTGTTAGCATTTAATGTTGGAGTGATTGTGTTTTAGGGCTTTTTTGGGGTTATGTGTTAATATGTCTTATGGTGGTAATTAAGTATTAACCTTATGGTTAAGAGTGTAAGTATAAAATTAAGGGTTGCAAACCCTTATTGAAGTTGAATTTCGGATGCACTCTTTATTGTGATTTAAAGGGGGTTAAAAAGCCTATTTTTAAGTGGTTTCATGTTTTTTAAGGTCCTAGACTAGGTACCTAGGGGTTGGGTGCTTAATTATGGCCATATCTTGGGCCATATCCAAGATATGACCCTCATTTATTGACCATTCAGAGAAGTGACACATTTGGAAGATTTGTGGAAAGGGGAAGAGTGTCTTGGTCTCCAAACTCAATTATAAGATGGACATGGAGTGACCAAGTACTTCATCCCCCTCTTAATGAAGATGAAAATTTTCTGGATGGAGTGGAGTACACTCATTCCCTTCCCATCTCCCAAAAATTTCTCACACTTATATGGGAGAGTGTGCTTGAAGATTGAATGAGAGAGTGACCAATGTCACTCCCCCATTCAAGAAGATTCAAGTTGTAGTTCAAACCATGTGAAAGAAACAAGATTCATGTCACTGCAACAAAAAGTGGAATTTTAAGCATTTACAACTTTGAAATAACTAATAAGTTAATAACATTTCCAGCTGCAATCCCGTTCTGTAACTAGAACAGCATCTGAATGGATTTCTGCATCTTATTCCTTGGCAATATGTGGCACAGTAGAAATGCTGTACCGTTTTTGCTTCTGGAGAATCAGGCAGTTCCTAGGAGCTTCTTGATATGTTTCTGCAAACATAAAGTGCAAATATTATTGACTATCTTATTACCACATCAAAAATTTGCTATTCAAAAATAGGCCCTTGGTGTTACTGTGATTGACATGCAGCAGAAAGACCAAACAATAAATCACCATAAGAAAGTATATATATGGAAGGCCTGAAATTACAGAAGAGGGATTGTCAAGTACTTCAATATTCAGGGGAGACGTGGTTGGAGCATATCGATCAACCACATTTCCATCTTTGTCCACCAGAAACTTGGTGAAGTTCCACTTAATATTGTCACCCAAAAGGCCACCTTTCCTTGATTTCAAAAACTTGTAAATAGGAGCTGTATTATCGCCATTGACCTCGACCTACATTATAAAACTGCAATATAAATGCTGAAAAATCCAATAAGCATACCAGATAAGCTAGTTATATACAAGATTGTTTCTCTTATGACAGTTGAATTCACATAAATAGCACTACAAAATAACCAGAAAAATAATAAAATAGGAGTGATATGCTGACCTTCTCAAATATTGGAAATTCTGCTTTAAAACGAGTACACGCCACTTCTGCAATCTGCTCATTGTCACCTGGTTCTTCTCCAGCAAACTGATTACATGGGAAGGCCAGTATTTCCAGTCCTGCAAAAAGTTGACCAACAAACTGTATATTGTTAAAATTAAAAAATATAATGATGATATATATAGGTTTGAAATCCAGATTAAGAGAAATTAATGTTTTATAGCTATTGATGAACTTAATCAGATGTAAGTAGATTCCATTAAGTTCTTGATTTTGTTTTCAGTACAAACCAATTCCATTTTCTTGAACTTAATCAGATGTAAGTAGATTCCATTAAGTTCTTGATTTTGTTTTCAGTACAAACCAATTCCATTTTCTTCTACAGGGTAAAAACTTAAAGGTTATCAATCAAAATTCATTTCCAAGGAAAAAATTTTGCTGTTTCCAACGGCTTTACATTTCCTAGCCTTCGTTCAATGATCTAGTTCTCTAGGAGATCATGATGCCTTAGATTGAAGCATCTAAGCCTAGAGCACCTGCAATGACTGATTCCAAATGCTCTTAAGGAGCTGATTTAGGAGATACAAGCACCGAGCTGAAAGGCAACAATGATTTTTTTAGGATTATTTAATATTTTCTCAACACATTTTGAATTATTGATAATCTATACGCATCCAACAGAATCTTTGGGAAAGAAAGAGCTAAGTTGTTTTCTTAAATTCTACTAACTATCTCTCTATGTGCTTGATCGATTTATGAGAGACACTGAATCATCAAACATCACTAATTAAATACAGCATTCTATAATGTTTCCCCAGGTTAGCTCAGTGTTTGAACTGCGAAGGCTACATCCATCATACATAAATTACTGGAAGGAGTATTGAGGCCTAAGCAAAAGGACAGCAAAAACTCCAGATAAATCAATCCTCTCACAAAAGTGTCACTAAATGGGAAGATCATATCAAGACCCATAAATGAAAAGTTGTATTAGATCAATCTTCCATATCTGAAGTATTTTGTGGAATCACATAGCAATGTATTGACTAGGGCCACTGGCTGGAAGTATAGGCTACCAAGTTGTACCTGCGGGCATCGTCCCAGGATAGGTAACTATTTATCTAATACTAAACATTCAAAACAGTTTGGCTTCCCTCACCACATCACTGCGACAAATGAAATTCCAGCCCAGTGACAGGCATTCAGTCTCCATAACCCCTATCCATATTTCCCAGTAACCATTTCTAAATGGTTATATAGCATACTCTTGTTCATATAATCCTGTTCTCTATTTCAAAACGATATCCCATATCTATAGCTCACGACTCCAACTGATAAGATACAAATTCATAATGTGAGCATTCAAAAGAACAAAGAAAAAAATTCCCTAGAAGGTTCTAAGTGATGGACCCTATAGAGAACAGTATCCAAATTTTATGACATAATCGCCTCAAAGTTTGTCAACCATTGAACAGTGCACAAAAACCATATAGAAAATGCAGAAAAAATGTTGGAAGTATATTCATGGAGAATTACCTTGATCCTTGTACTTCGCATACAACTCATTCATCTCCTTGTAGTTAGCGGTAGTTAATCCACTGTCAAAGCAAAATTAAAATATGTCAATCATCCATAATTTAAAAATGGGGACACTTGAACAAAATATAAATGGAGGGGTTGCAATCACCCACAGAACCATTTCCCAAACTACCCACAAATGATTTCCAGTAACAACACTTTTAAAATGACAAAAATTTCTCCATTGATGAAATTAGTTTTAAATTTACACGAGAAAGGGAAAATTACCATTCAGAAGCAACATTGACAATGAGTAGAGCTTTGCCCTTGTAAATACTAAGATCCACATCATTGCCCCTTATGTCCTGCAATTAAACATTACTGACTTCGGATATGAATTTCATATGCAGATTTCAACCTCAAGACTACTCAAAACATGATAACAATTTTAAATTCGATGGTATAAGATCGAATCTGAAAGTACCTTGACCGTAAAACCATGGACATTAGCATGCCCTTCTGATGAACTGCCACCCATGGTGGAAAAGTTGGCTGTAGAAGAAAATTGAGAGAACCCAATTCGGATTGGATAATTCTTTTTGTTGGGTATTGCTGAACTGATCGGTAAACAACAACCTGTAGTTCGATTAATGTTACAATGAGCTATAGAGTGGAAGCCGTGAGGCTTACTGAACTTGTTTATGGGTTTATATAGAAGAACACACAGAGCTTTTGCTACATTAACAAAATGTGGAAGTGTGTAGGAACGGCACGTTACTGCCTGAGGAAGCATCGATCATGGGGTTTGTTGAGGTGTTTGAAAAGACCGGTCTAGATGAATGACTCGTATGTAGGAGGTACTAATGGTGTTTTAAATATGACGCAATCCAAGGATAATGTTGAAAAATGCAACCCTGTACAGAATCAGATTTGTATTTGAGGTGTCTAGATAAGGAAGTGTTTTTTCTACCTTTTATCTTGAGGGGGTCTTACGTGGGGAGAACCACAGTGAGCCAAATTCTTACTCTCCATATGTGAAGGTTGACTTTATTTCAAAGCCCTTAGAACATGGTCGTTGTCTTTGATGGGAGGGCAATTGGGTAGTTAGATTGCAATTTATGTTGAGGGCTCTTTAATGTGTCTTAGTATTTAGCTAATAAAAAAGAGTGTTTAGTATTAATATTAAATATATTGTTTTAAATTTTAAGATAATTTTTTATTTAAATATTTAGGTGATAAAAAAAATATTTTATATTATTGGTTTTAGTAATCAAGATTTGTAGTTAATGGGAGTATGGTCAAAGAGTTTGGATTTTAGTTTTTGTAATGGAGATAAAGATGCATATTATGTAGAGTTGTAAGGTAAATGAAAAAAAATCTCTTATTCATAAGTTATATATTTTTTAAATAATAAATTGCAATTATATTTTTAAAATTAATATAATTAAATGAGATGGATAAGTATGAGTTCATGTTCTTATATAATAGTAAATTTGTATAATGTTTTAGATCACATTTGTGTGTAACGGTGAAATGAAAGATTATTTTTGTTTATCTTCATGTTATTTTGTATCCTGTGTTTTGTTGGAAAGAAATCATTTTGGGTTTAAGTCTTCATAATAATGTTGTTGTGGATTCTATGAGGTGGACTATTTTGGTTAATATATGGAAAAGTAGATGTATGACTATGTTTTCATATCATAATTCTCATCAAGAAGTAGAAATGTTAAGGTTTTACTTGGACATTTTCAATAATCACTTGGATAAGATCAAATGACAATTTTTTTTGCTACATAAAGAAGATATTCTATGTTCCAAACAACTGCAATGTATGATAAAGTTTAGAACTTGATTTTGTTTTGTTCTTTAGAGGAGGTTGTTCTAATTTTGCTAAGTTTTGTTGAACTTTTGTAATTCATTTTATTTTTTTCTTGGCAATCTATTGGTTACCTTCTCCTTGTAATATCCTTTGTTTTAATTCAATATAAAAAAATTTGGTGAAATTATCATACACATAACATTTACCCTTGAGTTCTCATCTTATCATGGTTTTTCACTTTTTGATTTATTTTTCTCTTTGGTATGGTCTTGTTGTAATAGGCTATCTATCTTCTATCAATATTGGTTTTAGTCCATATGCTTGCACAAACATATTTATATTGCAACTTTAATCTCATATGTAGATTGTATTCCCATAAAGACACTTCACATGTAAGAGTCTAATAAAAATATTAATTTTCAATCAAAATATTTATATATTAGAATTTTAAAGACTTTAATTATATTAAAATATATATTACTAATTATACATGATGAAAATCGGTTAATTAAATTAATATCCGCATAAGATCAAAATGAGCTCATGTAAAATTACAATGAAAAATAAGGAGTAGGGAGTGTAAGCACAACTCAACAAATTCATAAGAAAATAAAATGAATACTAGAAATGAAATATATATATAAAAAATGAATATTCTTTAATGTATCTCATTATGTCATGAGATTACTTCCTATTCAATTTTGAAGAAGAAAAAAATAATCTTTTAAATAAGCAAAATCCTTACCAAACATTAACAAAAATCAAACATCTCTTAAAAATCAAATATTTTTAATCTTTACAAATAACAAAAATAAAATTATACAACTCCTTGATAAAAAAAACAAGAAACAAAAATTATAATTATAAATAAATATCTAAAACAAAATAATCATTGATTTCCATCAAACATCTCTTAAAAATCAAATATTTTTAATCTTTACAAATAACAAAAATAAAATTATACAACTCCTTGATAAAAAAAACAAGAAACAAAAATTATAATTATAAATAAATATCTAAAACAAAATAATCATTGATTTCCATCTCCATTAGACAAATATAAACCTAAATAATCCTTAATTTCCATCTCCATCAAACAAATATAAACCTATGAGAAATAGAAATATTACAAAACAAATGTTTAGGAAAATACTATATAATGTCAACGTTAAGCCCATGACAAAATTTGAAGGATAGCCACGACAAAGATAATAAAAAAAAATCTAGACTATTTTGAATTGCTTATTTATTTAGAATTTAAACAAATCAAGAATAAATGGAAGATATATATTTTCACATAAGCTTCTAATTTTCATTTTACTCGTGTTTTAAAAATGAAATAATCTTGTAAGATTGTGAAAAACATTATCAATCATTATAAAGGTAAGGGGCCTACTCAATACAATCTTCATGAATCTATCATGCATATGTACTTAATTAAAACTTCATAGTTTATCTAACTTTCATCATCTATATTTATATTATTTTGTATTCATATGATAAATATATAATTATAAAATTTGATTATTACTTAATTGGTTCATATTTAGTATTATCAATGATTTATTATTTTAGTTTATATTAGTTTTATTGTTATACATTTCGTAATTTTTTGTTATAAAGATTTAGAATATATGGTATATATTAGGTCACATAATTGACCCTTTCATAAAATAATTATTATTCTATTAATGCATGCGTCGGTTAGTTCAAATCAAACAACCATATATTAAAGATATCTCCTAAGTCATTTGAAATCATCAATCTAATTGTTCTGAGAAGAAATAAATCCAATTCAAGAACATTCAAAGCTAGATTTCTATTTAGATATTACACTAATGCATCGATACACAAAACTTTCATATGCATAACATTCTTGCCATGTATGTGACACTTCATTCTTTATCAGGGGTTTGAGTGCCACTAAGACAAGCTAAGGAATTTTTTGATCTTTTTGTTAAAGAATATGCGTTTGAAATTTTTGAGATCTAATTTAAAAGCTAATAAATGAATAAAATTATTTCAAAGAAAAATGTTTTCAAGAATTTAAAAAATAATTATTATGCATTTTAAGATTTAAATTTTAGACAAATTATAAGAATTTCTTTGGAAAAATAAAATTATATAGATTTCAATTTCAAACACAACATAAGGGTTTTCAAAGTAAGAATATATGCATTTTAATGCTTGAAATCTATCATAAAATCTAATGAAAAAGATGTATAAGTTTTGGATTAAAATCTGATTTATTTCACTAAAATTAATCATTTTCTTCACTAAATTGTTTTTGTTCTTTGATCTACTATTTCAAACAAAAATAATTTGTGAAAAACATACATGCAATGCACATAAAACATAATTTTGTCTTTGTTGAAACAATCTTTGGCTTCAATTCTTTTATGTTGTCTTCTTCTTCCTCTCCCAAAAATTGATCTTCCTGCAAAATAACCACGACTTCTCCCCAAAAGAAAACATACCCAGATACGTTCTTGACCTCCCTTTTTATAAATTTTTGGAGAGTGATATATTTTATAAAATAATATCTATCATTAATAGATTCTTTCTCAAAATATCCTCCACTAAATCTTGTCATAAAATAGATCATAATAAAAATTATGTGACCTCCAATATGTAACTCATTTGTCATAAATATGCTAATATTATATTTATTCTTTACATTTGATCAAAGATAAATTTTGTAACTCCCATAAAATCTATCATGAATATAATATTCTTGTCATAGAATATTCTTTATATCTCCTCTTCTTCTATTATGCCAAGTGTCATCACTTTCATTTCCTCCATAACCATATGTTTAAAAATAAAAATTAATATAATATTTTCATTCAAATAATATTTGCATCATTAACTACAAGAATTTTAAATATTTATTTATGCCTTTGTAAATTTAATAACTCTAAATAATATAAATTATGTGCAATGAATATTTAATCTTTTATTTTATAATGAAATTTCTCCTAATACTTTAGTCCACTATAAGATTAATTAATTAATTTAATTTAATTACTTATTAATTTTATCATATTTCTTCTTTACTTTTAATAAATATTCATTTCAAACATTGCTACAAGAACTTAATTAAAATAGTTTTGCAAATTTTATAAGGGAGAGGGTTGTGACACACCAATAAAAGACCATCCATGCTATTTGGACGATATCACACATCACAACCTAATTTAGAACTAAATTGTTGAAACTTTCTATTTTTGAAAATTTTAGAACAGGTACCCGTTCTTTAAAACTAGAATCCCCAAGCCACTTTTTGCTTGGTTTTTAGGCTCGGGAAAGGTTTGGCAACTCAACCCTTAGCCTTTGACCTACAACTAAAAACCTAAGGCAGAATCAAGAGAAATGTCCAACTTTGACAATATAGCTGATGAACTTTTTCTTAGAATTAATCTATGAAATTAAAACCCATTATAGATCATGATGTCTAGTTTTCAAACATATAATTTTTGTTAAGATTGGATTATGTTTTTTTAATTAATTTCTAAGAAAAATAGTCCATAAACTTGAAATATCAGACTTTTTTTTTTTTTTTTCTATTAATTTTTTTGCAAAAAAACTATATTACATCAATCCTCAGACAATTCTCTACACAATTAAAAAAATAAAAAATATTTAGTTTAGGTCCAATTATGATATTCGTACACGTTGATTTTTAAAAACAACAATTAAGGCCAATCAAAATTCAATAAAAAAAATATTTAGAAAAAAATTACAAAAAATATCCTCATCAATCTCCATGTTACATATCTTTCCCCAGAAGGAATTAGAAAAATATTTCTATTTAGGTCAAAAAGTGGTGTTCATACACATACATGGTAGGGTAAAAAAATGACTTTTAAAAAGTGGTTTTTATACATGCATATTAAAATTTAATTTCTATCATCTGGATATTAGAATAAATTACATATTTGGAAACTAGATTCAAAATACTAAATTTCATATTACTAACTTTTCTTTTATTCATTGTGTAAGTGCTTCAAATTTTTAGTCTAAGTGTGACAAATTTTGAAAAACAATAAAAACACTTCCACTTTTTGAACTTTTTGTGGACCCTTCTTGCATCAGGCCTACAATACCTATTGGCTACTATTGCTCATTTGAATCTTTTTTGGAGAAAATAGATTATTATAATCAATCATATGACATTTATGGTGTTGGGTAGATTTTAGGTAGATCTTACATGGTATTGAATTCATAGTGCTCTTAAGCTAGTTTTTCCCATTTAGTTTGGGGATTATCAAGCTATAATCATTTATTGAAATTTTATTTTGGTTAGTTGTAGAGTAATTTCAAGCTTCTCATTACTCTTAGACAGTCTAATTTTTTTTGTTTATTCATTAGACAACTAGAGGCCAAGATAACAAGGGTTTTAATTTCTTGTCAAAAATGAATTTTACAAGTAAAACCCATTTTAAAAAACACTAAAGTATAATCTCACCATCGAGCATTTAGAATGGTCAAGAACTCTATATCACCTATAAGGCCTTTCCTTGTATGCAACCGATACAACCCTAATTTACTATGTGGATTTTATTGATTTCTAGTGAATCACATCGGAGATGATGAATGAAGTATGTGTTGTCATTAACCTTAGGGTAAACTTGCACTCTCTAAAATATCAAAATATGAACATGTTTAAATAACAAAATGGAATTGGTTATTGGATTACAAGTTGTTTCAAGTAGGGAATAATTAACCCTTGTATCCTATAGTGTGTTTTATAAGTAAGGACTACTATCCAGTTTAAATGGTTGTTCTTTAAATCTCTAGCTTCTCAAATAAGTATCTTATAGAATTATGACAATTTATTTGACGATATGTAAATTGGAAAATGAACATGAAGTCTAGCTAGGGCTAATGTGTTATGGTGAAGATGCTTATGATTTATGAGTCACATTTCTATGAAATTGTTGATTTAATACGAAGCTAAGAGGAATATTTGAGTTAGATCTTACTTAACAAATACTAATGAGATTTATGTCTCCTTAGGTGGATACTGGTAGTGAGTGTGACTAGAAGATTGACAACTTATGAATGATGGCACATGAGTTGGACGACTACAACTTGGTGTGCATGGTTGAAACATCGATCAAGTATGGTAAGACCACAAGTGTGTGGAAGAGGTGGGTAGAACATACTCTATCTAATTGAGTAGTAATCAACAATAATGAATAATTAGAAGAAAAAAGAGTGAATTAAGTGGATAGATGAATTATGCTTTCTAATTGTAGTATTTAACCGATTAAAGATGGATTTTGTTTGATATGCTTTATAAACATGAATGGTATATGGAATTGGGTGGAAAATCAATAGTTAAGTCTAGAATATGGTCTAACTAATTTTGAGTTTTATATTATGACCTAACTTTACTAATATATGTTGGATATAAATGGTGTGAGCCAATGTGCATGTATAATAATTATTTTGAAAAGGAAAAAGGGGGGCCATATGGACCTAAGTTAATACCCCTTTTGTAAAATTAATTATTGTGAATCCTTGTAACCAAAAAGGTAAATGGTGTTAGCATTTAATGTTGGAGTGATTGTGTTTTAGGGCTTTTTTGGGGTTATGTGTTAATATGTCTTATGGTGGTAATTAAGTATTAACCTTATGGTTAAGAGTGTAAGTATAAAATTAAGGGTTGCAAACCCTTATTGAAGTTGAATTTCGGATGCACTCTTTATTGTGATTTAAAGGGGGTTAAAAAGCCTATTTTTAAGTGGTTTCATGTTTTTTAAGGTCCTAGACTAGGTACCTAGGGGTTGGGTGCTTAATTATGGCCATATCTTGGGCCATATCCAAGATATGACCCTCATTTATTGACCATTCAGAGAAGTGACACATTTGGAAGATTTGTGGAAAGGGGAAGAGTGTCTTGGTCTCCAAACTCAATTATAAGATGGACATGGAGTGACCAAGTACTTCATCCCCCTCTTAATGAAGATGAAAATTTTCTGGATGGAGTGGAGTACACTCATTCCCTTCCCATCTCCCAAAAATTTCTCACACTTATATGGGAGAGTGTGCTTGAAGATTGAATGAGAGAGTGACCAATGTCACTCCCCCATTCAAGAAGATTCAAGTTGTGTATGTGAAAGAAACAAGATTCATGTCACTGCAACAAAAAGTGGAATTTTAAGCATTTACAACTTTGAAATAACTAATAAGTTAATAACATTTCCAGCTGCAATCCCGTTCTGTAACTAGAACAGCATCTGAATGGATTTCTGCATCTTATTCCTTGGCAATATGTGGCACAGTAGAAATGCTGTACCGTTTTTGCTTCTGGAGAATCAGGCAGTTCCTAGGAGCTTCTTGATATGTTTCTGCAAACATAAAGTGCAAATATTATTGACTATCTTATTACCACATCAAAAATTTGCTATTCAAAAATAGGCCCTTGGTGTTACTGTGATTGACATGCAGCAGAAAGACCAAACAATAAATCACCATAAGAAAGTATATATATGGAAGGCCTGAAATTACAGAAGAGGGATTGTCAAGTACTTCAATATTCAGGGGAGACGTGGTTGGAGCATATCGATCAACCACATTTCCATCTTTGTCCACCAGAAACTTGGTGAAGTTCCACTTAATATTGTCACCCAAAAGGCCACCTTTCCTTGATTTCAAAAACTTGTAAATAGGAGCTGTATTATCGCCATTGACCTCGACCTACATTATAAAACTGCAATATAAATGCTGAAAAATCCAATAAGCATACCAGATAAGCTAGTTATATACAAGATTGTTTCTCTTATGACAGTTGAATTCACATAAATAGCACTACAAAATAACCAGAAAAATAATAAAATAGGAGTGATATGCTGACCTTCTCAAATATTGGAAATTCTGCTTTAAAACGAGTACACGCCACTTCTGCAATCTGCTCATTGTCACCTGGTTCTTCTCCAGCAAACTGATTACATGGGAAGGCCAGTATTTCCAGTCCTGCAAAAAGTTGACCAACAAACTGTATATTGTTAAAATTAAAAAATATAATGATGATATATATAGGTTTGAAATCCAGATTAAGAGAAATTAATGTTTTATAGCTATTGATGAACTTAATCAGATGTAAGTAGATTCCATTAAGTTCTTGATTTTGTTTTCAGTACAAACCAATTCCATTTTCTTGAACTTAATCAGATGTAAGTAGATTCCATTAAGTTCTTGATTTTGTTTTCAGTACAAACCAATTCCATTTTCTTCTACAGGGTAAAAACTTAAAGGTTATCAATCAAAATTCATTTCCAAGGAAAAAATTTTGCTGTTTCCAACGGCTTTACATTTCCTAGCCTTCGTTCAATGATCTAGTTCTCTAGGAGATCATGATGCCTTAGATTGAAGCATCTAAGCCTAGAGCACCTGCAATGACTGATTCCAAATGCTCTTAAGGAGCTGATTTAGGAGATACAAGCACCGAGCTGAAAGGCAACAATGATTTTTTTAGGATTATTTAATATTTTCTCAACACATTTTGAATTATTGATAATCTATACGCATCCAACAGAATCTTTGGGAAAGAAAGAGCTAAGTTGTTTTCTTAAATTCTACTAACTATCTCTCTATGTGCTTGATCGATTTATGAGAGACACTGAATCATCAAACATCACTAATTAAATACAGCATTCTATAATGTTTCCCCAGGTTAGCTCAGTGTTTGAACTGCGAAGGCTACATCCATCATACATAAATTACTGGAAGGAGTATTGAGGCCTAAGCAAAAGGACAGCAAAAACTCCAGATAAATCAATCCTCTCACAAAAGTGTCACTAAATGGGAAGATCATATCAAGACCCATAAATGAAAAGTTGTATTAGATCAATCTTCCATATCTGAAGTATTTTGTGGAATCACATAGCAATGTATTGACTAGGGCCACTGGCTGGAAGTATAGGCTACCAAGTTGTACCTGCGGGCATCGTCCCAGGATAGGTAACTATTTATCTAATACTAAACATTCAAAACAGTTTGGCTTCCCTCACCACATCACTGCGACAAATGAAATTCCAGCCCAGGACAGGCATTCAGTCTCCATAACCCCTATCCATATTTCCCAGTAACCATTTCTAAATGGTTATATAGCATACTCTTGTTCATATAATCCTGTTCTCTATTTCAAAACGATATCCCATATCTATAGCTCACGACTCCAACTGATAAGATACAAATTCATAATGTGAGCATTCAAAAGAAAAAAGAAAAAAATTCCCTAGAAGGTTCTAAGTAATGGACCCTATAGAGAACAGTATCCAAATTTTATGACATAATCGCCTCAAAGTTTGTCAACCATTGAACAGTGCACAAAAACCATATAGAAAATGCAGAAAAAATGTTGGAAGTATATTCATGGAGAATTACCTTGATCCTTGTACTTCGCATACAACTCATTCATCTCCTTGTAGTTAGCGGTAGTTAATCCACTGTCAAAGCAAAATTAAAATATGTCGATCATCCATAATTTAAAAATGGGGACACTTGAACAAAATATAAATGGAGGGGTTGCAATCACCCACAGAACCATTTCCCAAACTACCCACAAATGATTTCCAGTAACAACACTTTTAAAATGACAAAAATTTCTCCATTGATGAAATTAGTTTTAAATTTACACGAGAGAGGGAAAATTACCATTCAGAAGCAACATTGACAATGAGTAGAGCTTTGCCCTTGTAAATACTAAGATCCACATCATTGCCCCTTATGTCCTGCAATTAAACATTACTGACTTCGGATATGAATTTCATATGCAGATTTCAACCTCAAGACTACTCAAAACATGATAACAATTTTAAATTCGATGGTATAAGATCGAATCTGAAAGTACCTTGACCGTAAAACCATGGACATTAGCATGCCCTTCTGATGAACTGCCACCCATGGTGGAAAAGTTGGTGGTAGAAGAAAATTGAGAGAACCCAATTCGGATTGGATAATTCTTTTTGTTGGGTATTGCTGAACTGATCGGTAAACAACAACCTGTAGTTCGATTAATGTTACAATGAGCTATAGAGTGGAAGTCGTGAGGCTTACTGAACTTGTTTATGGGTTTATATAGAAGAACACAGAGAGCTTTTGCTACATTAACAAAATGTGGAAGTGTATAGGAACGGCACGTTACTGCCTGAGGAAGCATCGATCATGGGGTTTGTTTAGGTGTTTGAAAAGACCGGTCTAGATGAATGACTCGTATGTAGGAGCTACTAATGGTGTTTTAAATATGACGCAATTCAAGGATAATGTTGAAAAATGCAACCCTGTACAGAATCAGATTTGTATTTGAGGCGTCTAGATAAGGAAGTGTTTTTTCCACCTTTTATAATGAGGGGGTCTTACGTGGGGAGAACCATAGGGAGCCAAATTATTACTCTCCATATGTGAAGGTTGACTTTATTTCAAAGCCCTTAGAACATGGTGGTTGTCTTTGATGGGAGGGCAATTGGGTGGTTAGATTGCAATTTATGTTGAGGGCTATTTAATGTGTCTTAGTATTTAGTTAATAAAAAAAAGTGTTTAGTATTAATATTAAATATATTGTTTTAAATTTTAAGATAATTTTTTATTTAAATATTTAGGTGATAAATTTTTTTTTATATTAATGGTTTTAGTAATCAAGATTTGTAGTTAATGGGAGTATGGTCAAAGAGTTTGGATTTTAGTTTTTTTGTAACGGAGATAAAGATGCATATTATGTATAGTTGTAAGGTAAATGAAAAAAAATCTCTTATTCATAAGTTATATATTTTTAAATAATAAATTGTAATTATATTTTTAAAATTAATACAATTAAATGAGATGGATAAATATGAGTTCATGTTCTTATATAATAGTAAATTTGTATAATGTTTTAGATCACATTTGTGCATAATGGTGAAATGAAAGATTATTTTTGTTTATCTTCATGTTATTTTGTATCTTGTGTTTTGTTGGAGAGAAATCATTTTGGGTTTAAGTCTTCATAATAATGTTGTTGTGGATTCTATGAGGTGGACTATTTTGGTTAATATATGGAAAAGTAGATGTATGACTATGTTTTCATATCATAATTCTCATCAAGAAGTAGAAATGTTAAGGTTTTACTTGGACATTTTCAATAATCACTTGGATAAGATCAAATGACAATTTTTTTAGCTACATAAAAAAGATATTATGTGTTCCAAACAACTGCAATGTATGATAAAGTTTAGAATTTGATTTTGTTTTGTTCTTTAGAGGAGGTTGTTCTAATTTTGCTAAGTTTTGTTGAACTTTTGTAATTCATTTTATTTTTTTCTTGGCAGCCTATTGGTTACCTTCTCCTTGTAATATCCTTTGTTTTAATTCAATATAAAAAAAATTGGTGAAATTATCGTACACATAACATTTACCCTTGAGTTCTCATCTTATCATGGTTTTTCACTTTTTGGTTTGTTTTTCTCTTTGGTATGGTCTTGTTGTAATAGGCTATCTATCTTCTATCAATATTGGTTTTAGTCCATATGCTTACATAAACATATTTATATTGCAACTTTAATCTCATATGTAGATTGTATTCCCATAAAGACACTTCACATGTAAGAGTCTAATAAAAATATTAATTTTCAATCAAAATATTTATATATTAAAATTTTAAAGACTTTATATATATATTCTTTAATGTATCTCATTATGTCATGAGATTACTTCCTATTCAATTTTGAAGAAGAAAGAATTAATCTTTTAAATAAGCAAAATCCTTACCAAACATTAACAAAAATCAAACATCTCTTAAAAATCAAATATTTTTAATCTTTACAAATAACAAAAATAAAATTATACAACTCCTTGATAATAAATAAATAAATAAATAAATTCTAATTATAAATAAAGATCTAAAACAAAATAATCCTTGATTTCCATCTTCATTACACAAATATAAACCTAAATAATCCTTAATTTCCATCTCCATCTCCATCAAACAAATATAAACCTATGAGAAATAGAAATATTACAAAACAAATGTTTACGAAAATACTATATAATGTCAACGTTAAGCCCATGACAAAATTTGAAGGGTAACCACGACAAAGATACTAAAAAAAAATCTAAACTATTTTGAATTTCTTATTTATTTAGAATTTAAAAATTCAAGAATATATGTGAAGTCAATGCATATCCTGATTATGAAATAATTGCTTTCTCCATAAAAATCATGGAAGAAGGGGCAAGTGTTATGTGAGATGTCTACAAAATAAGAATAAATGGAAGATAGATATTTTCACATAAGCTTCTAATTTTCATTTTACTCGTGTTTTAAAAATGAAATAATCTTGTAAGATTGTGAAAAACATTATCAATCATTATAAAGGTAAGGGGCCTACTCAATACAATCTTCATGAATCTATCATGCATATGTACTTAATTGAAACTTTATAGTTTATCTAACTTTCATCATCTATATTTATATTATTTTGTATTCATATTATAAATATATAATTATAAAATTTGATTTTAACTTATTTATATTTAAATTGATTCATATTTAGTATTATCAATGATTTATTATTTTAGTTTATATTAGTTTTATTGTTATACATTTCATAATTTTTTGTCATAAAGATTTAGAATATATGGTATATATTAGGACACATAATTGACCCTTTCATAAAATAGTTATTATTCTATTAAGAACATTCAAAGCTAGATTTCTATTTAGATATTACACTAATGCATCGATACACAAAAATTTCATATGCATAACATTCTTGCCATGTATGTGACACTTCATTCTTTATAAGGGGTTTGAGTGCCACTAAGACAAGCTAAGGAATTTTTTTGATCTTTTTGTTAAAGAATATGCGTTTGAAATTTTTGAGATCTAATTTAAAAGCTAATAAATGAATAAAATTATTTCAAAGAAAATTGTTTTCAAGGATTTAAAAAATAATTATTATGCAATTTAAGATTTAAATTTTAGACAAATTATAAGAATTTCTTTGGAAAAATAAAATTATATGCATTGAAATCTCAAATAGATTTCAATTTCAGACACAACATAAGGGTTTTCAAAGTAAGAATATATGCATTTTAATGCTTGAAATCTATCATCAAATCTAATGAAAAAGATGTATAAATTTTGGATTAAAAATGATTTATTTCACTAAAATTAATCATTTTCTTCACTAAATTATTTTTGTTCTTTGATCTACTATTTCAAACAAAAATAATTTGAGAAAAACATATCTGCAATGCAAATAAAACACAGTTTTGTCTTGTTGAAACAATCTTTGGCTTCAAGTCTTTTATGTTGTCTTCTTCTTCCTCTCCCAAAAATTGATCTTCCTGCAAAATAACCACAATTCTCCCCAAAAGAAAACATACCCAGATGCGTTCCTTGCCTCCCTTTTTATAAAATTTTGGAGAGTGATATATTTTATAAAATAATATCTACCATTAATAGATTCTTTCTCAAAATATCCTCCACTAAATCTTGTCATAAAATAGATCATAATAAAAATTATGTGACCTCCAATATTTAACTCATTTGTCATAAATATGCTAATATTATATTTATTCTTTACATTTGATAAATTTTGTAAATTTAATAAAATTTATATTCCCCTTCTTCTATTCATCATTTCCTCTACCATATGCTTAAATTTTAAAAATTAATATAATATTTTCATTCAAATAATAATTTGCATCATTGCAAGAATTTTAAATATTTATTTCAATTCCTTTGCAAATTTAATAACTCTAAATAATATAAATTATGTGCAATGAATATTTAATCTTTTATTTTATTGAAGTTTAGAACTATAGGATTAATTAATTAATTAAATTAAATTAAATTAATTTTATGATTTATTTCACTAATTAAAAGAGTTTTGCAAATAATCTAATTTTCTTTCACACATCACAACCTAATTTAGAACTAAATTTTTGAAACTTTCTATTTTTGGAAATTTTGATACTAGAACACTTTATTGGTTTTTAAAGGGGCAACTCAACCCTTAAATTGACCTGCAACTAATTTGTCCAACTTTGACAATATAGCTAATGAATTTTTTTTTGAATTAAACATACTATAATTTTTGTTAAGATTGGATTATGTTTTTTTAATTAATTTCTAAGAATATAAAACACTATTTTCGTTTTGTAAACTCTTATGTTGAGAACACAGGGGATGATGATGTCGATGCATATGCAGAGGACTTTGATTGCTGGTTACAGGCACCTCTTGTGGGGTAGTTGGAGGTCTTTCTTCTCCTTCTGTACGACCTGGGGTCTCTTTTTTTATCTGGGTCTCCTTTCTGGAGCATTTCTTGTAAGTCATTGAAGCTGTTTGTTGCTTCTGCTGGCATTTCCCTTTATCACTTTGTGGCCATTATTGTCTCTACTGTTTGTGGTGATGAGGTTCTTTGTTCTGGCTTCTCTATTTTTTGGTGGAGTTTTGGTGCGGATGGAGTGGGAAGGCCCATATTTTCTCTAGTGATGGTCTATGTTGATGTTTGTCTTGGTGTCCTTGTTTCCTAGTGTGAGGCTCTCTCTTTGGCCTCAGTTATTTTGTGGGACCTATGGAATGGTGTTAGAGGGTTGGTGCCCCTTGTTTTGTGCGGGGGGATGGAGCGGCTAAGTGTGTCATTGATGAGATCTTTCATTGCTTTCCTTTTGCTAACCTTCCTACTTTTGGTGACCGTGGAGAGGTTGATGGTTTTTCTTTTGCATGGCCCTTACTCTCTCTTGCTTACCCTTTTCCTGGTGTCTATTGGTATGGTTGAGGTTGCCTTTGAGTGTTGTTTTGGTTTGGCCTCAGGCCTGTGTTTGTTTTGGGCTTTGTTTTTCCCCTTTTGGTCTTTCATGCTAATGATTATGTGGGGTTTCTTGTCTCTATGGAAGATCTATGTTGTTGTGTCTATGTAGATTGGGGGTTTTGTACCTTTTAGGTTTGGTCTCTCTTGTCCTATGCTAATTTGTTGCCTTGAAGTGGGTGGGGCTTCTGCAACCTATGATTTGAAGTTGTTTCTGTGTGACCATCGGGTCATGGTCCTTCCCAAGCTAGTGTTGAGTATTTATCCTTTGAGGGATGATTGATGTTTTGGCTAAAGGCTCTTATGTTCTTGGGTGCTATCTTGAATGGTTTTGGCCTTGGTTTCAACTCTCTGGTGTTCTGTGGTTCTATTGGTTTCTTTGTTTTGAGGAACATGGGTATTTCGTGGGTTGAGCTGCTTCATTTTCCTTTTCTTAATCAGATGCTTTGGTTTTTTTCTCTGGCGGTTGAAGCGCATTCTCCCTTTGTCTTGGCTCAATACCTTGCTTCACCAAAGGAGATTTTGTTTGCCCTTAATTCTAATGTTTTCCCTTTGAATCTTTAGCTAGTGTCTTCTTTCAAGGGGGAGACTACTCCAATTGAGGTGGAGCCCTCTTCTATTGAGGTGGAGGTGCGTGTTGTAGGTTTGATGGGGAGTTCTCTCTCTACTGGTTCTTATTGAGGTGGAGCATGTGTGGGCTGATGGTGTTGGAAAGTTGGGTACAGAGGGGAGCTCCCTCCTATTGAGGTTGAGTTGGGGTTGGTGTTTTTGGCAGGGTGCTGCTACAAGTTGGATGATGTGCTCTAGTGGTCCGTTGTGTAACTCCCCTATTGAGGTGGGGCTGTTGGATTTGTTGGCATTTTTGTTTAGGGGTTTGATGGTGTTCTACACCATCGAGTTGGTTATCTCTCTTGGCTCATTGGTGTCTTCCATGAGTGGCTAGTTTGTTGATGCCTGGCAGATGCAGGCGGTTTCTTTGTGTATCTAAGGGTTTCTAGTCCCAATTAAAACCAGGTTGTAAAGGGATCTTGGTCCCTTGCTTGTTTGTTTGATGCATCTTGTGTAGTCATGCTTAGCGACTGCTATTGGGCTGTTGTTGGTATGCGTTTTATCTTATTTGCAGCATGCTTTTCTTTGACTGGGTTATGGGTCCGATCAAAACCGTTTTGTATTGGGTTTCAGATCCCATCAAAATCTGTTTTACCCCGAATCAAAAACAAATATTTTTAATGATTTTATTTTTAAATTACTCCTAAAAATAGGAAAACAAATTCTAAATTTTATTTGATATTAAACTATTATGATTACATTGGTAATAATTTGATTATTTTATAAATATTATGTTGTTTGATTATTTTATAAATATTATGTTAATATTATTTATTTACTTTAAGAGCTATTTTATTATTAATGCTTTAGTTAATATAAGAAAAAAAATGAATTATTTATTTACTACAAATTTAAAATTTTAGTGTTTATTTTATTTTATCTTGTATCTATTCAATCTTTATTATCTCTTTTTCACCACATTCATGTTAATTCTATGATATGCCTTCCTCAACTTGAAATCAACACATATGCCTTTGAATCATTTCTAAGGATGCAATATTAACTTAATCTTTTAAATAAATTCTTCAACAAATTAAATATATACAAACCATTCTCTAACAAATAATATATAAATTAAAAAAATTAAAAAATTATTGTTTTTTAACTTTAAAAATAATTTTAAAAAATACTATCTTATAAGTATTAAAATAAATTGTACTTCTTCAATTATCCTTTGAGGTGATGCATTGAATAGGGGAAAGATTTTTGCTCTTTCTTGCTAAAGGCGTGGTGGTCTTATGCTCCTCTTGGGTGCTATCTTTGGCTCGACCCAGATTTGGAATGGTTTTGGCAAGGGTGGAATTTTGTGGCAAGGGTCCCTCTTTCTAAGCTTCGAGGGGTTTTCTGCTGTGTGCCCATCCTGGGACACGATCAGGTCCATGTCTCACGGAGAATCATCTGGGGTTAGCCCCATTTTGGATTTTCGGTCGGCTTTTGGATCAAAACCCCTCTACAGGGTTCTAAAATTTTTGAGAATAATCTTTTTTCCATAGAGGAATGGGTTCATCTGTCTAGGATTAATTAATATTTCTGGAAAGATGTGAGACCGTGTGAGAATGCTGATTATTACTCAAACATTCTTATCTGTAAGTTCTTGAAACTCTCGCTGCTTTTCTTGGAGATTAGGCTCATTGATGGCTTTGGCCCTTACTTCTACAACCAAGTGGGCCTATTCATGAAACCTTGGCATGCAGGCTTCAATTGCAAAGCTTCCGAGTCAGGTTCTAGTTTGGGTTCCTTCTGAGGCTCCCGGTGGAATGCTGGCATGAGGATGTTCTGCATTTACTGGCCTCGATGTTGGGGAATCCTGTTGGCTCGTCGCAGCAGACTCAATTCAAGAAGGTAATGACATATGCCCGGTTTTGTGTGGAAATTGATTTAAGTAAACCATTGCTAGATTCTTTAGCAGTGTGTGCAGGAGAGTATTCCTGGGTGCAAAGCTTGACTATGAGACCTTACCGTTTCGGTGCTGATTTTGCCATGAGTATGGCCATCTCCAGCGTAGATGTCCAAAGGCTAAGCCTGTGGCGACCAAGGACTCTCAACCCTCTCGTAATCCACCTAGGGTGGATAAGGGTAAGGATCCTATTCTAGTGGGGCTGGGGAGGATGGTTTTATTCCTGTCAGGAATAAACAGAAATAAGGGGCAGAAGAGGACTCTCAAAGAAAGGCAAGAAGAGGACACTTTTAATAGATTCGAGGTATTGGATGATTTTAGTCAGCAGGAAGTGAATCCGGGTTTGGTGGATGGATCAAGGGACTATGGAAGTTGGCATGGGTCTCCTGTTCAGATAGTGCAAGTTTCTCAGCAGGAGGTGCATACGGGTTTGCCAAATGTAGTGCAGGATGGGAAAGATCTAGGGTTGAAGGGCTTTGTTCAGAGGTTCTTTGTGCTCCACAAGTTGAGGGGACTGGATTTTGGAATCAAACCATCAGTTGAGGGCTCCAGAGGAACCAAGCTGTGTTGTTGTTAGAAAAAAGCAAAGACGCTTCGGCCCACCACTCTCGGGGATCGGGCTCAGAGTTAGGTAAGAGTAATAAGTTGTCTTCTCATTTGGGAATTCTTCAGAAGGATCTAAAAAAAGGTGGGGCGGAAAAGGTCTCTAAGCTTGGCAAGAAGAAGGATGTGGAAAAGATCAAAATGATAGGGGAGAACTTGGTGGAGTCAGGGTCTGTTAAGACCTTGGATTCTCTTTTTTGAGCCCCTTGAAATGATTGTTTTATCTTGGAATGTAAGGGGCTTGAACAGTGGCCCTCGACAAAAAGTTGTTCCGATTTGGTTAGAAGTCAATCTCCTGATGTGCTCTTTCTCCAGGAGACTAAGCTGTCGGTTGAAAGTATGTTTGGTTTGATGCCTAAGTTGTGGGGGAATGGTGAGTGCCAATGTATTAGGGGGCTTCTGAGTGGCTTGTTTATGGAATCCTCAGAAGATTTCTCCTCTTTGGTGGATGTCCTCCAAGTCCATGGTTGCTTCTTGCTTTGAGTCAGGGGAGGCTATATTTTTCTCCAATATTTAGCTTCATGGTAAGCAATTATTGTGGACCCATACAGGTTTGTTAGAAGTATGGCTCCTTACCATCCATGGATAATGGCGGGGGATTTTAATGCTATCTCTAAGTTGGATGAGAAACGGGGTGGTATTGCGAGGCTCTTCTGTTCAGGATAACATTTCAGCTCTAAATCTGGTTGATATCAAGCCTAGTAATGGCCATTCACTTGGACTAATCGGAGGATTGGGGAGGATTGCATTGCTGAGCGTCTTGATCGTTTTCTGGTTTCTTGTTACTGGGTTGGTGGTTTGTGGTCCTCTATGTCTGAAATTTTGGACTGGATTTCAGATCACTGGCCTATCAAGCTCGCGAGTGCCTCGGTCTCCTCCTTTTAAATTCCAGCTTATGTGGCTTGATCCCTCTCTTCATGACTACGTGGCTGAATGGTGGAGGTATGGTAGACCTTCCTATGGTACTAAAATGTATACTTTTGCTAAGTTACTTCAATTTGTCAAGTATCAACTCAAACGATGGAATCGACATTGCTTTGGAAACATTTTCCATGCTAAGGCTGCTGCTCAGGCAGAGTTGGCTGGTATTACGAGGATGATTAGGAGGATGGGATGATTGAAGTGCTGCTTTTGGAAGAAGCCAAGGCTCTGAAGCTGTTGGAGGAGTGTGAGCTAAGGGAAGAAATTTTTTGGAAACAAAAGGCCCAGGTTGATTGGTTACTGGAAGGAGATAAGAATACTGCCTTCTTCTTCAATTCGGATGAAAGCCAGAGACATGGCAACTCTATTTCTGTTTTAGTGAATGACAGGGGTGAGCAGCTTTCCTCCTCTCAGGAGATCTCTAACGAAGTAGTTCAATACTTTGCTTCTTTATTCAAGGAGGAGGAGCGAAGGAGTTTCGATGAGGAAATTCAAGTCCTATCGTGTATCCCTTCTCTTGTTTCTAGAGAAATGAATGAGCATCTTATGAGTGACATCTCGCTTGATGAACTGGAGGGTATAGTGTTTCAGATGAAGAAGGGGAAAGCCCCTGGCTCGGATGGCTTTCCGATTGAGTTCTTCCAAGAGTTCTGGGATATTATCAAATGGACTTGTTAGCAGTTGTGTAGGAGTCTCAATCAAATAAGCAAATGCTACGGGCTCTCAATTCCACCTTCCTAGCTCTCATTCCCAAGTGTGAGGGTGCTGATAGGTTAACGCAATTTCGGCCTATCTCTCTGTGCAATGTGATTTATAAAATTATCTCTAAATTGATGGCTGACAGGTTGAAAAAGTGGCTTTCAGTGTTGATTTCTGAGGAACAGGGCGTTTTGTGGAGGGTCGGCAAATTTTGGATGGGGTGGTATTGCTACTGAAACTATCCATTCTATGGCCACTTCCAAGGTTAAGGCAATGTTTATCAAATTGGATATGGCTAAGGCTTATGACAGAGTTCAATGGTCCTTCCTTCAGAAGATTCTTCTTTGGTTTTGGAGAGGATTGGATTAGATGGGTAATGAGCTGTGTTACTACAACTTCCTTTTACCGTTTGGTGTATTGGGTTTCTCAGACCTTCTCCCATCAAAGGGCTTATTTCGGGATGGAGATGGAATGGTGGCTTACCTTCGCAGTCTCATTTGCAGTTTGTGGATGACACCTTTGATGGGTCTGGCGTCTATCAGGGAAGCTACTAATATGCGTAAAGTTTTGGATGTTTATCTTAATGCCTCGGGCCAATTGATCAATGAGGAAAAGTCCTCCATTTATTTGAGCCCATTCAGAGGAGGATTGCTTACATTTTGAGATTTCCTAAATTCTCCCCTTGAATAGGTATTCCGATCTCTGTTGGAAACCTCATAAAATTCTTAAATATTGGATAAATTTTGTGAAGGTTAATCATTGGACCCAAATGGCTGTCCTTTGCTGGGCGTGTTAGTTGCTAGTCTGTGGTGCAGGCTCTCCCCATCTACAGGTGCATGATCCAGGTTGCCCCGGTGAGTTTCATTAAGGAGTTGGATTCTCTTTAGGCAGTTTTTATGGGCTGGTAGCCTACAGTCTTCCAAATGGAGTCTTGTCAAGTGGGATATGTTTGTAGCCCGAAGCAGTTTGGAGGGCTTGGTTTAAGGCAGTCTTTGTTGTCCAGTGTGGCTCAAGCTGCTAAGTTGTATTGGCGCTGGTGTGTGGAGCAGGATCATCTCTGGGCTAGAATTTTATCTCATAAGTATTTTCCAGGGATCCCTCATGTGATATTCCCCGGTACTCCTTGAGGGGGAAAGGTTCGGTGATTTGGGGTACTCTCAAGAAAGGGGCTGATCTCATAAAGGATGGCCTTTTTTGGATTTGCAAAAGGGGGACGGAAGCTCTCTTCTGGTCTATTCTTGGGATGGTTTTCCCCCCATTCTTTCCCAGTTTCCGAACTTGGTTATGCCAGCGGTTCCTCGAAGCTGGTTGGTCAAGGGTGAGTGATTTTAAGTCCTTCTCTACCCGAGATCAGCTGAGAATGGTGAGATGGAAGAGCCCTGGCGAGTGGCCTGATGTTGGTATGGAGGAGGACTGTGCTGAGTTGCACAAAATCCTCTAGGAAATGTAGTTCCCTGCAGGAGAAGGATGTTCTTTCATGGTCTCCTAATCCTAAGGGTGTCTTTACTATTGCTTCTAGATATCAGAGATTGTTATCTCACAGGCTTGAGGGGGGGGAGGTTCACTGGTGGAAGAGAGTGTGGAATAAGTTCTCCTGGCCAAAGTGTAATTACTTTCTTTGGACCTGGCCTGGAACAGGTGCTTGACGTGGGACAATATTCAGAAGAGGGGGTTTCAAGGCCCTTCTATTTGTGTTTTGTGCGGGGCAGCGGAGGAGGATTCTTCCCACTTGTTTTTTCGGTGCCCCTTTGTTTTGCATCTTTGGCATATTTGGTGGGAGGCCTGGAGAATCCCGTGTGTTCATGCCTCTTCACTGGTGGAGTTTTGGAACAGTGTTGGTAGACCTCCTTCTGGGACCTCTTTCCTGCAGGAGGTGTGGTATGTAGGTCCTACATTCATATTGTGGCAGATCTGGCTAGAACGAAATCGTAGAATTTTTCGGGGTGAAAGGTTGATTTTCCAACAAGTTTGGCAAAGAGTTAGGGCTATGATTCAGGAGACGGTGGAAGCTAAGTGTGAGGTGGTTTTCCCTTTAGACAAAGGGGACGCTGAGAAGGTGGAGAGACTTGGAATCCAGGGGTTGTCTTCAGCTTCGGCTTGCGTCAAGAGGGGAAGGAGGGGGAAACAAAAAGTCCAAAGGTTGGGCATGTGGATGCCCCCTCCTTCTTGAAGATCAATACTGATGGTTCTTCAAGAGGCAATCCAGGTCCTGCTGGAATTGGTGGAGTTGGTCGGGACTCTTCGGGCTCTGTGGTTTTCTTCTTCTCTGCTCACGAAGGGGTGCAATCTATCAACCTTATGGAAGGTTTGGCGATTCTCTATGCTCTTGAGAGGGCTTATGATTTGGGTTGGCGCAGGGTTATTTGTGAATCTGATTCTCAGGTTCTGATTGGTTTGATAAATAATCGGACGGTGTCTGATGTTAGCTGGCAGCTGGCTAGAATGGTGCAAAGATTTTACAGATTAGTTCTTTGATGGAGTTTATATCCTTTGTCCATATTCCTCGGGAGTGGAATAGGGCTGCTGATTGTTTGGCTAAGTGGGCTTCTGAGAATCTTCTTGGTTGGAAGATTGATGGGTGGGAGCAAGTTCCCCAGGAGCTCCGCCAGGATTTAGAAGGGATTCTGGCTAAAGATGGGGATGGTCACAATGAGGAAGGCTGATGTGTGTTGCTCTGTTGCTGTTGGCGGGTCTTTGCGGCCTAATTTTTTGTAATCTTCTCTTTTGATTTTCAATAAAGTTTTTACCCTTTTTAAAAGTATTAAAATAAAAAAATTATTACTTTTTAACTTTAAAAATAATTTTTAAAAATACTATCTTACAAGTATTAAAATTTCATTCGTACATTAGATTTTACTTTTTTAACCTTAAAATAATTTTACAAAAGTATTAAAGTGTAACAAAATTATTTAATTATTTCTTATATCCTCATGTAATTATTTTCTATTCACCTTTTTATTTAATTATTTTTATTTGAAAAGTTGTGAACCTATATATATATATATATATATATATATTCAATATTATTTATTTAATATATACATATTGACTATTTAATTATTCTATTAGCATTTTTTGTTAACAAGTTCACTAGGGTTAAGCCTCTCAGTATAATAAAATAAAGTATTTTATGTAAAAAAAATTATTTTAAAATAGGTTATAAGAAGAAAAAAGTTTTTCAATAAATAAAAATTATTAATTATTAATATTTTAAACATATATATTTAAAATATTCATATTCAAAATAGCTCCCAAATAAAAACAAGGCCACAATGCTGTGAAGTTCTTGTCAAATCCTGCAAGATGGTTTTGTTTTTTGATTTGTAGGAAAATTGAGAATAGCAATGGTTCGATCTAGCAAGATAGCAATGGATACCTATATAGCAGATTGGTTCGATCTTGTTGTAAAGCTAAGGCATGCGCTTGCAATGTAGGATCGATTGGTTGTTTGGACATCTATGATGGGTTTTGGGTGTTGATGTTTTGAGTGGGTTGTTGATGAGAGGTTCGGAGTTCCCTTGGTTTAACATTCCTTGTAAGATGGCAGATTGGGATGGAGGAATGTAAGTTTGAGGTCCCATTTGATTTTGCATGATGAGAGGGACCAAGGGGAAAGATGATGATGGTGCCATTAGGTATTGTGATGGTAATGGCACATTAGGACCTTGAGTCCACTAATTGAAAAGGCTCCCTTGACCGATGTCTTGGGGATTTCCTTGTGTTAGGGATATGGCCAAGGTATTACCTTGGTTGATGGGGTTCGTGATGAAGGGATTGTTTTGATTCGGGTTGATGATGGATGGGATGGATGTGTTTTGTGAAACCAATTGTGTGGATGAACCAATGGGGTGGTTGGATAAAGATGTCTCTATTTACATTAAGGGTTGACTTTGCATAAGGGTATTGGCAATTCCCTTGTTAATCTATTTGAGACACTTGGCCTACACTACCTTGCATGATGTTGGGCACACTTGTGGTACTTGTGGGGATGGATGAAGATGGGTTCCCTTAGTATGTTGAGGTTGTCATGGATTCATGAAGTATGAGTGGTTTATGTTTATGTAAGGGGTGTTCGAGAATGGTAGGAGCGCTAAAGGTAGGTTTCCAAGTGGTGTTTTGAGAGGGATTGGTGTTTAGAGCACCCACAAGTGTGTTGCTTTCCAATGGAAGAGTATGGACAAAGTCCTTAGCAAAACTAGCTGCAATACTAGGAATGGGTGTTTGATATAGCCCTAGCGATGGAGTTGTTTGCATGGTTGATGAAGTCAAGCCTTACGTCAAGGGTTGTGCCAAAAAAGATGGGGAAATCGAAGCTATGTTTTCTAAGGCTTGATGTTCTTTTTTGTACTCCATGATTTCCTCCCTAGTAAGTTCAAATGGGTTGTTTGTAACATATTCTATCTCATATGGTCTTGATGGAGATGAGGGTTGTTGAGTGGGGTAACATGACTTCTTGGATCAAATTATTGAGGATTGGGATCACTTGAGGTGAATGTGACTTTGGTTTTCTCCATGATTCTCTTGTGTTGTGATCTGGTCTTTACCATAAATTTTGGGCCACCTATGGGAGAGTTATGTTGAGATTTGTAATGTTTAAACTCTCTAGTTGACTCAAATATAGGTAAAAGGGACGCTCTAAGTCTTTTTGGAGAAATGATGTGAGTGGGAGATGAAAAAGGTGAAGATGTGGGGAGTGGTCTTTGCAAATGTTTTGGGACAACACTTTTGATTAGAGGTTTGATGTTTTGATGTTTGGATAAAGGATGTTAATGAACTTGTGAATCTTTAGGGTAGACTTGTGACCTTAAAATGAACTAGTTCAAAGATGATAACCAACTTAACCAAATGCATGGAAAAGGATTCATTTCACATACAAAGTATCTAAGCTAGGGTTTGGGGTTGATTTATGTGCAAGTCCAAAGTGTTGGTGTGTTCAAAAGTTTGCAAAGTTTGGTGAAGTGAAGGATGAAATTTGATAAGGGGTGGATGAAATGTTTGATCTAGAGTGAACCTTTGTTTTCCAAGACCAAGGTGGTGAGAAACATGCTATACCTCTAAAGCATTCAAACCCTAAAGACTCAATGATTAAGAATAAGTTCTTGTGAAATGTGTAGATCTGGATCATCCATGAAATAGCGTAGAAAACATCTCCTTATTGACCTATCTCGGTTGCGATGATTTCTTAAGATACATCTCCAAATGTACTTTGCACTATGATGTCTAAGTTTGAAATTGTGGCATGTAGACCTTCTCTTGGGGATTTTGATTTTGTGAGAGATCGTTTAGAGAAGTACAAGAAGAGGATATTTATTGCCATGTGGGAGGTGGTAATATGGGCCTTCCGGCCACAATATCGGCTTGTTCCTCTGTTCGTCTAAGATGTATGCTATGTTTCTCCACTAGATTGGTGTTTCCTTTGTTTCAAAAGTGAAGCTTCTCAAACTACTTGTTATGCCTTGCATAAACACCCCATTTTGTTTTATTTTGGAACAAAATGGGTCCCCCTTTTCTTTTGTTTTGGTCGTCTTTGGTTGTCTGGTTGGGTCTTAGGAGTTCTTTGTTTTTGCTCCTAAGTCTGTCTTTTGTTCTGTCAGAGACAGGTTCGGAACCAAATTTAGACATGGAACTATTTCAAGGTTTCTAGTTCGGATATGGTTTCAACTCCAACTCTGCCTTCTCTTTTTGTTTCGTTTGTCTTTTTGGTTGTTTTTGGCTAACACTTGGGTTGGTCCATCCTTCTGTTTGTTGGTTGTTCCCTTGTGTTTTGTTTTGTTTGCTCGCACGGGATCAGAACCGGGATTGGAACTCACATGGGAAGTTTCAAGTTTCCATTTTTTTTGTTCTCGTCCCGACTCCGCTTTCGCTCTTTTTCTTTCTCGCTTTCTTTGTTGTTTGGGTCGGGTCTGGTGTTCACTCCGGTCCCACTTCCCTTGTTCTTGTGTTGTTTTTTTCTTTTTGCTCAGGACCGGATCCGGACCTGGAATCAAACTTTGAACTTTGTGAAGTTCCATTTCGGTTTTGTCTCCGCCCCCATCTTCCTTTGTTGTTTCCGGTCGATTGTTTTGTTGGGACCGGATCTGGGGTTGGAAATGAAATATGGAACTTTGTGTAGTTTCTCTATCTTGTTCCCAACCCGCCTCCGCGTCCGCCTTACCTTTTTCATGTTCTGTGGACTTGACTTAACCACCTGTTCGCATCATTGGCTTCGTCCCCGATCTATTGCATTTATGGCATTAAATGTAGCCTGTTGGCACACGCGAATTATTGATTAAAGGTTTAATTATGCTTAAACTACCTCATTGTTATTATTATGCGAATTGTTTAAGAAAATTATGGCCAGGAAAGTCTCGAGAGAATTGATTTGATTGCAGAGGCGAATTGCGGAGCGAATCTTGGTGAATTTCTGGTCAATCCTAAGGAGCGTTTTGAGGTAGGTTTCTTTTGTTTTTCTTTCTCCCGTTTTGTTCTTTCGCTTGTGTCGTTTTAGCGTATTCACAGGAGGGTTTATTCTATGAATTTTTTCGCTTGGTTGGTTTTTGTTTCTATTATTTTTTTTTTGTTTGCTTGTTTCTTTCTTTTCCATTCCATTTCGTTTTGTTGGGTTTTTTTTTTCCGTTTGTCATTTTTGCTCTATTGTTTGTTCTGTTGTTGCTTTCATGACAGGTTCATTTTGTTGTGCTCTTGTTTGCACTAGGGTTTCAATTTTGAAGGGGTTTCCTTGCTTGGGTAATGAATTTCATTTTTTGGGACCCTGATCTAGTTTTCTCACGTCGGTTTTGGGTTATTCGTACAGGTTTCTCGTTGTGCCCTAGTTTTTGGAAATAATGTATTGAGCAAATTAGGGTTTTGGAAATATAACCTTTTCCATGGTTTTAATGACTTTTGTACGGAGGAGCTATCGGAGGGATAAATTATGCTATTTCTAGTTTATGTTGGGGCCCATATGACCTAGGGTTTATTCGTTCATATGACTGCCTTGTTTTAAATACTCTCCATTTGCTGGTATTGATCCGCTCTTGTTCCTTATTATGATGTCACTATGTCTTTACTCTTGGTCAAAACTGGGTCTGGAGGGGAAGTTGAACTTGGTAACTAACTTTTGGTTCTGGTCCGGTTCCCGTTCCGGTCCCGCTTCCAACCATGTTTATGTTCCTGTTCCGGTCCCGCTTCCAACCATGTTTTTGTTCTCGTTCCGGTCCCGCTTCTGACCATGTTTATGTTCCTGTTCTCGTCCCGCCTCCGACCATGTTTGGTTTTGTTCCAATTCCAATCCCGGCCCCGCCACATATAAGAAACATTGTCTATGCCTAATGCTTCTACGGTTCCGCCTCCGATAAAGGCATAGTTTGACCAAATGTTATCTTAGGAGGATGGAGCAGTGATTATATGATTGACTAATTTAGATGCTTTGTTCATCTAATACAGGGAATTGCTACAAGTATTAAGAGATTTCAGGAGCATCAGATGAGGCCTCTCAAAGGAGCCAACCAGGTGAAACTTCATGGCAAGGAGTTAGGCCAAAGAAGATCAAAGTGGAACAGCTCCCATATACTTTGAAATGTAAGCATAGGGAGGTCGTCCTCACAGCTAGCAAAATTCACTCCGACTGGACTAATATTACTGACACCAATTTGGGTCCTTTTAACTATGAAGAATTGCATGAGGAGACATTCATAGAGGACCAGGTCACAGGAAGGACAAAAAGGATTGTTCAGTCAGGATTGGCACATGTTGCACTCTTTCCTCTATCTGTCCAGTGTCTGGAGTTGATTCTTGTAGTAGCTGGAGCATATAACCCTGCTATTAGGCAGTGTGTGGATGTAAAGGGTAATGTTATTATTGACTTCATGCCTCAAATGATCAAATTCCTATTTCATATACCTAATCCCAAGAATCCTAAACAATTGAACGAGGCGGAGGCTCTGAAGCTTTACAGTGATAACAAGGAGAGGAATAGATTTCATATGAATAAGACTTGGATTCAGGGTAGAGAAGAAGTCTCTGACCAAGCTTCCAGACCAGCCTAAGAGGGCAAACTTTAGTAAAGAAATTGGAGATATAATCATGTTCCTCTCTAGGGTGTTTGGTAAAAGGGATGCTTCACTATTTAAAGAATGGATGTTTCCTTTCATTCAAACTATTTTGGATGGGAGGGAACAATTTGACTGGTCTATGATAGTATCAGACAACATTCACAATCAGATGATAAAGGTGAGAGAAACCAAGCGTTTCTTTATGACCTCGTATGTGGTTTATGTAGCTGCCCGAGTGGGGATTTTTCCTGGACTTCAAACAGTAGGTATATTGGGGGAAGCCCAAGGACAGAAGAAAGTATGGGAGTATTATAACCAGCTCACCTTGCAGGCATGAAAGCAACATTATAGAAGGGTTAATGATGCCTTTCTTTATGTCATTATCAACAAACTTAATGGGGATGCAGGGTATAGGCTTAGCAGGGAGGCAATGGCTTTTGTGAATGAATGGGGACATTGGTTTATCTAGTACCCCACATTCACTTATTTCAGGTTAGCAGGCTTTGATGGTCACCCCCATTTGCTACCTAGATGTTGTGGTGATAGGATCATTTTAATGGAGTTTATTTATCAAGCCTTGGCTGTGAATTTCCAGTTTAGCAACAAGCACAAGACTGGTTGCCATAAATTTCCAATGAAGCTGGGAGCCTTTTATTGTCCACACATTCAGGGAGCTAAGACTATTTGTGATGAATTAGTTTATTTGAAGTTGGGCCTATACACGGCCAGGAAATGCTATGACCCCAAACACAAGATGAGGGCTTTGCTCCCTAATGTCTTTGAGAAACACTTTAATCTGTTGGAGGATTTTTGGGAGGACTTGCAAGATGAGTATGATCTTAGGAAGAAGAATTATGAAAGGATACCTATCCCACTTATGATTGAGTTTGGGATAAAAGAGGACATTCCAGAAGCATTGTTTGATGATGGGATTGTTTTCGATCCCGGGTATGATGCAGGCAAGATTGGGACTAAAGATCTTGATCCAATAGATTGGAATGCTAAGGAGACAATCGACATAAAGCAGATTGCAAGACGAGTGCTGGACATAAGTATTCAATGGGTTAGTTTGAGGACTAATCAAGCCGAGGCTACATCATCTAAGAAGAGGAAGGCTGCAGGTACCACCCAAGGATATAAAAGGGAAAAGAGAAGGATGGCACCTAAAGAACATTTAGAGTTTATTCCTTCTAGTGCACAAGAAGAGGAGGTGGTTCCTCAAAACCTTCCAGAGGTACAGGAAGATGAAAAAACTGCGAAGGTGGGTGCTTTTGCATCTGTTGTAGGGGAGGCATCTACTCAACCCTCTGAGGCACAAGAATTAGGCCAAGAATCACCAAAGGGAGCTCTCCATAGTGAAGCAAATTTTTGAAAGCAAATGGAGGGTCAAATTGAGATACATAATATAGAAACGGATTCGGAAAAGACTGCATCTGATAAAGAGCATCCGACATTAACATCTTTTGATATGATAGATGATGCAGGGACTGAGCACATATTGACTGAGGAAGATCAATGGAAACTCTTTGAAGAGGCGAAAAGAGAAGTTGATGCTAAGGCACAAGTCGAGGCATCAACTAAGCAACAGGAAGAGGATGCTAAGGCACAAGCTGAGGCATTAGCTAAGCAACAAGAGGAGGAGTCCAATGCACAATCTAAATTGGCAGTCAAGTAGAAGGAGTTGGAAGATAAGGTCAAGGCTGATGAATTGGCTCAACAGCAACAACAAAAGGAGCAGGAGCTCAAAAATCAAGAAGAAAGGGATAAGTTGATATTGCAGCAGAAAATCCATGACCTTGAGGAGGAAAAGGCTCAGCAAAGAAGAGAAAAAGAAGCTATTGAAGCTAAGCTCAAAGAACAAGAAGAAGCTTATAGGAAAAAGGAAGAGCAAGAACGTTTGAAAAGGGAAAGAGAGGATGTTGAGATTGTTGAACATGCGAAGAAGTCCAAGGAGGCATGGGACTATGTTGAAGAGCTGAAAAAGCAGCGAGATGAAATGTTAGAAAAGAAGAAAGAGGAAGAAGAATGTTTAAAAAAGGAGTTGGAGGCTAAGAGGCTACAAGATCAAAAGGATAAAGAGGAAGCAGAAAGGTTAACACAGGAAAGGGAACAAAGTGATCAACAAAATGTGCAAGAAGTTGATTCTCAAACCAAGGCTTACATTGTTGCAACCTCTATCTTCCACTACTATTGGTTCTTCTTTAGCCCAGGAAGCCACTACTCCTATTGCTCCTACTTGGTTAAAATCGGACTTAGAGAGAAAACAAGTTGTTCAACCACAACCGTTGAATTGGGAAGAAATGATGAAAGAAATTGGGAAAGAGAAACCTAAGAAGAAGGCTCGGGTTCTTCACTCTACTAGGCTCACTGATGTTGGAGAGATCATTGTTGAATGTGTCGTACCTATAATGGAGAAGAACCGTGATGATATGCAAATCACAAATTATCAGTTGGGGGCAGTGAATTTGGGAAAGCCTACGAGAAACCAGCAGATGAGTTTGATTAACATTGTGGCCTCTTCAACAAAATCTCGGATGATTAAAGATAAGCAAAGAAAGGATGAGCTTAAGGCTCAATTGGATCAGCTCCATGGTTTCTTGAAAGATGTTTCAAGTCCCATTTCTCAACAAGCTGCTCTTCCTGAATCCCCAGTTTTGTTAACAAAAAGGGAAGCAGATGATTTGATTCAAATGAAAGGAAAAGTAGGGATGATGGATAAGTGGTTGGATAAGCTCAACCAAGAGGTTGATGATGTTCTTGTTGGCGGTTCTAAGATTCATAAAGCTACTCTTGAATTAGCAGAAGATCTAGACTAGCAAGCTAAGGATTTGGACAAGCAGGATGATGAATATAAGGAATATGTTAAAAGGCTTGAAGACGTCAGCAAAGTGCCCAAATCCACCTTGATAGAATATTCAATTCTTGAGCTTGGTAATGAATATTTTGTGGAAAAGACTGTGAGCATCATAAGATACAAGTCTAGGGCTATGCATGGACATTAAGAAGAAGTCTGAGAAATGAGTAAAGACTTGAATCAACAGATGATTGAGTTAGAGGCGGTTATAGCCATTTTAATCAACTTAGATTCCTCCAATAAAGAAGGCATGTTGTTGGATAAACTAAGGGAGAGATGGAGGAGTAGGTTTGAGGAGATTATGCAAAAGGGAGATGATGGGGAGAATTCATTGTTGGATCAATTTATGGATATCTGGGAGGAGGTAAGAATTGCCAGAAAGGAGCTAATTAAGCTAAAGGAGATGCAAAGGTTGGTTTCCGCGGAGTTTGAAAGAATCAAATTTGAAGATGATTGGTTGGATGGGTCGGATTTGGATACTCTTTTATAGGTGTTCTCCAATTTTGACGAGTACATTCTTGAGCATTCAGTGCAAAAGTGACTGACTCTTTTCACCATGCTCTATCTGCTCTTCTCCTCTTTTTATGGATTTTCACATAAGTTCAAATTTGAGTCTGATCTGTGGGTTTCACTTCCTTCTTGGGGTATCAAATTTCCTTTTTTTGTACAACAGAGTGATCAGCCTTGAAAATAGGGGTTCTTGAGTCTACTTCTACACTCAGTTTCAACTCCATCACTGGTACATTTTGACCCATTTTTCGATGAGCGTCCGTCGGAATTTCAATGGTCGTTCATCGCTATTATTGCGTCAGAATTTCGACGACATTTGAAACGTCGAAATTTTGACCCGGTCGTCAAAATTCCGACGGACGCTCGTCGAAGAATGGGTCAAAATGTACCAGTGCATGAAGTGTGGATCTCAATTGATAATTGAGAAAGTGCATGTGGCACCCTATATGTACGTTTTTTAGAATCTATTTGTTGTGCTTAATTGTTCCTTATTTGATGAAAGTCAATAGAAGGAACTAGATTCAAGGTCATATCATTGGATTATCTGTGAATTAAATTGTTATTGTATTCATTTGATCTGTGTTTTTTGGATGATGAGTGAATGATTTGTTTGAAGTAAGTTTAGTGAATGTTGATGATATCTAAATTAGCATTATGGATGTATGCAGTAGCGTAGTTTATTCTATGGATTGCATCTTGTTGTAGTTGTGGTTAGGGAGAATGAACACTCATTGTTGATCTGCATGTCTGGATACGTAAGTATTTTATTCATGTTTCTTTGATTTAAAGCTCTGTTTTATCTTTTTCTTTTATTTAAACCCCCCCCAACGTAGACTATTAGATGTTGTGCAGTCTTGTTTCTTGATACCAGCAAAGGCCCCTTGAACCCTTGAACATTATGGTTATATCAACCACTGAGTGAAATCAGCATAATCGAGAACCGATTACCAAGATCTTGGGAGTTAAATCTCCATGTGTTATCTTTCTCTTTCAGGAGAAATATAATAGTAATATTTTGTTTAATGTTGTTGTGATGTTTTGACCATCAACACTACTAATTATATTTGTTTGTTCTCCTTCAATTAGTTCAAACTTTGGTTGAATGATAGCGAGTGTAAGGTTTGGTTGTTCATCCGGAGTGATCAGATGCCAAATGGTCATGTGGGGTTCAATTTGTCAATTTATCTTGCTTAAATGAGTTTCTTTTTACCACAAACACTTGTATTGCTTAAGTTTAAAACTAAATTTCTATGTCAAAAACATCATTTCTCTCACAAGGTCCATTTTTTAAAAAGGATGAAGTTAAGGGCATAGTTACCTCGGTTTACTTTGGAAAGAATGGATTGAGATGTAAACCAAAAGATTTAGAAGTCTTTAAGAATAAATCCGTAGGACGAGCATCAATATCAAGTTTTTTTAAAGGGTATCCATACTTAGACCAAAGGGTTTGACATTTTGAAAAGACGTGTTGATGTTTGTTTGTAATTGCTTTGGAACCAAGCAAGTGTTAAACTAACTCACAAGCATTTACAATCCTAGGTAGAGCGTGTACGTATTTCTTAGTAGGCTTACCATCATCAGAAGAGATGATTAATCCATGAAGATGAAATGGAAAAATAGGCTATGTAAAGGAAATGTAACATCTTGACATGCCAAGCAAAGGAGTCCCTTCCCCATTTGCTTTATTGCCTCAATCAAAAACCAGACATGGTAAGTAACTTCTTAGAGCAGTGCTACTCCAATGCACTACCTTAAAATATGTTTCAAAATTGGACTTGGTTAGCCACTACAAAAAAGTATTTTAATGACCATATTTGAGATAAACCAGTACCATACACGTGGCAATTCACTCAACTAAGAGGCCTCCCAGCCCTTAGAAATATCTAAGGGTTTTAACGCATCACAAGGATACTGAGGGAGACATTCGTCGGTATGGGACAACAATAACCAAAAGGTTAATGAATTTAGTCATAACCGATTATTTATATAGTGAACCAAAATGAAAGCACTGCTCGGGTCGTTCCCTCTCACAAGTTGGGAGGCATGCCCTCTAAAGGTAACACATGTTTGAAGCGTAAATTGCTTTTTGTCACCCAGGATTGCCAAAAGGCACAAGGGGAGAGGATAAGTGCTTCCAAGAAGAAAAGGTATACTTGTGTGTTTCTCTTCACCCAAGATCGTACGAAGTGCAAGGGGATTGGATATGCATGACAAATATACACAAGCAAATCAGACACATGTTCATTTTAACCTTGAGAGCATAATGAATTTGTTTTAAGCACCAAATGAAGTATGGAAGTTGTTTTATTCATTTTTAAACCAACAAGCATAATGATGTGAGGGTTCAGTTTTAACCAATTTGAACGATCATTTTAAAGCCCAAAAGAAATCTAGTTTGGTCCTAAAATGTGAAATAAAGCATCATAAATGGGTTATAATTGCCCCATAAGTGTCGAAACACTTGTTCCAATTATATTCAAATGGTAATATGCTCCTTCACTTTAGATTTTTTTGCCCAAACCTACAAAACTAGTTAGCCTAAAAACTAAAATGAGAAGTCAGTGACATGTTAGCAATCAGATAAAGTCAAAAAATTAAAACACATGTCAAAATTCAAGTTTAGTTTTGTTTACTAGTAATCGCGACGTTGAAATCAATTGCATTGTTGAATTTCATCAATAGTGTCGCTATATAGAAAGTGCATCACCGTATTGAAAAATCAAAGGCATCGCTCTACATTAAACAGTGACATCGATAGTGTTTCCAAATCAAATGTGTCACTATATTAAAATTCATGTTGCATTAAAAAATTAGCTTAGCATAACTATTTAAATGTGTGGTGACAAAATCAATTAAGCATCGCTAAATTAATTGTGTTGCTAAAATAAAAACCCAAGTTTGTTGCTATATAGTGACGCATTATCAAATGCGTCAGTAAATCTTTAATAGTGTCATTGAACCTATAAACACAAGCAAAATAGAAATTTAACAAGAAATTTGTCAAATTGATTAGTTTAAGCCCTCCTTCTAGTGCCAAAATGTGACTGACAGCGTACTATAGGTTAAGTACACTTGATCCATGAGGATTCAAAGCGTATGTAAGCCACTAAACATCATTCCAATAAGATCATTCAATGCAAACTAAACTAAGAATCCATTAAAACTAACATATTAAAATACGAAACCTTTAAAAACACCTATTCTAATCCATTGAAACTTATCATATTGGGGGAGTGGTGTCTCATTGATGTGGAATGATGACCCTTTCCCAATCCCTTAGATAATGAGCTTGTTTCAATCGATTCTATTGAAGAGAATCGACAAAATCGATGAGATATGTGTATGAAAACATGACTTAAAAGCTAAATTAACATGATGAAAGCTATTTTAACATGATATATGCTAAGATGATCGATATGGGTGTATGCAAAGCTATTTTAAATGGAGTTTAAGCTCAAACTATTAAAACCCTAATTACAAAATATGCTAAATGGATGCACCTAAGTTACCATGGAATTCATTAATGGAAGCTAAGCTAATATGATGCAAAAAATTAACCTAAAATGCCTTTTAAAACATGAAATATGAGTGCAAAATGAAAGTGATTTTAACAACATAAGTTTGCTCTTAAAAGATGGATCCATTTGTCTCCAAATAGTGACCTATTTATAGGAGGACAAGTGAGAAATGAAGGGCTAAGATTGAAAAAGTTAATCAACGATCAATATGGAAGGAAGATGGAGGCATGGATCATGGATTCCCATCAAGGGTTGAGGATGCAAGATGATATTTAATCAAGGGCTTACATTCATCCAAACACACTTTCAAAACTTGCACAAAAAGTTTTGTTGAAAGTGTGTTATCAAATGGAATATTCCCTTTTTCAAATGAGTGAAGAAAGAGAATATTCTCATGGGTGAGGAAAATTAGATATTTAGTTAATTAAAACTAAATTTAATTGTGTAAAGGAATATTCCATGAGAATATTCTCTTTTTTGGAGGAATGTGCAAAAGAGGAATATTCTCAAGGAATATTCCCTTGCAAGTGGGAGGATTAGATTTAATTAGTAATTTGACAATTAAATAAAGTTTCAATTATGCAAATTAGGGGAATTAGGATATTCATTAAATAATTTTTATTTAATGAAAAGGGGGAAATTGATGATATTTAATTAAATAGGTTAGGATTATTTAATTAAATAAGAGGACTTTAGGGATTAAATTAAATAATTTTTTTATTTCAATTAATAAAAACAAAATGTTAGTATGAAAGGGGTTGAATTAACCTAATTAGGTCAATTAGATTAACAGATGCAATTAATTAAATAGCTAGTCTAATTTAATCAATTAAACGAAAAGAGGATGGGTTTTAGGACGAAATGATGTTAGTATATGAGATTCGAGTGCATGATATCATTCAGGACATTTTTAAGTGTCTACAAACCCTAACCCCAACCCTAATTAAACATGAATCTTATTTAAAACCTAACCCTTATCTAACTAAATTTTGACCCTAATTGAACCCTAACCCTAACCTTAGTTTAAAGCTAAACCTAGAATTGAATCCTAATTGTAACTTTAATTAAACCATAGCCTTAATTATTTGCTAATCCTAATTTAATCCTAACCCCAATAGAATTATATTCCTAATGAAACTCTAACCCTAACCATAAACTTAACCCTAATTGAACTCTAAACCTAATCCTAATCCCAACCCTAACCCTAATCCAAAGCCTAAGCTTTATCTTGTAACCCTAACCTTGTTTAAACTATAACCATAATTAAAACTCTAATTGAATCCTAACCCTAACCTTGAACCCTAATTAAAAAAATATTTTATTTTTATTTTTATTTTTTAGTAATATAATTTAAAGAATTTTTTATATGTTTAGGTTACAATTAGGATTAAGGAGAGGGTTAGGATTACGGTCCGGATTAGGGTGGGCTTAGGGTTAGAGTTGCAATAAATGTTAGAGGAAGATATAGGTTTAGGGTCATGGTTAGGGTTACAATTATAATTAATGTTAGTCTTAGAATTAGGGTTAAGGTTAAGGTTAGATGTAGAATTATAATCATAGTTGTAACCTCAAAGCTAACCCTAATGCAAATGTTAATTCTAACCCAAAACATTTCATTATAACTCTAACCCTAATTATAAATGTAACCCCAAGCTTTGTCATAGAAACCTAATTATAATAAGACATTGATAAACCTAACCCTAACCGTAACCCCAAGCTTTATTGTAGAAGCCTAAACCTAACCATAATTGAACCCTAACTTAATTATAACCCTAATTGATTCGCAACACTGACCATATCAGTAACAATAATTGAACCTTATCATAACCCTAATTGAATCCCAACCCTAACCTGACAGTAACCATAATTAAACACGATATGTAACCCTAATTTAATCTTAACCCTTTTAGAACCCTAACCCTAATCCTAATTGAACCCTAACTCCAATTTTTCCATAACCCTAAACTTAAAACTAACCCTAACCCTATTTGAACCTTCATTGAATCTTATTCCTAACCTTGACCCTAACCATATTTGATCCCCAATCCTAACCTTAACCCCAAGCTTTATCATAGAACCCTAATCATAATTCTAAGTGAACACTAACCCTAATTTAACTCTAACCCTAACCCTAACCTTAATCCTTATTAAACCCTAACCATAACCCTAATTGAACCCTAACCATAACCCTAATTATACTCTAAACCTAACCCTAATTGAATCCTAACTTTGACCCTAATCCTATTTGAATCTTAATCTTACTCATAACCATAATTAAACCCTAATCCTAATTAAATCATAACCCTAACCCTAGTTCAATTAAATTTAAGGTTCAATTAGGGTTTTAAGATTCGTTAAGATTCTATTAAAGCTAGGTATAGGGTTGAATTAGGGTTAAGGTTGTAGTTTAATTAAGGGTACAATTAGGGTTAGGGTTAGGGTAAGGGTTAAGGTTTTATGATAAAGCTTAGTGTTAGTTTTAGGGTCCAATTGGGGTAAGGGTTAGTATTAGGGTCAAATATATGGTTCAATCAGAGTTTGTATTAATGTTAGTTTTAGAATCAGAGTTATGTGTAGTGTTAGATATAAAATTAGAGTTAGGTTTGGGGCTAATTAGCGTTATTTTTAGGGTTGGGGTTGTCATTAAGGTTCTAGAATTATAATTAGTGTTAGTGTTGGGGTTAGATTCTATCACTTTAATAAAAATAATCTTGTATAAAATCATTCATTTTGTTTTGAAATTATATATTTAAAACATTTTTAAAATTTATCTATGTTGATATATGAGAGATTTAAAAAATCTAAACTCTATACAATTTATAGTTAAATTTATGTTATATTTTATTAAATTATTAAAAAAAATTAAGTTATTCAGTTAAGTTTTATTAAATAATTAAAAAAAATAAGTTATTCAGTTAAGTTTAAGGTTCAATTAAGATTATGATTCGTTTAGGTTTAAGATTCAATTAAAGTTAGGTATAGGGTTAAATTATGGTTAGGGTTCTAGTTTAATTAAGGGTACAATTAGGGTTAGGGTTAGGTTTGGGGTTAAGGTTAAGGTTCTATGATAAAGCTTGGGGTTAGTGTTAGGGTTCAATTGGGGTAAGGGTTAGTATTAGGGTCAGATATATGGTTCAATTAGGGTAAGGGTTAGTATTAGGGTCAGATATATGGTTCAATCAGGGTAAGGGTTAGTATGAGGGTAAGATATATGGTTCAATCAGGGTTTGTATTAATGTTAGTTTTAGAATTAGGGTTATGTATAGGGCTAGATAAAAAGTTAGACTTAGGTTTGGGTTAATCACTATTAGTTTTAGGATTGAGGTTATGATTAAGGTTAGAATTATAGTTATTGTTAGTGTTAGGGTTAGATTCGATCACTTCAATAAAAATAATCTTGTATAAAATCATTCATTTTGTTTTGAAATTATATAATTTAAAATATTTTCAAATTTACCTATGGTGATATATGAGAGATATAAGAAATATAAACTCTCTACAATTTGTATAAAAATAATTCGATCACTTCAATAAAAATAATCTTGTATAAAATCATTCATTTTGTTTTGAATGATTTTATACAAGATTATTTTTATTTGACATATATATATATATGTCAAATAAGTACCAAAGATATATCGTAAAGAAAATCTAATTAATAGCTCTTACATTCACACCCTTAAATTCAATCAATTCACATTTCCACATAATTAAAACCTTTGAATTAAATTCTAAAAACATATATTAATAAACATGTAGGATGAAAAGCTAAAAACTAAAGATATTTTTGAAAAGCTAAAAACTAAAGATATTTTTAGCCGATAGGCTATATATTGTATGGATGTTGCGACGAAACCTGTCTCACACTCCGTCAAACCATTTTACGCTAGCAAACTACTTTAACTTTACCACGAAATAGGTAATTTTTACCAAAAAAAACTACAAAACTTTATCGCAAAAATTCCAATCGGGGAATGTCTCACGCCGAAATGTCTCAAGTTGCAGTTTTTCTAAATTCATTGGATCTAGAGTAGAATGGGAAACAACTCTCAACCAATATCTTTTTATATCTTTTCTACAAATTATAAATGATTGCATTTATGAGGTAAATATTTGGTATTATCTTGGATTCGTAGTAGTTGTATAAAATTTATGCGGTATTTGATATGATTTGATTTGCTTTGAATTACTTTTGTACAGCAAGAAAATGCATTCTACTGTATATCACCGCCCACACCAGGTATAATTACAATGAGTATTGAGGGGAGAACTACAAAACAATTCCACAACAATCTGAATACGGGTATATTTATGAGTATCATTGTTCAATATGAATTCAAAAGGATCTTCAGCCTACTGCACATGCACTCAAAGGGTTGGTGGACCCTTAATGCAAGCCTCCAAGAAGCAATCAAATGCTCATATTCAGTTGGTTATGGTATTGATCTGTAAACATTTACTCCAAAAATTTAGTATGATAAACGTAAAACTAAAGATGGAGAATGTAGAAAACAACTATAGAAAACAGAGAAGAAAACAACTATATCTTGGGATTCTAAAAGCAAATATTTTAATTGATTTTCTCTTTTATGGTGTTCAAACCAAGCTCCCATCTTTTTGCTTCACCTTAGGCTAAGGCAAGAAGCTTTTGAAAGGGATTATCCCCAGTAATAGAAAAAGAATCTTTGCTTCCCTCACCCACCTCAATCTTTAGCAAGAGATTAACACAATGAGCCTAGGAGGAATAGAAAACGATGCCTACGGACCTTGACAATAAGTAGCCAATGTTGAAAGTACTAAAAAATGCACTTCAATTTTGGGGGAAATCAAATCTAAACCCAAAACAATCATCATTTTGTAGGTGGAAAGAGTCTTAGAAGGCAAGAACTTTGCAAAGTTTTTCATTCAATAGTATCCCAAACAAAGAGTACAACAATAATTTGTCCTATTAGTGTATAATGAAATAAAACATTTTCATAAAAAAATATTACAAAAAAAAACTTGCTAAAACCATGGCAAGTTAAGTATCTCAACATTCTTTGAACAAATTGTGCCATTCTATCAATCATGCCGATGAAAAAAATGGGTATAGTTTGAAAAAATAAAAAATACTACGAAACCCTACCAAAGCAGATTTTTTCCAGAATGAGGCGAACCAAAACCAATCTCCGCATAGTTGCTTCTTAAATATTTTCACAGTAAACAGAAAGTAGATCCTAAATTATCAAGGTTTTAGAGCTACTAGATTTTTGAGCTCAAGACAAGATTTTTACAACCAAACAAAAAGGTTGCCAATTAAAAAAATTCAAGCATGAGGGGAGGAATGTTCCAACTACCTAAAAGTTCTTACTAGGATGAGACAAATTTGCGCATATGCCCCATAAGCGAAATTACTTCACTCTATGAATGAAATGATCTTCAAGAAATCTATAAATTGGAGGCAGGGATACAAGAGAGATTGTCATGTAAGTGTGCATGTGCAAGGTAAAGGAAGCTCCAAGTAGCTTTGGCTATGCCACGTATCTTACAAGATTAGTTTAGGTTAAAAAAAGGTTCCCCACTTTCATCTAGCAACTGTTCGAAGATGAATGTAGGTTGGAGTGTTTTTTATTTTTATTATTGACTATTGTGAATATAAAAAAAAAAAACATTATTTATCTTTATCTAACATTAGATCAAGAGTGGGGATTCATATACCAAATAAATCTTTGAAAACTTAAATGCGAGATGCTCTTTTCAATTGTTTCATATGTAGTTACTTTAGCATTTGAATTAGTATAAAAAATATTGTAGATTGAATTTTAGTATTATAAGTTTGATTCTAATTAGTCTCCTCCATGATTTTTCTCTCATAGAATGTAAGGGGGTTGAATAGCACCTCCCGTCATAAGGCTATTCATGATTTGGTTGTTGTCCATTCTTCAGACATCTTTTGTGTTCAAGAGACTAAACTATCAGTTGATTTCATGCTCTAGTATGCTTCTCGTATCTGGTATTCTGGTTAGTGTCAGTGCATCAGTTCTCAGGGGAGCTCTGGGGGTTTGGCTCTTTTTTGGGACCCAAGAAAGATTGCTCCACTTTGGTGGATTTTCAGTCATTCTACTATTTCCATGGTTGCTTTTACTTTGGAAATAGGTGAGACCATTTTGGTTACTAATGTTTATGCCCCAACTAATATTCGTGGAAAAATTCGGCTTTGGGCTCATATAAGGTATGTTAGATCATGTGCTCCATATCTTTCTTGGGTCTTAGCTGGTGATTTTAATTTTGTGTTGAGTTTGGAGGAGAAAAGAGGTGGGTTGCCTCGGCTTAATCTTTTTTGGGAGAATGTGGATTCGCTAGCTTTAATTGATGTTAAGCCTTCCAATGGGGTTTTCACTTGGAATAATAGACAGAGTGGAGAGGAAGCGATCTCTGAAAGGCTGGATAGATTTTTTGTATCTTGTTTTTGGGTGGGAGGTAGATTGGTTACTGGTTCTGGGATTCTTGATTGGAGGGGTTCTGATCATTGGCCAATTAAACTTTGAGTAACCTCTTTTATAGTTCCTAAGAATCCTCCTTTTAAGTTTCAGCTTATGTGGCTTCAAGAGTCTTCTTTACATGATCTTATGGCCCAGTGGTGGTGTGATGGAAGCCCTCCTTATGGTACAGCTATATACACCTTTGTTAAGAAACTTCAATATGTCAAATTTCACCTTAAGAGATGGAATAGGTTGAGTATTGGCAATCTTAAGGTTATGAAGAGGAATGCTCAGGCACGCCTTGATGTGATTACTCACCAAATTTGGGATTTTGGCTTCTCGAATGCTTTAGGTCAAGCAGAATCCCAGGCTATGAGAGTAGTGGAGGAGTGGGAGCTCTAGGAGGAGATTTTCTAGAAGCAAAAGGCTTGGATTGATTGGCTTGAGAAAGGGGACAGGAATATTGCTTTCTTCCATCATTTTGTGTAGGCTCGTCACAATAGAAGTTTTATCTCCTCTCTGGTCAATGCGGATGGGATCCACATATCTTCTCTGCAGGCTTTGTCTCGTGAGGCTAGACAGTTTTATTCGGCCCTTTTATCTGAGGATTCACCTCTGCAGAAGATGAGAAGAATTTGATCCTTGCTTGCATTCCCTCCCTAATCTCCAAGGAGATGAATGATTTCCTCATCTGCCCAATTTCTTTGCCTGAATTGGAAGAGGTTGTTTTTGGGATGAATAAAGGTAAAACTCCAGGTCTTGATGGTTTTCGTATTGAATTTTTTTAGGAATTTTGGGATATTATAAGTTTGGATTTGTTGGAGGTTGTCCGGGAATCTCTTCGCAGTAAGTAGATGCTTTGAGCATTGAACTCTACTTTTTTGGTTCTCATTCCTAAAAGGGAAGGTGCAAATCAGCTAGAATTCTTTAGACCTATTGCTCTTTGTAATATGGTGTACAAAATTATTACTAAATTGATTGCAAAGAGGCTCAAAGTTTGTCTTCCTTTTGTGATCTCTAAGGAGTAGGGGAGTTTTGTGGCTGGTAGACATACTCTGGATGGGGTGGTGGTTGCCTCTGAAGTCATTCACTCTATGGCGACTTCTAAGGAGAAGTTTATGTTCATCAAGTTGGATATGGCCAAAGCTTATGATAGAGTTAAGTGGCGATTTTTGCAGAGAATTCTCTTAGGCTTTGGTTTTAGTCAAGATTGGGTCAGTTGGACTATGAGTTGTGTTACCTCTTCCTCTTTTTCTGTTATTATGAATGGGGAACCTTTTGAGCTTTTTGGGGCTTCCAAGGGTCTTCGTCGAGGAGATCATCTCTCCCCTTATCTGTTTATTATTATGGCTGAGGGTTTGGGCAGATTTCTTAAGTCGTGGGTTTCCCAAGGCAGGATCCAAGGTTGGTGTTGGGGCAATGGGCTGCCATAGCTCTCTAATCTTCAGTTTGTGGATGACACTTCTTTTATGGGGAGGGCTCGCCTTTAGGAGACTATTTCTTTTAGGCGAGCTTTGGATATTTACCTTGCGGCTTCGGGTCAGAAAGTTAATCAGCACAAGTCGTCTATCTTCTTTTTTAATACTCCTCAAGCTATTCAACAGTGGATTGCTAATATTTTGAGGTTTCAGATTGGGTCTCTTCCCTTTGTCTATCTGGGAATACCTCTTGTTGTTGGTAGGCAGCCCAGGTCTTCTTAGCAAAATTTTCTTGATAAGTTGCGCAGTAAGGTCACTCATTGGACCCATCGTTGGCTTTCTACTACTGCAAGAGTGACTCTTCTAAAGTCTGTTATCCAGGCTCCCCCTATTTACAAGTGTTTTGTTCAAACGACTCCTTTGTATTTCCTAAGGGAATTTGATGCTCTCTCACGACAATTTCTTTGGAATGGTAACTTGCAATCGGCTAAGTGGAGTCTTGTTAAGTGAGAAATTGTGTGCAAGCCGCAGAAAAAGGGGGGCCTCGGCTTATGTTCTGTTGTTTTGAATGGGAAAGCTCTTGCAGACAAGTTATATTGGCGTTGGTGTACTAGTCAACATCAACTTTGGGCTCATATTCTCACCCACAAGTATCTTAAGGATGTTAACACTTTTGATGTTCCTTGTTTCCCTTTAGAAGGGAATCTATGATTTGGCATACTTTGAAATTGGGGGATCGATTAGTAAAGAAGGGGCTTTTTTGGATCTGTCATACGGGTTCTCGGGCTCTTTTTTGTTAGGATTCTTGGGATGGTCATCCTCCTATTCTTTCTGCATACCCTCATCTTTGACCTCTTTGTGACCATTTTACTGTTGTAGGTTGGAATACAATTGAGCATTATAAGATTGTTCAAAATATTGAGTTGGTTCCTAGTCTTAGATGGAAGCACTCCTCGGATTGGCTGCCAGGAGGGTCAGAGGAGGATAAGCAAGAGTTGGCTCAGATTCTTGCATTGCGTTAATGCAATTCCATGTAGGGGCAGGATGTCTTGGCTTGGAGTAATAGTGATTTATCTGGTAAGTTCTTTGTTTCAGCAAGTTATGGAGAGTTGGTTAGGCAGATGTTTGGGAACATTGAGGTTCCTTGGTGGAAGCACATGTGGAACAAATTTTCTTGGCCCAAGTGCAATTTTTTTGTGGCTAGTGGTCCAGAACTGGTGTCTTGGGATAACTTGTGCAAGCGAGGGTTCCAAGGTCCCTCAATGTGTGTTTTGTGTTGTAATAGTGAGGAGAGTGTCTCTCATCTCTTCTTCCAATGTTCCTTCTCTAGGGAGCTTTTGCACCTTTGGTGGGGTATGTGGAACCAGGCTTGCTAGCATGTCTCTTCTTTGGTTGAGTTTTTTGCCTAGTGGGGGAAGGCCCCTATTAGGACTTCTTTTCTTCAAGTTACTTGGGCTATTGGACCGACCTTTATTATCTGACATATCTGGCTAGAGAGGAATTGTAGGATTTTTCAATATGTGAATTGGTTGTCCAACATTTGTGGTGGAAAATTCTTCATTCTTTGGGAGAAACTATTTCAGCTAAGTGTGACTTGGTTGAGGGTGTGGATCTGGGAGATGTTGCATGTTGCACTCGTCTCAACCTTCCTCTTTAGAGGGGTGTTGCTCAGGTTGTTGGTTAGATCATGAGAAATAGATGTCAACATCCTCTTTGGAAGATAAATAGGGAGGTGTGTTGGTGTCCTCTTCCACGAGTGTGTTGAAAATCAACACAAATGGTTCTTCTTGGGGAAATCATGGTCATGTTGATATTGGGGGTGTTGGGCAAAATAGTCCTAGGACTGTTGAGTTTATCGTTTTTGTTTATAAGGGTTGGTATACTAACAATGTGATGGAAGCTCTTACCATTTTTTATGTTGTGGAGCGTGATTGTGCTTTTGGGTAGAGGCGGCTCATTTGTGAATCTGATTCTCAAGTGGTAGTGACTGTTGAAGAGGCGGCAATTAGAGAATGCCAGTTGGCATTTTGGTGTAATTATAAAACAGATTCTTAATCTGTGTGCTTCCTTGGAATTTGTTACTTTTTGTCACATTCCTAGAGAATGAATGGGATTGCGGATTGTTTGGCCAAATGGGCTTCTAATCATTTGCAAAATTGGAACATTGTGGAAAGGGGTCAATTACCCTTGGATTTGTCACAAAAGTTAGACCACATAGTGGAGATTGCTAGGGGTGTGTAATACCCTTGCTTTGTACTGCTTTATTTTGGTTTGAATAAATTTTTACCCCTCTTTTAGTTAGATTTTTGCAGTCTAAAAAAAATTGTATTACAATATTATAAAGAATAAATTAATTGATAAGTATTATATTATGTTTGTAAGAACTAAATAAAAATCTTATTTCATTTAAAATAAATAAAAATAATTATAATATGAAATTTAGTATAAAAATAGTTTTTAAAATATTTTTGGTTAAAAAACTTCATTTTGACTTTTTTTAAATTACAAAAATTTATAACGAATTATAATTGCAATAGTTGGTGGAAAAAAATGCTTAAAAAATACTTTAAATGACAAAAAAATCACCCCTTACACTCAAAACATTTTAGCTGAAAAATAATTTAAAATTTTAAAAAAGCTAAATATTTCCATATTGACTTCAGGGAGATTAAATTTTCTTTTTAAGAAAAAAAAAATATCGCTTCTAATTCATTCAAAAACTTATTAATACAAAATTGTGATCATGAAATGAATGTATAATAATGTGGCACCCAGGGGTGTGTCACACCAACTTCACAGTCACAAAAAAAAGTTTACCAAATGCACTGCAGTTTATAATGGGGGCTACCCGATTCCTGCAATCTAAAAAGAAATCTGTTTTATTCAAAACTCAAAATCAACAATCAAATTACAAAGGTTCTTTACAAACAAATCATTTGCTTATCAACCCTAACAACTATAATATTCATAAACCTAATAAAATCATAATACATTCAACTTACAATGATTTGTTGGTCTCAAACTATTATCTAGCCTACGTTTAAATTGTTGTCATGACTCATCTATCAGCTACACAATAATATTTTATTTTTAATTAGTAAATAGCAATTGTAAGGGACTACACCCATGATATTAACAATGAAAGATATTACATTGTATTGTCCAAAGGCTTGGAGTTCCCAAGGCTGCTTGCCTTCAAAATTGGAAAAACCAATTCACAGCAAGAAAACTACTTGTCTATACCAATAGGCTCCATAGACATACAAAGCTAGAGCAAACTGGCCCTATAATTCAATCTTTTTTAACTATACCAAACCATCTCCAAATATATACAAATAGCACACAAACCGTACAATCTAATTACATTATATATTTTATGTAGCCTCAAACTTGGTATGACTTGTACTAGTCCAAACCCTCCTTGATGTAGTCATGCAACCATTCCAACCCTTATGTAGGTTCCAAGCCTAGAATGCACTTTAGGAACAAAACACAATTCGCAACAGCTAGATAGTACCTAGATAGGGATGAATGCATGGTAGTAGAGATTAACAAAAATTGTTCCACATCTTGCCCTTTAACTTTAAACTTGAAGTAATCCATAGGCAAACAAGTCCCATGACCCTCAACCATCATAAACATGGTATCCTCCTAACCACCTAGAAATCGCTTCCTCGTGAGCTTCTTGCAGAGCACCTCCACCACCTCCATTGATTCACCAAGGTCAAGGATCAGCACCAGAACTTAACCCTATGTTGATGATCTGCAACCATGTATGCTTTGCTCAAGACACCCTTGATCACATGCAATATCAACCCAAGGTGGGTTTTAAAACGCCCTTGAGCCTCTTGTCCTTAATCTCTCCCACAAAAGCCATTTGTCCACACAAACTGTTAAGTCAAAGAGAGGTGTCCATTTCTTACCAACCTAGAGAAACTTGATGCAATGTGGATAGACGATGTTCATGTGTTATTTAATGACAACTATGAGATATGACCCCAACAAATCCCACAACCCTCGACCACCATAACAAGGTATCCTCCAAACCACCTAGAAATCACTTCCTCATGAGCTTCTTGCAGAGCGCCTCCACCACCTCCATTTATTCACCATAGTCAAGGGCCAACATCAAAAACATGGACAAAATGTCCATGTTAACCTTATGTCGATGATCTAGAACCATGTATGCTTCACTCAAAACACCCTCAATTGCATGCAATATCAACCCAAGGTGGGTTTTAAAACACTCTTGAGCCTCTTGTCCTTAATCTCTCCCACAAAAGCCATTTGTCTACACATACTGGTAAGTCGAAGAGGGCTGTCCATCTCTTACCAACCCAGAGAAACTTGATGCAATGTGGATAGATGGTGTTCACATGTTATTTAATGACAACTATGAGACATTACCCCAACCATTAAGGAAGTGAGTGCACCTACATCTCGTCCTTTGTCATCTTCGCAAATTCATCACATACTCTAAAATGATTACCTCAAATGCTTAGACATAATTGGAATTTAGCATGTTGCATATTGTGACTCGTGTTTAAACCACTATCCCACCAAGCATTAACTCATACATAGCCAATTCAATTGTCAAATTCACCATTATGTTCAACAAGTCATTCTCTTCCCTATACACGTGGGAAATTCAAAAGTCTTCAAATCGCCTTGTTAGTTTCCAAATCGACTTAATCCATTTTTTCAATTTCCAATTCGGTGCATGGTTTTGGTGGATGGCATTGATCATGATTTGTGAATCTCCCTCCAAATGAACTTGTTTAAAATTTAATGTCCTTCCCATAGTCAATCCCAATAGTGCCGCTTGAAACTCGTCTTCATTGCTATCAAGAGAATCTTCCATTCCTAGTATCTAATAAAACACAACTCCAGGTTTCCCACATGAGGCCCTGTCGAAATTGATCTTGACCCAATCGTTATAGAGGTAATGTCACCGCACATCTTTCCTAGGGTTGGAGGAAAAATCAACCTACCTAACCCCATAAACGGGGGCACAATAAATACTTTGTATTACAATCCTACAAAAATAGCTACTTGTCACTATGTGGCTATGATATATATGGCTTGCAAGAATCTACTCTCACTATTATTTGGCTTCCTCTTAAATTGATATTCCACAAATAATTTATCAACTAACCAACAAATACTATTATTGCAACATTACATAGACAAGTACTAGCCACTATGTGGCACTTGTTTCTCTATAAAGTATGACCCCATGCTTAGAGATTTTTGCCTTGGTTGATATTTGAATGAATTATCGTTTGGCACAAAATGGGAAAAGTTCAGTTACATAAGTTATTTATATTTCTTGCAGTTCCACGCGCAAACGATCTTTCCTTAAAATTTGCTTCATTATGTGCAAAAACAGAGGAAGCTAAGTTCAAACAATTTTCTCGAATGATGACAGCTTCTAGCGTTGCCAGTTTTCCAGACGAGCATCGAATATTTCATTTGGAATTTTATGGAATCGAATATTTGTCTGGTCAGTTCCAAATATCAGAACAAATTATCGCACTCTTAGCTTCAACCATGAATACAAACCATAAATGAGATATGTAATATTCTCTTTCGGCCGATCACCTTGCTTGATCTTTGGTAACTGGATACAGAAACATATTAAACTGCATTGCTAAACCAACAATGCATTGTCTAGCATTATGAAAGTGAACCTTCACAGGATGTCCCATTGTGTAATGCATCAAAAAAAGTTTCAGAAAAGAAAAAATGGGTTTAAAGAACTCGTTCTACAAACATGTATTTGTGTTTCCCTTGAAAATGATAAAAATCATTTCTCATCTAGTCAACTTTCGAATGACATAATTTACATTAGACTAAGTGGATTTGGTGGTTGAAAAGAACCCAATGTGGTCGGATTTGTTTTTGAAAAAAAATATTTACTAAGATTTAACAGATCCCGCAGTTAATTTGAACAAATGTCATGCAAGTACCATCGCATGCTGAGGTATTTCCAAGGCACAATCCTTCAGAAGACCAAGAGTAGATGTTGGACGTTGAAAGATTTCCAAAGCTTAAATCCTATCTTAAAACTCTGGTCCAGATTCTCAGTAGTTTGTCGATGGAAAGTTCTTCCTCTCGTCAAATGCCATGCCTTCCACAGAGATTCAAAGCTATAAAGCACATGCAAACAGCATGGGCTGGCTGTCCAGACAATCATATTCCTGGTAATTTTAAATCATTGATGAAAGCTATCATTGGATTTTGCATTGATTGGAACGAAAAGTACCATTGGAAATTAGAGTCAGTATCAAATTCTCGAACAATTTTGCACGTGGCCCTGGCATTATAGCATTTATATCACCCAAATCAGAACAGGAATTTCTCCTCTTGCTATACTTTCCTGCACACCACCCACCAGGTGCAAGTTGACCTTGCCTACGATTCAAAATAACAGTGTCAATCTTGTCAAGCACCGGGTCATCCTGCTGAAACTGCCGTGCAAAAGCAGCACCATTCTGTTGTATGTCCTCAAAATCACTCAGATTGAGATAATGAGGTTCCGGTTTTGGAGGTGCATCCCAAACCAAGTAATGCAAATCATTGTTTACAGTAGTGTTTTTGAATTCTGGGGCATTACAAATAACAGTGTGAAAGTAGCCCTCCTGTGATAGTACAACATTTGAAAAATACATCAGAACTGTTCTTGGTAGGTTGTCCCACCCTAGAATACAATATTCCACAAAATATCGACTCAGTACAACCCAGGGAGAACCTGCCATCGAAAACAAAAGCATTGTTAGTTGTCTATTCCTGAAGTGGATTTTAGTGAATCGCATTCTTTACAATCTAATAATTTATTACTACCCCAAATCTCTATTTTACTTTATAAATTTTTGTTTGATTAGTGATCTATTAGAGTAGAAATCTCTCAGCACTTCGCCATGACAGGAAATAATAATATGCAGATTTTAAAACTTAGAAAATAATAATGCAGTTTTTAAAACTTCAATGTGCTGCTATATTTCCAATTAAATACTAGTCAAAAAGTTTATTTTAGTTTGGGAATTGTTTATTTTAAAATAAATCCCCCAGGGTTAGACATCAAATACTATGAAATAAGGTGTAAACAAACTAAAAAAATGAGAGCCACCCTTTCCTTGTCACAATCAAGAACCACCTCAGCCTCCACTAGCATGCACATTAAACTCTTTCTGAAATTGCTATGACCTTCAGATTCTTGTCCTTTTGCTATGGTTACACTTAGTATTTTTGCTCATTGTAGGCCAGAAGCCCAACAGCTGAAAAGTCTTACTATTTGTACTTGTAGATGCTTATGCCTAAATATGTCCATCTCGAGGTAAGTTTTTGAGTTTTAAAAATTTACTATTCTAAGTATGGTTTAACATTGTTTTGTTACTAACACCAGCCAAGCATATGCAATGCTTCCTCTGCCGCAGCTGTAAAATCTCTTATTAAAAGATTGATCAATTTTACCTATCAAATATATGATATGTTACCTTAAAACCCAAAAATAATATAATACTAAGTAAACCAGATATTTCTACATATTGATATAAAAATGCTACTCTATACACAAGCATCAGTCAAAGTTCAGTAACAGATAATGAGTGCACAATAGACAAATACTAGCTTTGAAAACAATGCATAAAAGAAGACAAGCTAATTCTATTTTTGTTAAAGTGATTACTGACTACTACTAAAAATGAAACATTTGCTCCCATATGTATACTCGGGGTATACTAGACAAAAGTATCAAGTAAATTCTATTTGGACAACTCTACAAATCTGGCAAACTCCAAAGCAATGATGTTACAAGCATTAGCAAATTCAAGCAATGAGAGTAAGTTGACATGTGCATGCACAACCGCTAAAACATTTGAGGAATGGATATGTAGTGCAGAATAGACAAAATGGAATGCACAATAGACAAATACTAGCTTTGAAAACAATGCATAAAACAAAACGTGTAAATTCTATTTTTGCATGAGTGATTACTGACTAGTACCAAATGCAACATTTGCTCCCATATGTATACTTGAGATATGCTGGACAAATATACATCTGGACAACTCTACAAATCTGGGCACCTCAAAAGCAATGATGCTACAAGTATTACCAAATTCAAGCCATGAGAATAAGATGATATGTGCATGCACAACCCCTACAATATTTTGGTAACAGATAAGGAGTGCAAAATAGACAAATACTAGCTTTAAAAACAATGCATAAAACAATATATGCAAATTCTATTTTTGTGTGAGTGATTACTGACTAGTACCAAAATGCAACATTTGCTCCCATATGTATACTTGGGATATGCTGAGCAAAAGATGTTGAAGGCAACTCTACAAATCTGAACAACTCCAAAGCAATTAAGTTACAAACATTAGTAAATTCATGCAATGAGAATAAGAAGATATGTGCCTGCACAACCCCTAAAATAGAAAAGAATGAATGAAAAGTGGGGTTAAAATCATCCTCCAAGAAGTGGAAACAACTTCACTATGGCTTTAGCAAACAGCTTGCAGAAAATAAAACACGAAAGTGGCTGCATATCTTAACCACTCTGCTATGCATATGTGCAATCTTATCTGTGCAGCCTCTTGACATGAACTCTTTTGCCTTTCAATATGTACATCTTCGTCATCTTGGCCTGCAATTATGCTGCTTAGTCTGCACCATCTTTAATGCAATGAAGAGCTATATTACATCTCCTCGGGTTGTCTTTGTGCATCTTTCATGGTTTGCAGAAATAAGGTTGATTTCAAGAAATATCAATCGCATGAAACTCCAATAAAAACTTTATTTTTAGACTACACGATAAATAGTCTAGCGTAAGTATTAATATTTCCAGCAATATATTATGTCGACTACCATTAAGATCTGTATAGACTAGATTGAATTGGCTTTGCCTGTATTACTCAGCCTTTGAAAGCTTTAGTACACATGATGAAGGCAATTAGCGGTCCCAAATGCAGAGTTATTGAAGCAAAGATTATTGGATGATATGCAGCTAAAATGCAAGACCCAAGGAACTTAGAGCATCCTACTCTCTACTAGTTTTCATTTTCACCATGCTACGTATACAATTTCTAAAACTAAATCATAAACAGGCCATTCCTTGAGAATTATCAGCTCAATGCTGGAAGTGTATGAGTCCACTGGCCAGTAGTATATCTTGTTTTAAAGTAATTAGATTTGCAGCAGAATAATGTTTTTTAGGTATTTACTTTAGTGGGATTTTTCACTATGTGGATTATTAAAACACCTGAAGTGAACCATCACTTCCATGACTACTTTCCATTAGTTTGGTTCATTTCAGGATGCTCTAAAATCCTTAGTTGTCTCTCTTATTCTACTACCAACTGAAAATAAACTGATTGAAAAGTCATAAAAGTAATGACTAGCTATGGAAAATGGTCATCAAAGTTGTCACTCAAGTATCAAAATACTAGAAACTCCAATTATTTTCTTTCAAAAAAAAGCATTTGTGAAATATGCTACATTTATATTAGTTGTAGGTCAATGTAGCCGTGTAAGACATTTTATTGACCAAAAAATTTGCCACTCCCGAAGCATGACTTTGAGGTGCATGTCCCCAGGTTGATGTATTGGCAGGTAGTCATCCAAGTTATAGCTTGATTATTCCTTGTTGAAGGGGTGATAGGAATTAATAATAGGAGTAAAAATAGCGTACGAACATGTCCTCATGTGGACTTCTTAAAACTGAATTTCAATGGTGTGACTAGAGGCAATCCTGGTCCAGGAGGTGTTAAGAGTGGTGGTACAATCAAACTTGAATGGTTTGTAAAGGGCAGTTTCTTCTTTTTGGGAAATAAATCCAACAACGAAATGGAGATGTTAGCACTTTTGAAAGGCTTATAATTAGCAAAACCAATAAACTGTAACAAGCTGGAAATAGAAAGAGATTCTCTCCTTATCATCAAAAAAACATCAATGGATGTAAAAGAGATTCAATCAAGGATCATAACCTTAGAAAGTTGACAGATAAAATTAAAAGTTGTAGCCAGAAGCTTCGAGGAAATAATGTTCTCTCACTGTTATAGAGAAAGCACCCGGCTCGCAGAAAAATTAGACATTCTTATATAATCAAATGTAGTATTTTTATCATCAAGCTTTTTTTTGGTTAGAATAGCTGCAGGTTCTATTGGGGCATGTGCCTGTTAAAATATCAATTACAACTGTTGAAGCAGCCAAATAACTATAAAAGAGTGATACCCAAAAATCAATCTTATAATCTTTGTTACCCACCCTTATCATTTGATATGGCACTAACATATTAACCCAGTGGCAACTTTTTAATGTGACATCAAAGCCAATACAATCTGAGCTTCCCAATAAATGAAAACCCAAAAACTAAGATCTCATTTGTCAATATCCAGCAAGACATTGCAACAACAAAAGCATCCTCACCTCCAGTAAACACACTCACTTTCATAACCTGATACTCTTGAGCATTATGAGGACAGTTAAATAGGCTATTGGAAGAAAGTCAAGGCTCAATGGATTACTGTGAAAAATCTGTTAGTTTTAGACCATTGATATGAATGAATATTTTCTTGTCTTAAGGAACATGTGAATACATAAAAATGTAATTTATGTATATCATAAAAGAAACTTTACCCATGCACACATGCACGCCCAAGCTTCAGAATACAATGGCTTTTCTTTACAATTAAAAAAATTCACTTGCCTTATGACAACCTTTGCTTGTATTCCTTATTTCTCAGGCCTTTTTTTATCCTCACCAGTGTACTTGGACACTCAAGGGTATGAATCCTAAGATGTTAGCCTCTGATACCACAGTTGATTTTAGGGATTGATACACAAAAACAATGAGGTGGTATTAAATGAAGGTGCTCTTGTTAAGATTGTTAAATAGAAAAACATGAGAGATGGGTATGAGATCTATACAGTTTTCAATCAGTACTTCTATTTTTATTTTATTTCCTGCACACAGATTTTTACCAGAGGACATCTCGCTTAAATGAAAATCAAGGATCAAACAAAAGAAATCCATGCATGCAAGGAAAAGATGAGAATTTTGTGCTTTGCTTAAACAAAAATGAGATAAGAGGAATGTCTCCAATCTCTATAAGAGAAGTCTGATATGCCATTTTCTTATAGCACAACCATCTCAACTTGGAGGTGAAGCGAGATCTCCAAATGGAAAATGAGGGTTTGTAAAACATAAGATAAAACTGTGATCAGTAAACAAAGACAAAAAAAAAAACGTCAAGGCAGGCCAATAGAGGAAGCAGCAGGAAAGAAAAAGGCAAGAAAGAGGAATCTATTCTAGATACTCAATACAATGAAGAAAGGATCTTGAATGAGAATGAGGCAGTGATAGTGGGGTATGGCTTCCAAGATATTATAGAAAATTTATTAGAGGAACTCATAATGCCAAAGGGAGGCCCAAGAAGATATGTCAAGGGTTGAGGATATAGAACATCAAGAGGAATAAGAAGAATGGTATAAACATAAAATCTGCGCTCGGAATCAAGAAGTTTTGAGAGCCACAATAAGAAGACCAGACAATGCAAATAAAGATTGCTGACAATGGACTAAAGAAAAGAGGAAACATAAGCAGGGAACACAAACACAATAAAATCTGAAAAGAAATCATAGCAGATCTAGCTTCTGAAATTCAAGTACAACTGGAACTGTTTTGGGGACCATCAACGAGGTCAAACCAGCTAAATGGTAGTGAAATCGTTGAATGGACATTGATGCACCCCAAATAAAGAGACTATTAAAAAGGATAATTGTGACAGAAAATTCTGCAGTGATTATGCTTCAAGAAACCAAGAACAAGGAGATGTTCTAGGGTATCAGAAGCCTACATGCAGAGATTGTTTTAAAAGTGAACCCATGGGACTCTCAAAAGGCCTTGCAATACAGTAGAACCCTGGGGGAAGAATGTGACTGCATGGTTAAGACTGTGAATTAGGTTATCTTCCAGGTTAAAAGGGAACTGTCCAATTTATGTTTCAGATTAGGAAACTTTTACAGCCCTTAGAGAGACAATAATAGGGTTGCTTGTTGGGAAGCCATTTCCCAGTAAATACTTGTTAACAACCATAACCTGCATATTGTTGGAGGAGACTTCAATGTCCATCCAGATGAATCTGAGAAGCAAGAAGGGATTCATATCTCCCAAAAAATTATTAATCTTCAAAGATTTGTGAATGATGGTTATCTTTGGGACATCATGCCAAAGGAAAGCTGGTTTACTTGGTCCAACAAGCACAAAGGGAAAGAGTTTATGGCTGAAATATTAGGCATATATCATGCTTTCACCAATTGGGTAAAACTAAATTCAAATTTCCTTATTACCTCTGCCGTGATGAAGGGCAACTCTAACTGCCAGCCAATATCTGTATGGATTGATGAGGATCAACATCTAATCAACAGCCCTGTAAATTTGAAAAAATGTGGTTTGATCATCCACATTTAAATGAAATTATTAAAGTAACGTGGAATGATCTAAGATTCTAAACCATAAAAAGGGTTTGAAATTTTGAATATATCAGAAAAATCAAACATAAAGCAAAAGTGTAATTATGGAAAAATTCTAAAATACTTTTAAGAAAAATGGGAATTGGAGGAACAAATGAAGGAGATTCAAACCAATATTCTTCAAGATGACTTATCAGTCAATGTTGGAAAGGAAGAGTGGACCCTGGTTTGCTGTCACCATCTTGATGAAGTGTACGAAGTGAGGACATCTGTTGGAGATAGAATTCATGGTCACATGGCTAAATGAAGGTGACCATATCACCACTTCCTTTATCAAGCTACTAAGATGAAAAAAGTAGGTGCCACATAGGGAGATTAAAGAGGTCTGATGTGTCCTGGCCTCTTATGTGAGATACTCACAAAGGACCATGTAGTTAGAAGAGACGCACAAGATACTATTCTCACAAACATTCCTAAGGCTCTGAATGAATCCCATGAAGCAATTCTTCTTAGTAAAGTTATCAAGCAGGAAGTGAAAGAGGCTTTGTTTGAGATGTCAGAGAATCGTGACCTCAAACCCCAAGGTTTCTTGCCCTTTCCTTACAGTATTTTTGAGACATAGCAGAAGATTTGCAGGACAATAGCGAGGAATTTTGCATATCGGGGTCATGCTGATGTGTTTTTTGTGATCACACCAAACAGCAGAATAAAGTTTCCAACAGCTACTCTATTCTCTCTTGATCAAAGTATCCAGCATGCTAAGATTACAAGAAAGTTCATGCATTCAACTCCAAGGTTCCTTTTATGCAATGGAATAGGTTCAGTTGATTCATTGTGATTTGCTGGTATCACAAGGAGACTTACGTAATTGTTCAACGGCAGACAGCAGACAGCGGGCTAAAGGGTTTTCATGTGGTTCGAAAGATTTGTCAGTGAAGTACAAGTTTCCTAATACTAACCAGAAAAGTGCGGAATTGAATGGCTGCAGGGATTAGAAAATCTATGTTCTACTCTAAGGTGCGGGATGTGGAGATCAACTTCAGCAAACTTCAACCAGACTTCGCTTTGCCTCGCTTCGGACAGCTTCCACGAAGTCGGTGCAATCTTCAAGGGAGATAACTAGAGATATTCAAATCACGACTTAACATGAAGATACCATCATAACGACGCATACCAACATTCAAACCGTAATTGAAGTTAAGTCCACAATGTTCCAGATCGACCACACAAGGCGAACACACCATCAATGAGCCCGCTAGTGGTATGGATAAGCAAAGCTTACTCAGATTAAACACCACATTCCACAGTTACTATCTACATGCATAAAATGAAATCTATTTTACTCTAAGCTACTTTAAGTTCTACTTAAAATGCTAAGTGATTCGGAAGGACGAAGGAGCCTTGCTAGCTACTCACAACAAAAGATGAAATCACCATCAATGAAAACTCTTTTTATTATGAGAGTGTTCACAACAACTTCTTACAAAGCATTCAATGAGAAAGCTTTCCTTCCTCTTCAATATAAGCTATGCTATCAAACTATGCTAACTGTCTCTCTATGCTTTGCTATTCTATGATTGCTAATCTAATCTCTAATCTAATGATGTACAAATGAGGGGGGATGCCCCTTTTATAGTTGGCCAAATCCAATGGACAGCTCAAATTCAATTACAATGAAGGGCTCAGATTGAGCCACATATGCCCTGATCAAGATTCTTCCCTAAAAACCGCCACAAAGAGGAGTGGGGTAATAAATGAGCAAAAGATTCTCCACTCTCTCCCTTTGACCACTATGAGCAATTAATGCCCACTATCTTCTAGAAGATTCTCGTCCAGAAACACGTTCCCATTGTTCTTCTCTTTGACTGCAAATTTGATGAATCTGGCCAACACAGCTTCTACTTCTTGAACTGTCATGGCAGGCACGTTCTCAATCTAAGACTCCAAGACTGCAACTTCCTTCTCCTGTTTGATGATGATTTTCCTCCTAGCTGTTATTGCATCTTGGGTTTTGCGAAGTATGTTGGAGATCACTGCCGGAGAAGGACTTCACACTTAAGAAGAATTCCTCTCCTTTGTCCTTCAATCCATCCTGTTGTCACTCTTTAACTTTGAAGTGCTTGAGGATGATCTCTAACGCTTGGGCTTTCATTATTTCTCCATCCTGATCTTGAAGGATTTTCTTGTCTTGGACTCGACTATTTCTTCCTTGCCACCTGCCTCCCTAAGTTGGGTGCATATTAGGTCTTTGTGGAGAAATTCCAACACTTAGTCGTTTCTTCCAACATCTCCCTTCATGGCTTGGGCATAAATGAGACATCATGGAGGAGTTTCGAACATGTAACTTTTCTCCTTCTAAGGTTGTAATGTTGTCCCGAAGTACTTGCTCCCTTACCCCAAGTCATCATGCTTTGGTCCCGGTGTTCATCCTACAAAACAAACAAAAAGAAGAGTATCAAAACACTTATAGTATAAATTCACTTCACTTACCTAATCTCCATGTTCTGATTTCCAAGGTCTGATTGATCTCTGGATCTAATAAAATTTATTATTTTTTCTAGCAAACTTTGCCTCCTTCATAACTTTTCATCATGGGCGCACTTGGGGGGTCTTGGAGAATTTCCACGCCTTAGACAAATTTCTACCCATCTTCTTCCTCTTGGGCGCATTTAGAAGGGTGAGCTTATATTTGATGCCTTAGGCAATTTTCATGTCACCTCATTCCCCCTAGGGCACATCTTGACCAATGTCCTTTGATGTTTATGCCTTAGAAAAAAATTTACTTATCTTATTCATGCTAGGGCGCATTTCACTCTTCTTACTTTGGGTGCATTCTTCATGTATCCTCCTTGGTGCTCACTTCACCCCCATGTTCTAGGGCGCAAATACATGTATGAGGAAGAAGTTTCTTTGACTTAGTTTTTTTTTTTTTTTTTTTCTCCACCTCTCCACTTCGTCTTAGGCACAAATGAGAGGGTCTTCTTCCATTTTTCTTGTCTTAGAATATTTTCCTCCATCCTCTCCATGATTGGCACATTCTAGAGGTGGTGATGTCATTTAATTTTCATGACTTAGAAACTTCTCCTATCTTGGAGGCGCATTTGGATGGGGGTCAAGCACTTTTCATTGCCTTAGAAAAATTTTATGCCTCCTTCACCTTGGGCGCATATGGAGGGGTCTACTTCCATTTTTCATGCCTTAGATATTTCAACTTCTCCATGATGCCTAGGGCGCATTTAGAGGGGTCAACTTCCACTTTCAACGCTTTAGACAGTTTTCCAAGTCCCCTCATACCTTGGGCGCATTCTAGGGGTGTTGCTTCTATTTTCTTGACTTAAACTTTTTCTCACCTCATCCTCCTTGGTGGGCGCATTTGAGGTGTGGTGGAGGAATTTCGTTGACTTAGACAAATTTTGATGCCTCTATGACTTGGTGACTTGGGCACATTTGACCCCCTCTCCTACCATTCTTTAACACTTAGAAAATTTCCATGCTTCCTTCTCAACCTTGGGCGCATTTTGAAGGGGTGGTGGAGGAATTTCCTTGACTTAGACAAATTTTGATGCCTCCTCTATGACTTGGTGACTTGGGCGCATTTGACCCCCTCTCCTGCCATTCTTTAACACTTAGAAAATTTCCATACTTCCTTCTCAACCTTGGGCGCATTTTGGAGGTGTGTCAAGCAACTTCTCATCACTTAGGCGTTTTTCTTCATCACCCTCCAAGTTGGGCGCATTTCATGGGGAGTACTGCTAGTTTTTACTTGCCTTAGCCAATTTCTTGCACCTCCTCTCCATGTTGGGCGCATTTGAGGGTGTGTCGGGGAATTTTTTATCACTTAGAAACTTTTCTTCAGCCTTCTCCATCAAGGGCGCATATGAGGGGTGGTTCAGGAATTTTCAATGCCTTAGAAAGTTTTTAGGCCTCCATGATGCCTAGGGCGCATATGACAGGTGATGCTTCCATTTCTAATGACTTGATCATGTCTGAACACTTAGCCAATTTTGCAACTGGATTTCCCTAGCTTTCTATTTTTAGTAAGTCCCCTGATTTTCATACTTCTGCAACCACAATTGACTTGGAATTTACTCCATGGGATCCTCGTAACCTGTTTGACCTGCTCACACAGGTGCTTCGTGCTGACCTGCTATTTATAGCCCAGTTTTGGAGGTAACTTACTATAAATAGTAAGTACTCGGATTGCGTTCAAATTTCACTAGTGGATAGCTTGAAGGATGTTGATCGCGATGGGATACATCAGTTTTCAGCGATTATGGCGTTTTACCCCTCATTTTGAGTCTTGAAGTCTAAAACCCTAATCTGACTTGCATGTGCCTCAAATGTCTTCCGTTTGACCCCATTTATGTTGCATGTTGCTCTGTTCGTGAGACTGAAGTGCTGGAGAGCTGCTAGAGTGATCCTGCTAAAAATAGTAAATGCCTAAAAAAGTGACCAATCATCTGTCGAACGTGTTTGCATGTCGTATTGCCTGAGAGATCTCAAAAAACCCAGAAAAACCCAGAAAACTGGTCTGCATGTGGGCACCTACTAAAAATAGCAAGTCATCAACTTGACTTGCATGTTACATCATCACGAAGCTCTTGAAAAACCCATAAAGAATATGCCAACATGCACTAAAAAATCACACATGCAAACCCTAAAAATGGCTCTGAAGCCCGGACTGCTAAAAATAGCTTTGCTCAAATTTTGCATGCAAGCACTTTGAAATGTCCCGAGTCTAATACAACAATCAGTTTTGTGAAAACCCTGGCAGAAAGACCTCAAATAAGGGACTTGCTAAAAATAGCAAGTTGTCCGATTCAACTCAAAATTTGCAGGTAGACAGCTCAAAGTGCTCTAAGCGTGGTGTAGTAGTCAAAATTTCAAGAGTCTTGAGAGAAAGGTCCCAAATTGAGCACTTACTAAAAATAGTAAGTTGTCAGAATTCAGTGAAAATTTAGTGGGAACTTGCCTAAAGCCTTCTAACTGCAATGCCAAGCTCAGACTTCAATTAGCCAACCCAATTTGACCTCAAATTAGCCTAAGGAATGAAAACCCTAATTCGTCAAAATGCTCTCCAGACTTGATCAAAATTCCAATCCAGGTCAAAAGATAGGCACATCACCAGAAAGAAAGAACCAACAGAGAGAGACAGACGCAAGACCCAAGCCAAAAGACCCGAATGGAGCAAACATTAAGGGGGTCCCCATTCTGAATGGGGTGATGTGTGAAAAGGTCACAATAGGTTTCTTAGGAGCCTCAACTCCACCTTCTTAGCCCTCAATTCCTAAAAGCAAAGAATGTGTGAGATCGGAAGTTTACATACCCATTTTGTACAAGATCGTTTCTAAGGTGATTGCTAGCTCAAAATTGTTCTCCCAAATCTGATCTCTTAGGAGAGGGATGGATTTGTTAAAATAAGACAGATAGCTAATGGAATAGTTATGGCCCATGACATTCTCCACTCTTTGCACACTGAAAAAAGGAAAGTGATGCTCATTAAACTAGATATTGTCAAAGCTTATGATAGGACCTACTGGTTTTCTCCTGACAAAGTGCTAAACAAATATGGATTTTCTGAAGACTCGAGAAGCTAGGTAAGATTACTATGATCTTGTTACTCCACTCTCAAACTAATTATTCTAATTAACCGAGCTCTGCTCAATCTCTTATAGTTTTTATAATCTTCTTGTAAACCCATACTTGAAGGAAATTGGATTTTTAGAAGAGCTCCTGAGCACCCTATGAATTTTCCTCTAGCCCAAATTTTAATAAAAGCAAATACAAGGCATTTTTCCTTCATAGCACTACTAATGAACAAAACTTCCAGGATAGACAAATGGACTACAAGAAGACATTCATCAAGTTTCCTACCTGGGCTTCATGCTTTTCAAGGGCAGAATTCAAAAAAATTTAAAAACCTTCAGAATACACTTCAAGCTAAAAAATTCTGGGCATACTTGCTGGATAGAAACGAAAATGTTGATCCTTGACAGAGAGAATTCTTCTTATAAAATATGTTTTATAATCTATCCGTGCCAATTGCTTTTCTCTTATCCTGGCCCCAAATGATCTTCTCAAAAGTTTGAACAGGATTCTCAAATCTTTTTATTGGCAAGGACACAATGAGAAATGTAAATTTCCTCTTGTTGGCTGGGAAGAGGTTTGCAAACCACTCAGGATGATAGAACGAAGTGACATGAGAAATTTAGAATTGACTAATCAAGATATCTTGGCTAAAGCTTAGAAGAAGAATTATCATAGAACACAGTCAAGATTGAGTACCATGGTCTATTTTGGTTTCTATATAGTGTTATCAGTTATATTTTGGTGCAATGTGGGTTTGGCTGCTTGCTCTTTTTGATGGTTTGCTCACAGGAGGCAGAGGTTTCTTGGCATTTGCAAGCATAGCTAGCAAGCAGAGTGTGAAGAAAGGAAAGAGATTTAAGCATAGCGGTGTGAGTTTAGCTCACCATTTGGAGTGCATATTTCACTATGAGGAGTAGGCAGCTCCAGGCTATATTTTCTACTATTTCCCTATATGAATAAAACTTAATACAATATTTATTCAGCAGAAAATGAATAAATGAACATGTTATTTCATCAAACACCATTAAAAGAAACAAATGTCATCTCATTATATAACTATATGTAAGTTTTGCAACAAACACACCTATCTTCCTTATATACAAGTTTTAAGTTTTGTTACAAACGTGCCTATCTTCCTTATATACCAGTCTTTTAATTGGAGATGTCCTTGAGGTCTGGAGATTGTCCAGGACATCCCAGGAACAGGAATGAAACATTCACTTCCGATTCCCAACTGTGCAGAAATATCACTGACTATTTTAGCTACTTACTGGAGATGTCAAGACGTCTCTTAATGGTCCCATGGAAATTAAGATGCCTATGCAAACTGTCAAACTCATGTTTTAAGAAAACATTAAAAAACAGTTTAATATAAATTAAATAGCACCAAGACCCCCAACCTAATGCAACCCTTAAATCTGTTTCATTTTCCATTTGCAACAAGGAAAGAGCAAAGAGAAGAGTAAAAATGAGGAATGACAAGGATTTGGTCAACCATCAATATCATCATTCTGCTAGGTACAAACCATCAAACTTCACCATTTGTTTACATTGTGCAAATGCATATTTTTTATGACACATTCTGATTGAAGCAATGAACAATGCAACTTTTCATTGTCCATTGGTTCAATCAGATTGCTTTGAATGAATTAGATAGCTCATTGTTATAACTAATCAGTATAGGCCGGTCCTTTCTTTTTTCCCCACTTTGACATATGAATGCCTATTTCTGTTTTCTTTTCGCCCAAAAACATGAAATGAGATTAATAGCATTGTTATTCTTTGTTTCCACTTGCGACAGGAATTTGTTTTTAATATATATCCAATCTTCATTTTAAATTAACAGTGAAAATATGTATTGATGACAAAAGTAATTAAAAAATATTAGACCTTAGCAACATGGCTAGAGGACTGAAAGTATAATAGCAGCTAGCAGTAGCAAAAGAGCACTAAAGAGAACTGCAGATACAAGAAGAGCTAATAAACCACTAACTATAAAAGCCTAAACTGACAGAACTAGAACAACTGTAAATTTAAAGTTCTCAGACAAATATTCAAATCATTTCTTCAATAAGAAGTTCAAAACTAGTGCAGTTGCAATATATAGATGGCAAAGGAGATCCACAGTGCACAAAAGGAATCCATCTAGTAGGAGGTCAAGCATCAATGTTGGTTCTGATGTGTCCAGAGCCGCTGCTGGAGCCCTTCATGGAGTTTGTAATGTCCCCATTTTGGCCATTAGCTCTTCATTTGGTTTTAGCCTATTTCCAAAAATCCGTAGGCTTGTCTAAGGTAAAATCAGGGTTTCCTTCTTCGGAGGTTCTATGATATTTCAGGGAGTTTACTATTTATAGTAAATTCTATTTTTGGCAGTATGCAGTTTTCAGTCTTCAGGTCTTCATTTTCAGTTGGAGCAATTAAATGAATTCAAGTTTTGGCTTCTGAAAACTTTATATTGGTGAATTTCATAAATAAAGGCATTAATGTTATAATCTGCATTTGACCCCTTGGCCTAGGGAAATAACTTTATGTTGTTCTTAAAAGGTGGACTTGAAGGGGGACGCCCTCATAAGAATTAAATATTAATAAAGTCTTTAATGCCTTGAGGAAAAGTGGAAGCCATTTTAATGAGGAGTTAATATTTTTTTTAAAGTTTAATGTTGCTTGAAGTGGGACGCCATCTTGAGTAATTAAAAGATATTTGGAAATTTGAAGAGTCCTTTGTGTCTTTTGGTGTGCCTTGGAAGGAATTCGAAGAGACATCTCCTTTTCTATAAAAAAGAAGCCTGGCTCCAGCATTTGGTATCCAATGTTTTTATGCTAATGTTATGCTGTTGAAATGACAACTTGTTTAATACTTCGAGGGATGCTTACCTCCTAGTTCCAATCCAATTTCGTGTTTGAAATACAACACCTAGTTGGTCATTTGCTGCTTCTCAAATCAGACTAGCAGATTGAGCTCAATAGTTGAAGATTTTTGATGAAATTTTCAGTTTTGAAGTTGTTGATACAGTCACAGCTGAAGGTGGTTTTTGCATACAGCTTTTCGAGTGAATTTAATTTGCTTGTGGGTACTTTTCCAATCCATTCCTACACCCAAGGCAACCATCTTTGGAGAGTTTCAGATTTTAATTTTGAGTTTCTGATTTTTTATGTCAAAGTCGCCCTCAAGGAAGGCCATACCATTTTGGAGAGCTTTGGGATTGTGCCAAAAATTATATGTGAAGATTTGATGCTGTTTTGTGGTCAAAATTTAGGCGCCTACCTCCTAGAAGGTCTCTGCAAAAGACATCATTCAATTCCAAGGTATTTTGAATGAGTTATGAATATTTTAGTGGGTTCACAGTTGCTGGTTCTTCATTTCAGTTTGCTGATTTTTCTTATCAGACTTTAGAAGTTCAGATTTTTTATTATTTATCAGCAGTTAGAGAGATAATTATTTGTATGGGATCATCCATTACTCATGTGCTTTGAAGCTATTGTAATTTACATGTAATTTGCAGCTCACTCCTTATTTGTAAGACTGTTAATAGTGGTACTGTTTCAGTCCTTAATCGCTGCAATTAATTCTTCTTTCTTCTCACATTAACTACCCCTGGATGGTCTACCGCCAGTGTGGATAATTGAATTTGTATCTCTCTTTGTACCCACTCTCAAGTGGTGAATCCCCACTCTTAAGTGGATGCCCGCCACAGCGGATGAATTAGATAGTTGTATCTCCATGGCTGGTTATCCGCCTAATTGTTTCAGTTTCAATTAATAACTCCGTCATATGTTAGCACCTCGCCCTCATTGGGATCTTGAGTGCACATTCTTACGTTGAGTTTGTTTCATTTCAAGTTATTGTTTTTAGTTTCTCCGCCATATGACAACACCTATCCTTCCTTGGGATTGAGTGTGCATTCTTGGCGTTGAGATCTTTCAAACTTGGATTTCAATTTTAATGCTAACACTAATTCAATTGGCGAAGTGTTGATTGTGTGTGAAAATTTCAATGAAAAAATTGGTTAGCATATTTCAGAGTTCTTATCCAGAACAGCGAGTCCAATTGCTTGAAATTTTGAAAATGAGTCAGGTTAAAGGTGTTATAGATGCTGAACAATGTCCTCTCCTTCCTGGGTCATAGAAGTAATGTCCCAGTGTCTTGCCTTCTCAAAGGAGGCACTGTGAAACCCCTCTCAACACAAACTTTGTAGTCGGCCGTGTTATAAATAATTAAGTTGTAGTTGGCCAAACCAATAGTATATAAAATAAGTAAAATAATACTTGTGCACAGCATTAGAGTAATATGAGTTGTAATCGGAAACTAATCCCGACAGTTGGGTAGTTGTAGGAATTGTTGCCGACGGTTGGTATCTCAACCAACATCAGCTGGTTATATAATTGATCATTTCATTGTAGTCGGGACCCGACATTCTGACATTGTGATGTACTTGCTAATATACTTGATGAATGAATACAATGCTCTATTCTGTGCAATTCTTGTGTAAATGATATGTTTCAGAATTGTTACTGTACATTCTCGTTTACTCCATGTTCCTTTGTTAAAACCACCTAACGAGTAAACAAACTTCAGCGTGCCTTTTTAATTTTGCAGTATCCTCGTGATGCACATTGCACGTCCTTAATCGCAGAAACTTTGCATTGCTAACATTGAAGACGAGCAACCAGCAGCTCATTAATAGCCACCAAGTGAAGAATACAGTTTGACCACATTCAATCCATTTTCTTTTACTTCCCTGACCAGGCCACTAATCATTACTAGCCACCAAGTGAAGAATACAATTCTGAGGTGTGGGCATATTCAATCCATTTTGTTTTACTTCCTTAACCAGGCCACCAAAGGTGGTTTTCATACTTTTGACATCTTTGATAGTGGCATTATGAGCTTACATGTTCCATGAGGATGCATCCCCTAGAAAACCCAACCGTTTCTGGGATGAGGATGTCCCCCAAACAATGGGACTTTGGGTAAACATCCCCCTGCTGTCCTGCCATCACCACTGCATGTCAGGGTACATTTCCAGGACATCCCCGTGTTTTGGGACTGCAAGGGGTCTTTAGAATGCCCCAAACACACCCAGGCATCCCCTGCATCATTCAGCTCAAAAAGTGCATTTTTTAAATTAACAAAAAAAATTGATGGTTGTGCAAATAACCCTAACCCTAATGGTTTATGGGCCCCACCCACACCCTAAGCAGTCAAAAAAAAAAATCTAAAGAATGAAGATCTGATTAGAAATAGTAAGGACTTGGTGTTGCAGATAAACATTGTCATTAATTTGTGAAAATGGCATGCACCATGAAGGTTTGTGTGATTTCAGAGGCCTTAATTTAGGCTTGGAGTGCCCCAAGGGCGCACCCCCAAGGGCCACTGCCTGGACCCCAATGGGCACTCTGCCCCCGAACCCCCACATGCCACCATCCACCTGCCACCCCCAGATTTAGGCCCTTGGTCCCCTCATCCCCAAGACTCGTCCCCACATTCCCTCAGACTCTGTGTAGCATAGCTTACATGGCATTGGTCTATATCTGCTAAGCCTGTGTACTGGGCCTTGGTGGAGGATTGTTTTAATGTTAGGACTGTGTTGGGATTAATTACCCACGGCTCAAACACAGTTAGTGGCGGATGAACCAAACAAACCCGATCGAGGATGGGTGGGATGTGTATTTAATGTGAGGTGCTTGGTACGCGCGTGGGAGGCGGGGCGGTTAGCGCATAAGGCGGTTCAACAGCCAGTACGCGCTGTCCCCGGGGTGAACCAGGAATGATGTAAAATGGCGAGCCCATAAGTTGTAACGGCCCGAACTTCAACCCTGCCGGCGGCCCCAAGGCGCAAAAGTAAATTTCAATTTTCTAAAAAACATTTCTTTTGCTACAACCCCCTAACACACTAAAACACCTCCATTTTAACATCTTACCCTCATTTTTCTCCCAAAATCGTTCCATATCCCATAATTCTGTGCATTTTGCTTTTTGGATTGGTTGTGGAGCTCGGAGATTCTGAGGAGTGGCAAAGGTTTCTTAATAAGGGACAATGAAAATTTATGATTTTTTTTTTTAAGTTTCTTAGTTGATGAATTTTTTCAAGTTTGTGAAGAAGTTTTTCAAATATATATATTTTTTTTTCATTTTTTTTATAGATTGCAACAATGGCAAGTAGTCAAAGTTCAGTGGGTGGGGATGGAAGCCAAAAGTTTAAAATTGATAAAGGATCTCCTTTATGGAGACATACCACACGAATTTCACAAATTCCTGGAGGTGGGGGGTTTGTTTGGAAGTGTAATTTTTGCAATGCACAATATAATAGCTCCTACTACCGAGTAAAACTTCATTTTATGGGCCCTGGTGGTAAAGGGATTAACATGTGTGTGGGTCCGGATAAGAAGGGGTTATCTACTGTACAAATAGCAGGATTTATAAAAGAACAAGAAGATGCCGACAATTCAATTGCAAGAGGAAAACAAACTAGTTATAGTTCCGGGAAGAAAAAACAAACATTACCCACTCATCAGATAGTTAGGCCCTCTAGACATCCCTTCTTGTCTATACCCTCTACGGAAGAAGAAGATGAAGAACCAGAAACCACCACCCGCAAGAGAGGTCCATTAGAGAAGGCATTTAAAATGGAGGCAAGAGATATTGCTGAAGAAAAAATTGCACGTTGCCTCTATGCCAATGGTCTTCCATTCAACTTGGTGAGATCACCATATTGGAAGGACATGGTGTCAGCAATAAATAGTGCACCTCCTGATTTCACAAGTCCTGGGTATGAAAAGGTGCGTACCACCTTATTGCAAAAAGAGAGGAAATATGTAGAGGCCCAACTAAAACCAATTAGAGATTCTTGGGTTGAAACAGGTGTATCTATTGTTTCCGATGGATGGAAAGATTGCAAAAACCGTCCATTGATTAATGTTATTGCAGTGTCCCCCAAGGGGGCAATGTTTTTGAGGGCGGTTGACTGTGAAGGGCAAGTGAAAGATGCAATGTTCATTTCCAGGATTCTCATTGACTCCATAGAGATGGTGGGTAGTGAAAATGTTGTCCAAGTAGTTACGGACAATGCAAAAGTTTGCAGGGCTGCAGGTGCTTTGGTAGAGGCCAGATATGAGCACATCTTTTGGACACCGTGCACTGCACTCCCTCAATTTGGTGATGCAAGCAATTGGCACCCAAATAGAGTGGTGAAAGAAATATACCAGGAGTCTGAGGAGATCCAGATGTTTGTGACAAACCACCATATGTCACAAGCAATTTTCAGAACTTTTTCAACATTGGAATTGTTGAAGGTAAATTTTAAAATTTAATATATTTAGTTTCATTTATCATTTATGTCATGTTTTACATAATTGAATAAAATAATTTTTTGCATTATTTACATATTTTAAATGTGTTATTAACTTACTATTAACATGTTCTTGGGTCGAGACCCAGTTTGCATCTCTGCAAGTTTGAGAAGTGAATGAAACCAGATCAAATGGTTATTATCATATCAAGTCGATCAATGACAGTCTTGAATGACGATTGGTGGGATCGTGTGAATTATGTATTGGAATTCACCGAACCTATCATGTCTATGCTTAGTTTGCTGATACAATGAACCATGCTTGGGGGATGTCTATGATAGCATGGACACAATGTTGGAAAAAATAAAAATAAAAAAAAAAAAAAAAGAGAATGATCCTGAAGACACCTTGTACAAAAGGGTGGAAGCAATTGTTCTTCATCGTTGGAACAAGATGACAACTCCATTGCACCTCCTTGCATATGCCCTATCTCCGAGGTACTATACCACTGAAGTGCTTTCTATCCCAGGGAGAATACCGCATATAGAGATGCTGAAGTTGCTAATGGGTATAAGGCGGCATTTAGTAGAATGTTCAGTGATCCAGAAGTGCATGCAAGTGTCATGAGAGAATTTGGAATGTTTGTCACAGGAAAATCAAAAAATCATAATCTTCTGTTGCTAGAGACCAATACAAAATGGATGGTCTTACATGGTGGTACCTCCATGGTCAAGATTATATCTCCAACCTCTTGCAATCAAGATCCTCACAAAGTAAGTTTTTTTTGCCACTTGTATTGTAAAATTTAACACTTAACATTCTTGAATTTATCTTGCATTTTTTTATTTTATTTTTAATTTTGTTGGTTTTCTCTCCAGGTTGCAAGCTCTTCGCCGCTGAACGGAATTGGAGTACATACTCCTTTATCCACTCAGTGAAGCGTAACCGGTTGGCTGCAAAAAGAGCTGAAGACTTAGTGTATATTCATTCCAATTTGCGTCTTCTGTCACGTAGGGATCCTCAATACAGGCAGGGGGCAGCGAGGCTTTGGGATGTAGCACCCGAGTCTACTGACTTGGATGCAACCATTCAGGATCTTGTTAGAGCCACTATGGATGATGTGGGTGATATTGATGACATATCACATGGTGTTGGATCCGCTTTGGGTTCAAATGATGATGATTTTGAAGTTGAAACCACTCAAAATCCAAGTCATGATGATTCTGACAATCCTTTTGATGATTGATGAGCATATGAACAATGAACATTGAATCATGTTTCAAATTTTCAATGTTTCATGAACTACATTTTGTAATTCAGTAATTTTATTTGAATATTTTTCAACTATCAATTGGCATTTAATATTTATCTTTGGCATTTGGCATTGATCAATGATCAAGTATCATACTATGAAATGATTTAGTTTTACAATTCTCTATGTTTCTCTTATTTTTTTGTATATATAATACATATATATATATATTTATAATATATTAAATTATTTATATATATATATATATACACATTACCCATCGTACCCAAACCCTAAAAAATTTTGCGGTACCCACGTCATAGGGTTCGTTACCGAACGTCCCGAACCCGAACCTAACTTAGGCTAAGTTGCGGTTGACGAAACCGATGCGTGGGCTGAAAATTATTATAGAGGTTTGAATGCGTGTATATATATATATATATACAAAAAAATAAGAGAAATATACAAAATTGTAAAACTAAATCATTTCATAGTATGATACTTGATCATTGATCAATGCCAAATGCCAAAGATAAATATTAAATGCCAATTGATAGTTGAAAAATATTCAAACAAAGCATATCAATGATATCATATACATCTATGTTCACGATTAAAATGGAAATCATCACAATTATTGAATTACAAAATGTAGTTCATGAAACATGATTCATGTTCATTGTTCAAGTTTTCATCAATCATCAAAAGGATTATCAAAAAAATCATCGTGATTTGGATTTTCAGCCGCTTCAACTTCAAGATCATCATTTGAACCCAAAGCGGATCCAGCACCATGTGGTATGTCATCAATATCATCCACATCATCCATAGTGGCTCTAGCAAGATCCTGAATGTTTGCATCCAAGTCAACAGACTCGGGTGCTACATCCCAAAGCTTCGCTGCCCCCTGCTTGTATTGAGGATCCTTACGTGATAGAAGACGAAAATTGGAATGAATATACACCAAGTCTTTAGCTCTTTTTGCAGCCAACTGGTTACGCTTCACTGAGTGGATAAAGAAGTATGTACTCCAATTTCGTTCAGCGGCATAAGAGCTTGCAACCTGGAGAGAAAACCAACAAAATAAAAAATAAAAAATGCAAGATAAATTCAAGAATGTTAAGTGTTAAATTCTACAATACAAGTGGCAAAAAAAAAAAAAAAAACTTGTGAGAGGATCTTGATTGCAAGAGGTTGGAGGTACATATAATCTTGACCATGGAGGTACCACCATGTAATAGCATCCATTTTGTATTGGTCTCTTACAACAGAAGGGGTATGATTTTTTCCTGAGATAAACAATCCAAATTCTCTCATAACACTTGTCTGCACTTTTGGATCACTGAAGATTCTACTAAATGCCCTCTTATACCCATTAGCAACTTCAGAATCTCCATATGGCGGTATTCTCCCTGGGATAGAAAGTACTTCAGTGGTATAGTACCTTGGAGATAGGGCATATGCAAGGAGGTGCAATGGAGTTGTCATCTTGTTCCAACGGTGAAGAACAATTGCTTCCACCCTTTTGTAAAAGGTGTCTTCAGGATCATTCTCTCTCTTTTGTATTTCTATTTTTATTTTCTCCAACATCGTGTCCATGCTATCATAGACATCCCCCAAGCATGGTTCATCTGTATCAGCAAATCGAAGCAATAGACATGATAGGTTCGGTGAACTCCAATAAATAATTCACATGATCCCACCAATCGTCATCCAAGATCAATGCCTTGACCTTTTGGGCCCTCTCTGAATTTGATTGCTTCCATATACCCCATTGGTTGCTAATAACCATTTGACTCAATGCCTCTTTCACCTTCACAAATCGTCTCAGAACAATTGTGTGATGTAATGTCCCCTTCTCACTGACATCAATTGTCAGAGGAGATTAGCCTATAATTCTGATCCTTGTAGGCTACTGAGGATGGTTAGGGGGTCTTCTGGGGATTGTATCGTCTCCAGTGTTCAGAAACTAGCAGCTTTGGCTTTCGTTTGAAGTCTCCAGGACTTGGTATGCTCAACTTACTATTTATAGTAAGTCAAGAATGGATAGAGAGGGACCCTTACTATTTTTAGTAAGGTGTGTGGTCGTATGCAGCTCCATCAGCTCAGCGCCCAGTTCAGCCGACACTCAAAAATAATGAGTATTTATGGAGATATTAATGTTTATTTGGCTTAAATAAACATTAATTATTTAAAAGATTATAATATTAAGTTATAACTTAACTTAATATTGAGGGTCAATTCATCATTAAAAGGGGGCCATATTATTAATTAAATATTGGGTGCCAATTCCAAAGTATTTAATGAAATATTAAAAGGGATAAAAGAAAATAACATTTAATGATATTAAATGTGCCTTTTTGGAGAAATTCGACTTTCTCAAGAAGGTTTATATATTTTACTTTGGAGTCATTTTACATTCATGGGATTGAGCATTGGTGTTGATGAGTTTTTGTCTGAGAGAGGAAGCCAAGGGTTTCTGAATCAGTTTGACATTGGAGAACGTTCACTCTCCATTGTTGCAGCCTTTTGAGGTAGTGAGATATCTACTGAATTGGGCATATAGGAGGGCATCATACAGGTGTTCTATCTATGCTTAAGGTGAAGATTTCATCTAGGGTTTGAAGATTATTGAAGGACTATCAAGTGCAGACCCGAAGATTCATCATTGGCAGCCATTAGCGATAAGATTTCAAGCTTTGTGTTCGCTGCTACAGTACCCGTGAACAGTGACGCTACAGTACCCGTGAACAGTAACCTGCTACAGTATTTGCTACAGTGCTGGGTTATTATTATTGGCTGAGTTTTGTATGAGTTTTCAAGGCAATTTCATGAGGGTATCATTCCAGCTTTTGAGGTCTAATCTTATACAGAAAATTGCATGCATCTGACAGTAACTAAGGTCTGATTTGAGAAATGGTTCAAATAATGACCAGCCATACCATCTAGGGCTGGGACGTGGTCAACAAGAGGCAGATCGCCTTGCTTTTGAGGCTGCTATCTCTTCCAACAGGGGCGGCCAGGTCTGTTGCTGCTATAACAACAATAAAACGCAGGAACAAAGCTTTATGTGGTGGCTGCATGGGAACTTCTTGTGGCTGCAGTCACTATATACCAGGTTTCCTCTAAAAATCAGTCTTATTTGAATGCTTGGCATGCCTAATTTGTAATTCAATAAGGGTTTTTAATATCAAACAAGAAGTTTATTTCCAGCCTATTTGCATTGCATGTTTGCTTGAATTTGTTGATCTTTTTCTGGTTGCCTGGCAATATCTTGTGAAATCATAAATTTGTTATAAAACCTTCAAAAATTACAAAACACAAAAAAGCAGAAACAAGGTTACAAAAGTTAGAGCAAGACGAGTTCTTACATGTGAGATGCAAACCGGGTCTCAACAACCTAAGAACATGTTAATAGTAAGTTAATAACACATTTAAAATATGTAAATAATGCAAAAAAATATTTTATTCAATTATGTAAAACATGACATAAATGAAACTAAATGAATTAAATTTACTTTCAACAATTCCAATCTTGAAAAAGTTTTGAAAATTGCTTGTGACATATGGTGGTTTGTCACAAACATTTGGATCTTCTCGGCCTCCTGGTATATTTCTTTCACCCACTCTATTTGGTTGCCAATTGCTTGCATCACCAAATTGAGGGAGTGTACGGTGCACGGTGTCCAAAAGATGTGCTCATATCTAGCCTCTACCAAAGCACCTGCAGCCCTGCAAACTTTTGCATTGTCCGTAATTACTTGGACAACATTTTCACTACCCACCATCTATATGGAGTCAATGAGAATCTTGGAAATGAACTTTGCATCTTTCACTTCCTTTTCACAGTCAACCGCCCTCAAAAACATTGCCCCCTTGGGGGACACTGCAATAACATTGATCAATTGACGGTTTTTGCAATCTTTCCATCCATTGGAAACAATAGATACACTTGTTTCAACCCAAGAATCTCTAATTGGTTTCAGTTGGGCCTCTATAGATTTCTTCTCTTTTTGCAATAAGGTGGTACGCACCTTGTCATACCCAAGACTTGTGAAACCAGGAGGTGCACTATTTATTGCTGACACCATGTCCGGCCAATATGGTGATCTCACCAAGTTGAATGGAAGACCTTTGGCATAGAGGCAACATGCAATTTTTTTTTCAGCAATATCTCTTGCCTCCATTTTAAATGCCTTCTCTAATGGACCTCTCTTGCGGGTGGTGATTTGTGGTTTTTCATCTTCTTTTTCCGTAGAGGGCATAGACAAGAAGGGATGTCTAGAGGGCCTAACTATCTGAGTGGATAATGTTGTTTTTTTCTTTCTGGAACTATAACCACTTTGTTTTTCTCTTGCAACCAATTTGTTAGCATCTTCTTGTTCTTTTATAAATCCTACTATTTGTACAATAGACAACCCCTTCTTATTTGGGCCCTCACACATATTAATCCCTTTACCACCAGGGGCCCACAAAATGAAGTTTCACTCGGTAATAGGAGCTATTATATTGTGCATTGCAAAAAGTACACTTCCAAACAAAGCCCCCACCTCCAGGAATTTGTGAAATTCTTGTGGTATGTCTCCATAAAGGAGATCCTTTATCAATTTTGAATTTTTGACTTCCCTCCCCACCCACTGAACTTTGACTACTGGCCATTGTTGCAGTCTATAAAAAAAATGAAAAAAAAAAAAACATACTTGAAAAACTTCTTCACAAACTTGAAAAAATCCATCAAAAACTTGAAAAAATTCATCAAAAGACTAAAGAATAGGGTTTAAATGCATACCTTAAACACTTAAATCTCCTTTGTAGAAGCTATTTGGCACTCCACAATCGATCTCCTTCGAATACAATCACCTCCCTTCAAAATGCCAAGATGGAGAGGAAATATGGTGAGAGCAAAATGAGAGGTAAAAATGAAATGTTTTAGTGTTGAAAGGCCTCATATTGGGCTGTTTTAGGGTTAGGAGAGAAAATAATAATAAAAAGTTTGTATTTTATTAAACTTTGGGCCCACTTTTTAAGTGCTGGGCTGTGGGTTCTCCCAGGTACGCCCAGGTACATGGCTGGTACGCCTGGGTCTGCAAACCATATGCCTAGGTTCGCGCTGGGTGGGCACAGGGTGCGCGCCCAGCACGTACCCACAGGTGAACCCAAACCGGGTTCGAGGCCTGTGGGTACGAACCCTGCATCATAGAGGTAAAGGGATGAGCAAAAGTTTGATTCTGATGAGATGTATGGAGTTATTGATGGAGTTTGAGGGTGACAGAGTGCTTATTCTTTTAATGGAGAGGTAAGACTCAAAAGTTTGACTGCTAATCTTGATAAGAAAAAGAAAGGTCTAGCTCTGCTAAATAACTGATTGAGTACACCTTTTTTTTTGGATTGCTGGTCCAGGTACAATTTGACTTTGCTGTATATGGTCTTGGTCTATATCTTGTATATTTTTGGTTGGTTGTAGCCAGGTGGTCAGTCTTGATTATCCTTTTTGGTGGCTTTTAACTAAACTTGTTGTCTGGGTGGGTTTATCGTCAATTTCAGGAATATATAGTTGTTCCTTTTTGTTTGATATTGGATGCTTTTTGTTGACTTCGTCATCCAGTGCTTTACATGAACTATATATGTAAAACTTATTTTGATATTAAAAAAAATACAACATACTTAGGGATTTGACCCACTAGAAGTCAAATCCCTTATTGACTTGAGTCTTTCATGTCTTTGGACCACCGATCATACCTTCCCCCTTCTCTCTCTATCCTGTTTTCTCCTAATCACCACCCATGTTTATTCCTAATGATTAACATCCTCAATTCACTTCTCATCTGCATCCTATTCCCTTTATCTTGATTCTCCCTAACCTACCTAACCATTCCTTCACCCTGCACACACCCTTCCCTTTATTGTATAGTCTATTCCCCACGGTAACTTTATTTTCTTTCCGCCCTTTATTTTTTCCACCATTTTACTCACCTATTCTTGCTGTTTATTCCCAAAACTTTCCCTGTATTTCTTTCAAATGTTTATTTCAACCATGCTGCTTGTTTTGTCTTTTCTCTATTGCCATTGTCCATCGGCCTTCAACGTGACACAACCACTTTACTCACTTCCACATTTGTCTTCTTTATCCTGCCCATTTGATGGTCTCACCTGCCTACCTTGATTCTATCACATTAAATGTGGAGGCTTCCTCGTTCAACCACATCACACCCTCATGACTGCAGTTGACAGATCAAAGCATGAAGGTTGGAAATATTTTAAAAGACATCTCACTGTTAGCAAGGCTAATAGGATCTATAATAATCTTTACTCAATTAACATGTCTGCTTGATGTTTTAGATGTCGTCTTCCACAAAAGGCCCATTTGCTTGGTTGAGTTCAAACTGTGTCTTCTAGAGCTGCAAATGCACCCATCTATCAGAAAAATGTGATAAATCCTGGGAGGGATATAGTCTTTTCATTACCTGTTTCATGGTTAAATATCTGGTCATGGCCATTTGCACAAAATACATATTAATGATCAAATGCAGGTTCAAGAATTACCCATGCAGATGTATAGTCTAAGAGGCACAATGGCACTTTTGAACAGCTTTTAAGTTTTATGATTTTATCCATTGGTTTAGCATTCAAGATAAAGATGTCTGCAAAAAAAATGTTAAATTTCACCTGCTTTTGACATCCATTGTCTCATTTCTCATACAAAGGCTTCAAAATCCTCTGTCCTAACACCACTGGAGGAGTCCTCTCACACAAAATCATGGTAGACAGAACTAGAACAAGATAGATATTAACCAAAGAAGAAACCCTATACTGTTAGAATAGGCTATTAATAAGGGTTTGAACCTTTGCAAATGCACTGCCATCATAGGCAAATAGAACTTGAAGGTCTACTCCAGAAAATATAAAGACAGAGGATGATAAGATGAAGCACTATCATAAGGCTAACTGCCTCTAAGGGACATGGTCGTGTTCCTATTGAGAATGACGATATCCCCCATCTCTGATTTACAAAATCATCTGCAAACAACTCAGGTTTGGTCTTTTTAACTTTAAGCTATGCATAATGCTTATATTGATCTCATTGTCTCAGATCTACAACATCTTCACAGAATTAAGGTTTGTTCTTCTCAAGCTTTGTGTAATGCTAGATTATCTTGGATTTACAACTGCATACTCAAAGAATGAAGGTTCCTTTTTCTCAAGCTATGCATAATGCCAATCTTCTTCAAGGTCAACATTCACGGGGTAACCCCCTCTCCATCCCATCATTCCCAGGCCTCAACCCCAAGGGATAAACACTAAAACTGTGCTTTGTTTTCTCTGCCTTGATATTTTCAACTTGCTCCCTCCCTGCTGACACATCAGCCCCAAATCATTCTCACATTACCTGTCTCCATCCCAACCCATTCCACCCATGGACCCTTGTTTGGTTTCCATCAATTCAGTAGTGATGTTCTCACACATTGAGTTTTGGGTTCGCTATCAGTCCCAACATTAAAACAATCCTGCACCAAGGCCCAGTACGCAGGCTTAGCAGATATAGACCAATGCCATGTAAGCTATGCTACACAGAGTCTGAGGGGATGTGGGAACAAGTCTTGGGGATGAGGGGACCAAGGGCCTCGATCTGGGGGTGGCAGGTGGATGATGGCATGTGGGGGTTCAGGGGCAGACTGCCTGTTGGGGTCTAGGCAACGACCCTTAGGGGTGTGCCCTTGGGGCATGCCAAGACTAAATTGAGGCCTTTGAAACCACACAAGCCTTCATGGTGCATGCCATTTTCACAGCATTCCCGGGTTTCAACCCCAAGGGATAAACACTATTACTGTGCTGTGTTTTCTCTGCCTTGATATTTTCAACTTGCTCCCTCCCTGCCGACACATCAGCCCCAAATCATTCTCACATTACCTGTCTCCATCTCAACCCATTCCACCCATGGACCCTTGTTTGGTTTCCATCAATCCAGTAGTGATGTTCCCATACATTGAGTTTTGGGTTTGTTATCAGTCCTAAGTTTTACCTAAGTACTTCCTGAGCATCTCCAATCTTTGACGCCCAGTAACTTCTAGCATATATCCTATATGTGTGGGAATTGCAAGCATACCTTAAACGTGGTACCAAGTATGAGTCATCCCTAATCCTCAACACTTTCCACTATCCTGTCTCGGGACTGCTTGTTTGAACTTTCCCTCTTCTACCTTCAAGCACATCACAAGGCTCCATTAATGCTCAGTTTTGATGCTGTAACTTTCCATAAAAGGTTTACCTTCTGCTCAAAAACATTATTTAATCTTGAAGGCATGGATCTACATGTAACTCCAACTATGAAGACAAAGAAGACAGCCTTTGCTGCCATTAATGTAGTGGTTAGGGTTTCGAAACCCACTGGACCTTGCACCATTATTGCAAAGGACATTTGTAGGTTGCAAGAATCACATCCCCATGCTTTTCAAGTACAACACTACACACATGGGCACAATTTGATGCACAATTATTATATTATAGGGAAAATAGCACCCGATAGGAATGAGCACCCTCAACAGCATACCATTCTAGTGTTCGAGGACTTTAATGCAAATTTCAACATTCTCTCTAGGGGTGTTAAGGGTCCAAAGTTTTCATGGAGAATAATTATTGAATATAGACAAAAACCCTAACAAAAGCTGCTATGAACCCTTGTGTTTGAGAAACCAGATCTGAGGATGAAAACCCTCAGGTTTGCCAAAGATCAGGGGGCAAAAGCCCTTTGATTTCGCATGTCAAAGGACAAGACCCCTTTCGCCAAAAGGACAATCTCACTTAGAGGTCATGTTTGAGCTTTCAAGGTGGCAGATTCCAGCGATATTTAGTGTGTCGACTTGCGGGTTGTAGCAGATATAAGTATTGTATTCTTCAGCTAATGTTACAGAGGTGCAACTAACGTCTATTATTATTGCAGTTATTCCAGTTGAGCATCTCACAGTTATCATTGTGGGTTTAACGTCGTCGTATTTCCATTTGTTACTAGTTTGTAGCAGTGTTTTGTAATGAATTGCAAACCCGTTTTATATAAATAATAATAGATGTCCTGCTGTTTATTATACATTTTGTGAACCCAATTTGTAATACAGGGTTATTAAGGTTATTGTGTAAAGGTAAATGGAAATTTCTGGTTTTTAAAAGTTTTGACAAAATATTTAAACCCAAATTTGCCCAAAATAATTAGTTAGGGACATTCCAATTTTCCCAATTAAGATTTCAAACCAGACAACTGACTCTTTATCAATAATTTTATTCCACAAAGGATGTAATAGTTCCAGACTAACTTAGCATATGGGTATTCAAAAAACAAATGACTAATAGACTCGCATTCTCACAAACTAGACAAGACTTAGACTCCTGACTTAACATAAGCACCGACAGCTAACTTGTTAAACAAAAGCAACTATCTAAGAAAGGACATTTTAAGCTCAATATTACAAGACCGAATCCTTTGAAACCTTTTAGACAAAGCATGTTCAGGATTCTGAGGCCCCACAACTTATTTAGCTTACTAAACCAAATATCCGAATAGGACAAAATTACATATAAAAATCTCAGGAGTGACCTACAAGAATTTTTTACGTCCTAAATACTGGATACTATTCCAAATGCTGTCATCCCACAAAACAACTTCAAAACTGCCAGCCGATCCAATGTTCTTAACCATAGAATCTGGTATTTTCTGCTACTCTGAGATGTCAAACTTGCATTGAAAAATCTACCAAGGTAACAAACTTCCATTGACAAAAACATTATCAATACATATAATACCTTTATTAGCTCAAGCTCTTGAGGACCATCCTCTTGTTGAGGCTAAAAGAAAGTTCTTACTATTCAAGGATCCCCACAAAGAACAGAAGCCCGACATCTTATCCTTATTATTGTTGACAGCCTCCTAACAGTTTGTGAATTCCTAAACAAATAACCAAGCCTTCGTGATAGAACCACCCCAATGACAAGCTGTAGTTATAAATCCACCAAAAAGGAAGATTATGACTGACCACCCAACTACAACCAACCAAATATACAAAATATATTCCATGACCGGATACAACAAAGTCAAATTGCACCTGGCCAACGACCCAAAAAAAGCAATATACCCAATCAGTTATTTAGTAGAGCTAGGCCTTTCTTTTTTCTTATCAAGATTAGCAAATATATTTTCAACATTCATCCTCACGGTATTCAATCTAAATTCAATGCATTCCTCCAGCCAATCATTTGGATATATTCTGATAGGAACTGGTGGGAGAGGAAGAGAAGAATCTTCATCACTAGAATCAGAAGCACTGCCAACATCACCATGTACAGCATTAGGAACAGAGGCATCAACGATGACTTTCTTACCCTTCCCTGTATAAATAGAGCCACCAACAGCAGGACAAAAATTAAAAGCATGAGCAGAAACACCCACAACAGCAGGATCAGAATCAGTATTAAGATTGCCAACGGTGTTAGGAACAACTACAGCCGAGGAGGAACCACCAAGACCAAATTGAGCAAAAGGAATATGATCACTATTCTTAACACCAGGAATCTTAAGACTGGGGCCAAATAGAACAAGAACATCAATGTCATCCACCAGAATCACAGTTTCTTTATTCTACCAACCACCCTTACCAAAAGACAAATACAAGCCCACACCTTTAGACCCATCAACATGAGAAACTGGCACAGTAGCATATGGAATAGCATCAACAGAGGACAAAGTACCAATAGAAACAACCACCCTTTGGAGGGACAAAATCTTATGATACCGAAAACAAGTCATAGGACCCAGATAAACAGGGTCATTACTGTCAACTATCACAGTATCATCTTGCTACTGCTAATTATCATTGCCAAAGGAAAAACTATCATAACTGACTTCCTTATGAAAACTTAGGTTATCAAGAGCCCGAGGATCACCATCTAAAAACTAGTTTATTTCTTCCCTTCTTTTATATCAATCCTGCTCTGATTTGGGTTTCAATAAGTCCCACTTGCTGTTGTATTTCCATTATTTCAGCAAAGATATTTCCAAAAAAAAACTTATTCCAGGCCTTCAATTGTTGTTTGAGGTGTTTTGAGTTTGTTCATTAAGAGATACATAGTGTGGCTCTTGATATGGGTAGTTTTTTCCCACCATGTTGTTACTTTTCCATGAGTTTGGGGCAGAGAAGCCATGTATACTCGAATCTGAATTGCTTATGCCTTGTCATGTTGATTGCAATACTGATTTCCACTACCAATGGCCAATGATACAGAATGTTCTATCACTTACTCTAGTTTTTATATAGAAATGTTATGAGAACCAGTATTCAATGACAATTATAAGATCTACTTTTTAAGCGAAAATTTGAGATCCTTTTCTCCTATTAAACCAGGCAAACTTTCCTTCACAGGATTCAATATCTAAGAAAGAAGAATAAGAAGACCATTGGAGTCTCTAACATTAAAGCAATATCCCCTTTTTTCAGCTGTATTCTTTATAGAATTCAAGTCTCCCAGGAGGATGGTTTTTTTCAATCTTCAGATTTTCAGCTCATTTCATGATCATTTCTAATAGATTATTCTAATATTGTCATATGGTGGTACATAGATGTTAGCAATGCACAAATCAACTTGTATATCTAAGGAGAAAAAAAAAGCATCCATGCCCAATGGGAAGGAAACATGAGTTTAATAGAAATATCTAGAAAGATCCAAATGAATCATGGTTTTTGGAGGAAAAAATTGCAGCAATCAAGGAATGGACCAGACCTAAAACCCTCACACAACTAAGAGGCTTTGTAGAGCTATGCAGTTATTATAGGCATTTTGTGAAGGGATTTTCAAAGATTGCCGCCCCACTCATGGACTTAAACAAGAAGGGGGCCTTTGCATGAAATGAAACAGCTCAACAAGCCTTCAAAAAGCTAAAAGAAGCCATGAGTTCATGCCTGGTTTTAGCCATCCCGGACTTCACCCTACCCTTTGAATTACAATGTGATGCATCCGAGGAAGGGATTGGTGCAGTCTTGATGCAAAACAAGCATCCTATAGCATTTGAAAGTCATAAGCTTACCAAAACAGAGAAGCATTATCCCATCTATGATAAAGAAATGCTAGCTATAATGCATGCCTTAGCAAAATTCCACCAATACTTGGTATGTGCAAAGTTCCATGTAAAAAGCAACCATAACAGTCTAAGATACTTCATGAACCAAAAGGACTTGAACGACCGTCAACAAAAGTGGGTGAGCCGGATACAAGCATATGACTTTGATATTGAATATGTGAAGGGAACAAACAATATGGTGGCAGACGTTCTATCTAGGCGACCTTGCTTGAACACAATAACCTGTATATCTGCAGACTGGTATGCTAAAGACCCTCAAGCCAATGAGATTTTGGAAGGACATCTACCCAATGAAGAGTATAAGGTGGTAGAAGAACTCATCCTATATAAAAATAGGATATTCCTAGTTCCCTATTCAAAGGTAAAGGAGAAGATTCTTAAGGAGCACCATGATAGGACACCAAGGATATTATAAGGCATCCAAACAAGTAAGGGAGAGATATTCATGGAAAGGCCTCAAAAGGAATGTGTTAGAACATGTACAAGAATGCATGACCTGTCAAAAGAATAAAATTGAACAAAGCCATCTTGTCGGCCTTCTACAACCCTTGCCAATTCCTAATCAAAAGTGGGAAAGTATCTCCATGGACTTTATTACCGGATTACCCAAGACTCAAGAGAAAGATTGCATATACGTGGTTGTCGATCGGCTCACCAAGGATGCCCATTTCTTCACCATATCCATAGAGTATAAGGCACCCCAAGTAGCAGAAGTTTTCTTCAAAGAAATGTTTAAACTCCATGGTCTTCCAAGGAATATAATCAGCGATCGGGACATCCGAATCCTGAGCCAATTCTGGCAAGAGCTCTTCCGGTTGTTTGGGACTAATCTCACACCAAGTACTAGTTATCACCCCCAAACGGACAGGCAAACCGAAATCGTCAACAAATGGATAGAAGGCTATTTGAGGAACTATGTCACAAGCCAACAGAGTGCATGGGCCAAGTGGTTGCATATAGGAGAGTATTGTTACAATACTACACACCACATGTCTATCAAAATGAGTCCATTCAAAGCACTATATGGATATAACCCACCACCTTCGAGAGTTTGATCACACAAGAGAGCTAAGTACCCAGAGCCAAGGACTTTGTGCAACAAAGCATAGACATTATGAACACCCTTCAGGACAATTTGCACCAAGCACAGAATCATCAAAAGATGTACACTAATAGGAACCGCACAGAAAGAACCTTTGAACTTAGAGATCTAGTCTTCCTACGGTTGCAAGTTGCAACTGTATAAACAATCATCCATCAAATCAAACGGGGCAAAAAAGCTTAAACCCCGGTTTTATGGGCCTTACAAGATTTCAAGGAAGATTGATGAGGTAGCCTATGAATTGGAATTACCCAAGGATAGCTGCGTTCACGACGTCTTTCACGTGTCAAGGCTGAAGAAAGTGTTGGGTCAACAAGTGACCCCTTGTGTAGAGCTACCCCCACTCGATGATGAGGGCAAACAGATCCTTGAACCAGAAGCATTCCTCAATATGCAGGAAAAGCAACTAAGAAACAAAAGTATCCCGGAATTCTTGATCAAATGGAAAGGCTTACCAGAAGAAGATGCTACATGGGGGAGTGAGGAAATTTTCAATCACCCAAACCTTAAGTTGCTTGAGGGCAAGCAATTTGAGAGGGGAGGACTATCATATCCTCAAAGTAAAGATTGGAAGATAAATCAATTAAAAGAAAAAAATTAATAAATAATATATAAAGACATTTCACACTAGATATTTTATTTATAAGAGATATATATTATACACATGATTATTGTTAAGCCTCAATCGATCAAATACTACATTAATCGATTACATTAAAGAATCTAACAAAGCACCCTTTAGTCGCCAAGAGGTATCTCCATTCACAAAGGACGTATCTTGACAGAGGGTCGCAATCTCCCATAACCATAGAAATTGAGGACGCCAAGATCGAACAAGGGATCATTGTGGGAACAAGAGGAAGGCGAGTAGGAAACAGAGAACGTGGGAGATACAGCAACTCAGGTGATGTATTCACTTAGCAGTAATATTTAGCCTTTTCGAATATCAGAACAGAAAAATCATCCACGATAGATGCCTGAAAATCTGATGCATCAGTTTCTAGATCCTGCATTCTATTTAATATGTCCAATAGACTTTCTTCATAGCCCGATCTGATTGCTTCTATGATATGTCTAATCCTTGAATGTCTCTAACGGATAAGTCTGAATCTGAGTATGCAAGTCTTATTTACAGTCAAACATAATCTGGTCATTTAAGATTGCTGCACTTCTGATATGGCTAATTCTGATTTCTGTATTGATCAAAGAATTGTCTTTTTAACAAATATATATTTTTGATGCTATTTACATATCAGTAGAAAGAAATATTGATAAGACTGATCATGGGCAGATATATTATTTCTCCATTAATTTAGAATTGAATATACATACTCGATGTTGCTGATCTGATTATTAGTGCAATGCTCTCTTTAGTATTATCATGATTATAATTGTTCTAGGCAATGATCTTTACATTGACTTAAAAGAATCAATGATGAATGCAAATGTATTTGACTGCTTAAAGGTTGTCTGAGTGTTTGCAAACCTGCTCGGTAGGAAGGGCCTGAGAAAAGTGGTGCCTAGAAACCCCACTCAAGATCCGCCCCCGGAACCCAAGGCAAGGATGGGTCATGGATGAGTGGAAATTCCACTTAAGATCTGTCCAGTCCAAAGGCATGGATGGGCCATGGAGGGGTGGTAGGCCTAGACCACTTTTAAGCTCCGCTGGCTTCCCCCAGCAGGTTAAGTGTTTTCCGAGGTGATGACATGGGTGGAGAAAGCAGGTACTAAGTCGCCGAGAAGAGGGAGTTGTGGTATACAACCTCTTGGGCTTGGCAAAGGACTTTGGGCGGATCCACCCATACCACTCCTCCTGTGTCTTAATAACTGCTTTTGTGATTATGTTTATATTTTGGATATCTAGATATTAATGTTAACATGACATATGTATCTGCGGAAATTTTGCTCATATGGTGAATGCAGGTTTCAGCCAAGATATACCCCATTGAAGTATTATCCGATTGATCAACCCTAACCCTAAACAAGCGAATTCTAGGGCAAAGTCGGGTAAGGGACATTACAGAGCTATTTGGTTCCCTAGACTCCATGGTATTTTAATTTGTTGAAGGAATCTGCTCTGCCTATTTCTTGAAATAAGAGTATGATAATTTTTCCATCTTTTTCTTCTATTGCAGTTAAAGGTGCCCAATGGGGTTGACGGTGAATCAGAGGGAGTATTTTTGTTTAGAGAGTTGAAGGTGACTCAGATCTCTCTTCTTCCACATTTGTGACTTCCCCTTAAGAACTATTCCATTGGTTGCTTGGGACTGGTTTCTATCTTTTATCCTTCTTCTCCTTGATTTTGTTTGGACTGATTTGTGTAAGGATTTCACCTGGATCTGCTGACTGTTTTCTTTTTTTAAGTTTCAATCCAAGGTGCAGAAAGTTGATTAAATCTGCTACTTAGTAATTCTTGAATTTGTTGTATTTCACTAGGCCAGCAACTTTGGAAGCATCTATTGTTGAAGTGAAGCGAAATATCATTGAATCTCATCCTTATCTTGCTCTTCATTTGTTCAGATCCACTAAGCTCCTGCATGAGGACATCTCAAGGAATTGGTATTGAAATCTGAGAGGAGCTAAGGCTGTTGACTTACATTTCGTTAGATATGCTCTTTAGAATTTACTTCTGCTTGTTCTGCATTATCCTTTTCTTTATCTTTTCTTAAGTTTGTTGGCCGGTCTTTCATTTATCTTGGATGGACCTTCTTTTGCACATCTGCAGGTTCTGGCTGTGTATTTTCAGCCTGTGACTATTTTAAAAATGTTGATGTTGGCAGACCCTGACCAGATGCCATGCTTATTGCAAGGCATACATCATTAATGAATATTCTCATAATCCACAGACTATTCCCATTCCACTCCTAGATCTCAAATGATTCATTCAAGGAGGCATTTCTTCAAATCTTCATCAATGCAGATTCTTGCAGAGTTGAGGACCCTTAGATATTTGTAATTTTTGAAGATGTTACATATTCCCCTGGGGCTTCCCAATTTTCTTTAGAGCATCTTACTGCAATACTCAATTTACAGAATGGGTAGTATTATCCACACTGGGAATGTGTTGGCATGTCTTCTGTATGATCGAAAGTTGGGCGCCAGTGTTTCTTAAAGAGCCTAGATATTTTCCTCAACCACATGCCACCTTAGTGAAACTTTTATTTTTATCATGTCTAGATGAGAAGAGGGTCACAGATTCAGGAATTCACCTTCTGCTAATGACTTCCAATATTCCCATACCCACAATCACAGACTTTTCGGTCCTGGAAAAGCTACCCTAAATCTGCAGATCAAAGCTTTTCATTTTGTAGCATTCACACTCTTCCTTCCATTTCATTCATGAAAAACTTCTTTTTGGGGGGAACTTCCATCTTGAGGCAGCTTCTCTTTTTTAAATTTGCAATGGCCAATTAAGTTGCTGTTGTATTTTGTTTGTGGGTTAGAATGTTGCATTTTTTGTTTGTGAGCTAAAAAATGCTGGTTTTTTGGCACTCGCATTGTAGTAAAAATATTATTGTTTTTTAGTTTATTTTTCCATTTTATTTTTGGGTCCAAAGTCAGTTACTTAAGTAGCTGAGGATAAAAATGAAATGAGCAGTCAAATTGGAGGAGGAAAAAAGGTAAAGGCAGTTAGGCACCCAGACTGAAAGTTCAGTCAGAAATGCTTTGCTTTTTTAATGCCCTTCAAAGATATTGATTCAATATTCTTAAGGGGCCATTCAATAGGAAAAATCCTTTACAAAATTTTGCACTGACCCTTGACAAAAACAAGGCCCATAATTCAAGAGGGAATCAGCATTGGAAATGTAACATTTACAGCCTTGAATGGAAGGGCAGCCTCACAGGAGTTAATGCACACCTCCTACATTTATCTAGTAAAGAGGTTGGGCTTTGTACTAAGCTCACACTTGAGGAGTGGACAGAAATTATTTGATCACATAATGGAAGCATCTCTATGCCATCTACAATTTTCCCTAGGGCTTCTTGACACGTTTATACGCCTGTAGTTCTCACCCTGGAGACGAGTGTAGTAGAAACAGGGGAAAATGGAAGTCCAGCAACAACTTCAATCTCAATCACAAAGTCGTTCAATGTCCAGGGGCTACAGAGGAGACAGATGATGCCATTAACAAAATCTTCTTTGCCAACGGTATTCCATATCAGGTCACTTGATCTCCTTATTTCAATATGGCTTTCACCAAGGCATGCAAAGCAAGTCCACCATGTGTGCCTCCTTGCAAAAACAAAATTGAGAACCACCATCTTGAAATTCATTATTGCAAGGTTAACTTAATGATGGAGGATGATCAGGAGTGACACAAAGGTGCTGCATTTTCACAGATGGTGGATGGATATTAGATACACTACCTCGTTAATGTAATAGTCATATGTACAGGAGGCCCTTACTTCCCTTGGGTTGTAGATCCTTTTGTAAAGCACAAGAGCACCGAGTTTTCACTTCCAGAATTTAGTAGACACCATGAGAAGGTTGGTACTTCTGATGTGGTGCAGCTGGGCATAGGTACAAGAATTGTGTACAAGGCAGCAAGGAAGTTAGTTAAGGCTACCTAAAGACACATTACTAGACACCATATTGTGTGCATGCAATGAACAGTACACTCGAGAGCATTGGGCATAAATAGTTCTTTTGAAAGAAGGAATTCCACAAGCCAATTGAGGTCCACTTTGCATCTTACTTCATTTTATGAGAGAAGATGCTTAATTGCTTGAGACCTTGCAATCAATGATTATAGCATGAGCAAACTAAGTGCGGGGAATCCATGATAGATAGGGAAAAGAGGGTGAAGGATGTGGTGGCCAAAGAAACCATTTTGTCAAATGTGAAATACATTGTATCCCTAGTTTTCAGGGTCATCTTAAGGACTCTGACATTCCTAACCTAGGAGAGATCTATGCATGCATGGATAGCATTCTCAACCAAATGAAGGCAATGATTCCTCGTAGAAACCTCACCTTGCAATCTTACCATAAGAATGTTCAACCCATCATTCAATGAAAGGAGATACTGAACATCCCCTTCAACATAGCTGCATATGCAATGAATCTGAAACGATTTTGTAGAAAACCCTCAAAAAAATGTTCTATTGATGACAAGGACATTCAGAAGGACTTCATTAAGACACTAAAAAAATTGTATGGCACGGAAGATGCTGCAATAATCGAATCTGAGTGGACTGAATTTTCTTAACTTGACAACTGCAAGAGGTTGGCAAAGATAAACAGATAGAATACAGCACAAGACAAACCCTCTTGGATCCAAAGTGGTTTGTAGAAAACACTCCTAAAATTATTCTCTTGATGAGAAGGATGTCCAGAAGAGCTTAATGAAGACTCTCAAAAAAGCATATGGCATGGAAGATGCTGCAATAATCAGATCTGAGTGGACTAAATTTTCTTAACTTGATAGCTACAAGAGTTTGGCAAAGATAACCAGATAAGACTACAGCACAAGACAAAACAGTAAACTGATGGCAACATATGGGCCTTCATCATTCCTATGTACACTTGCCATTCACCTCCTTCCACAACTTTCTAATTCAACTATTGCTGAAAGGAACAAACTTACCTCTAGGAAAAGGATAGAAAGCTTATTTTGTTTAAAACGACTTGCATTACATTGATCATAAAACAAATGAGTACAAGGAGAGTCCAAAAATTCAGTGAATTTTTGTATAGAGTAACTTCCATCTTATTGATGGCAAGACAAATGAGTAAAAGGAGAGCTCAAGAAAGTGAAATGTAGAGTCTGAGAAACCATGGCAGATCAATGAGGACCAGGACATGCAACCAAGATTGGTTGGGTACCTCTTGCAAAGGAGCCTAATGATTCAAACAATTCTAGTGAGGAGAAATTTGTGACATTTCCATTTGATAATGACTACTACATTACTGAGCTTGTTGCACAGTGAATCTAAGTATTTCCCATTTTAGCATTAACATTTTGATTTTCAGCTTGCAAATTTATCCTTAGTAGCTGGAACTTCATCAAATAATGATATGAAATATCAAATGGGTTATCAGTTCAATGGAATGTCATCGTAAATTCAGTGCTTTGTATTTCAATTATTGTTACAGTGTCTTTTAATGTTGAATTGTAGATCAAGTTATTTTTAAAAAATTTACTTACTTTAGTTTGTTCAAAGTTTATTTTTTGTATTTTAATACTCAAACATTAATTTTATATTATTTAAATAGCAGTCCCTGACCTATCCCCATAATTCATTTTCCCTGACACACATCCCCCCATCCCCAAAACCCAGAGAATATTGTTACACACAATTTCATAACATATACTTATAGTATTGAGCTATTAGCAATATCTAACATGCTGTTTAGTTCTCTTTTGCTCAGGTAACATTAGTTATGCTATTCCTTCTATCATGTTATTCTGCATTTGTGTCTGTGCTCTGAGTTTCATATACTAATCTGTGTTGCCTGCCTTTTGCAGACCCTGAAGTAAAGTCCAGTCAAGTTTTCTAGCTGTAGTTTATTTTACTAACAATTGTGCATTTGTAAATGCTGTTCAAATTAAAAATTGCCGTGAAGTTTAAAAAATTTAAAACAAAAATGAAGTTCTAACACATAGAAGAAAATAATAGTGAATTGGATTTTGGACTACTCAAAAACAAGAAAAACAATTATTAAGGATATGGTAATGACCTGTAAAAACCTTATAGGCATCTGGCATCTGTCGTTTCTGTGAAGCATAAACAATTTCACTTTTCCTTGATAAATACAAACCAGGATCAATAATGATAGGCTTTCCCCTTTGATACCTGAAAAGGAAAACTATATTTAAAAAAACTCACTTTCTTATCTTAATCTCCACATGAAATGAAACTGAAACCTGATCTCCAAAGAGTAACTCAATTCTGATGTATCCTTTGAAAATGAAACGCAAGTTTGAACATCCAGTGTGTATTACATACTCTTTCCATCCAAGGTCACTTGTGTGCTCAATGAAGTTCAGATCCCTTGGCAAAACTGATAATACATGAAGTAAATCTGCAAAAACCAGAAATAAAATATAAATGAACACAACCAAACATAGAAAAAACAATATGACACTAATTGCCAACACCAACAACATACTTGTAGCTATACTAGAGACCAATGCTCAATCCATCCATGAAGCACAACTAAGACATGAACCCTTCTGATTACCACTGAGACCAATCTTACATAATTCAAAAGAAAGGGATATTAGAAAACCAGCTATCTTATTCTGCTCCTATATGACATGGTAATTCTGATCGAGAAACTGCACAAACCACATTCGGTCCAACACTCCCATTCCTCTCAACTTTTCATGTTCCCTAGAATCTCTCAAGAATAATCTTAGAAATCAGAATATTTTACATCACTGAAAAAGGCTATTCTAGATTATCTCATAGTGTATAAGCCCATAAAACAAATTGGAGAAAGCAAAATTTTAATGGCTAGTGCAAATATTATCATAGCACATTTAGGATTCATCCCTATATCACACATCCTAAGCTAGAAATTATAACTCAACTGCACTTGAAATCTACCTATCCTTCAAATATGCATGAATACACAATATTATATGTGTTTGCATGTCAATTGTTGAGACAGAATATGTATCACATTACTTGCCACCTAAATTAACTAGACATGCATTTCTGGTTCAGGGGAACACCATCTCTTTACCAACCCCCTTGGGATTTGGGGCTAACAAGTCTCCCAAGTGTTAGCTTGGGACATCCAGCTGTACCCATAGCAACATTTGGTGTTCAGGATCTGGTTGGGAAGCATTTCCAGCATCCTAGACGCATCAAGTCCTGTACAATTAAGAGCTAATTTACTGATTACTTTTTCCTTTATATTCACTTAAAAAATGGTGCCAAATGGTTAGCTAATCTTAGCTAAAGTAAACTTATACTGCATCAACCTTAAATCTCTAATCTAAGGGAACCATGTAGTTGACATATGCAAATCAACCTTCATCAAAAGAGAAGACTTCTTAGTACCTGCAAGAACCACCAGCATATTGGCATGTGGAATTGAAGGATGTTTCAAAAGTTGATGATTAGCAGTTTTTTATCGGTATTCAATAGAAAAAGAATACAACAGTAAACAATTAGAGAAGACTCAAAAAATTTCAGATTACCCCAAGAAAGAGGATCGAGCACATCCTCTTTAACCAGAGTAGTCGGATACACCTACAGTCCCTCCCCAAGCGCACATATCATCATACCCAATATGGATACACGTAATGATAACGCATGGATACACACCAAATACAATCCTATCATCCTTGCTTGAAGATGGAATTGGAGTATGTAATGTCCCTTTTTGGGATAACCCTAAATCTTGCCCTAGAATCACAAGCTTAATGTAGTTAGGGTTATAACTTACCACTTAGATCCTTAAAGAGAGATAAACCTTGGTTTAGATCCTGTAATCATGTTAGAGATCCATCACTCAAGTAGCCTGACAATTGGTACTCCATATTGAACATTGGAATTAAGTATGAGTAAATCTATATTAGACATCATAACCAACATTTCCCATAATTGATCCCCCCCCCCCCCATGTTGCACCATGGTAGGAAGGTAAGATACAATGGTGGATCTCATGCTTGAACTAGACCCAGAGGCAGCACCCTTTAATCCAAAGGCGGAACCCCTCTGGCCCTCGTGGACTCATCATGTCCCACTCCAGGGTGGCGTATTTAGTGGAGACCAACCTAGACCCAAAGGCAGTACCTTGACTAATCAGGCAGTACCCCTTGGCCCTTGTGGACTCATCATGTCCCACCCCTAGGTGATGTATCTAGGTGGCTCCATTACACGGATTCCGCCTCTTGTGATCCTACTTCCCTACCATGATGGAACATGGATATCATAATATAAACAAATGATTGGCTACAGACATACATATTAATAGGGTATATAGACATAGAAATTTCTAAATATATTAGAGCATACCATGAGGGTAACGACAATACATAAGTGTATATACAATCTCTCCCCATTTATATTAAAGAATCATAAATACGTATAAGACTCAATAAGCATCATTATTGCCTAATTGAATATAAAACATATACATGTATATATTTGTATATACATACATATATATAATCATTATTAATTATTTATAAGCTTAGAATACTCACCCTTGCATGAGCATCTATATTTATATATATTCACTTTTATACACACACACACACACACACACACATATATTGACACTCATATTATATTTACTTACAATAACTATGAAAATTATCAGCAAAATACTTAAATATATTCAATACTATATAATGACATACCACAGTCTGCATAAATCAGCAGATACCTGCTATAAATGATTTGCTGATTCCTTAATTCAGAATATATTCCTATATTCTTTCTTTTACTCCTTCCTCCATTCATCCATTTAATATTAGAAGATATTAATATTGTTAATGGTCCGATGCCTTCTTCTACTCATATGCAATTCGTTGTGGAGGGCTGTGTCTTTCTGTTTTGGAGAATCATAACTTTCTTAATCGCTGCCCTCTCAAACAGTGACGTCCCTTCATGAGTCTGTTGCTGCCTATAATGCAGCTGTTAATGCACTTTACTTAAGTGCTTCTTTGTTTAATATATTTTATTATAATATATTTAATATTTTTAGTACTATTTTATGTTTATTTATTTTTGTATGATTAATATATTGTATATTTAGTTATTATTATATTATACTAATAATATCAAATTTTATATTTATATTTATTTATTAGGGATCATAATCATAATAATATCTAAATTGCTAGCATTTTAATATTTATAATGTGATAGTCATAATTATAATATTTAGTATTTACATTTTGGTATTTACTGTTTTACAATATTAGATTTAATATTTATAATTATAATGTTATCTTTGATAATTATAATTATAATAAATTTGCTAATATATATTTCTTTATTTATTTTCTCAATTATTTACATTTCAATGTGCTACGTTTTCGGGGGCATGACAGAGTATTTGTTGGATGTATGGTTCAATTCTGAGCTGCACTCTCATTCTTGAGTTGATTGGCCATTCTTTGCTTGTAGAAACTATTAATGTTGCTGGATTAAGATTGTCGCCCTTTGTTTGTGGATAGTCTTTCTATCTGATTAAGTATCTTTTCTTCTTGCCAATGACATCATACTATTAGTGTAAATAGTGCCTTTACATATCTAGTTATGATATCACCTTTCTAAAATTGACCTATTCACACTTAGCTTAAGTTTACTTAGTCTATTTCATACTTTTGTCTCACTTCATATGGTTGAGACATGTGTCCTCATCGCTTGAGACACCTATTGCATGCATACTTGTCACTTGCTCATACACTTGTCAAGTGAGCTCACAAGTGTTGCACCTTTGGAGAGGTAGTCAGTCATTGTCTCCTACCTTCTCACCTACTCATCCTTTGTATAAACAAGGCTCATCATTGTACTTACACAATCTTATTTGTATATGATAGATATCCTATTGTGTTCATAGTTTCACTTGTGGAAGGTTTATCAATTCGTGCTTTCTGATCTTGGCATTCTCCAACATGGTATCAAAGCCATGAGAGCACGTTCCTTCTCGCATTAAGGTAATTTCTGCACGTAGCCCTATCATCAGAGCATCGTGGAGCCAAACGGACACTACCATTGTGTTTTGAAGGCTCGAAAACTGAAGAATAGCCTTTCATTTGGCGAAATTTGGTAATTTCAATTTTCTGCAAATTTTTATTCTTTGTAGCCTGTTGTACCATACAAATCTGTACGGTACAGAAAAGTTGCAAAAAAAAAAAAAAAAAAGTAGAGAGCTAAATCACCCTCTGCCCATCTGCTATTTTTTGTCAGATTTTGGCCTATCCGACCTATTTGGAGAGTTATGTGGTTTTATTGTTGTTTGGAGGGTTTCAATCGTCTTTTGCAAATTTGGTCGAGGGTTTCATTGGTGAACTCATTGTGGTCATACTTTGTTGCATAAGCATAGGAGGGTTTTTGCACATGACATCCAATGAGGGCGTGAACTCCTGAGACTTGGTTTTTGGCACAATCTCCACACCTCTCCACTCCCTCACGCAGTCTCTATTACCTTTTATTGAAGGTGTGCTGCTTGCTGCAATTCATATTTTGCAGCTTTAACTTCAAAGATTTAAGAGCATAAGCCTTATCAAGGGTCGACCTCCATCCAGGCAGCAGCTTCTTCAATGGCCTCATCACCATTCCAACCTATTCACAACTCAAGTCAGGCATCAAGGCATTGAAGACAAAGTCAATAGCCCACCCTCTAGACCCGATCCTCAACATCGCTCCCATCACAAGTGGATTCTATCTTCCAACAACGCGACCATTGATGGTATCTCTAGTTTGCTTGCCTACACTAGCAAGCTCTCTACACGGCCTCCACATGATTGGCCCCCATTATGGCTGCCCTCCACATCAACACGAAGGATTTCTCATGCACTTTCATATCAGAGGCAATGGTCACTAACTCCCCTATATAGCAAGTTGTGCCCATTACATTGTGACGGCTAGCATGTGAGCATTGTGAAAGTTGAACAAGAAGACTCTGCAAATGGGAGGCATTTCAAAGTAGATCTTCATGTTGTCAACAACAACCCTCCACAAGCACCTACTAGTCTACCTAAAGGTGGCATCTTTGCAACCTTCATAGGCTCCATGCAACCTCTACACCCCATCACTTCCCCTTGACTCAAGCTTTTTCACAAATGGTGGTTACATTTTCATTAATTGTGATAACTTTTGATCACAAATGTCAAAATTAGTTGGCATTTTACTTAGCATAATATGTATAGGTTGATAGTTATATAACCACTAGTGGTTAATGTTTAATCACTGGCATCTTCTATAAACCTTAATATTTTTGCTAACCATCAAGTTTATGTCATAGTGCTTATAAGGGGGAAATTTTTCTTATTTGTGCATAAATTGCAAATGGGGAGTCAGATTTTCAAGTGTCAATAGTTGACAAAAAGCTCTTTCCATGACAAACACTTTAGCATTGAGACTATTCGGAAATTATGTTGTTCTAATATGGTTTTTGACCTCCAAAGTCAATATTGTAATTGGATTTCAAAAATTTTGACACATCATAATTTTGCAAGGAATTTGAATTTGCTTGTTTTTTTCAGATTTGGATAGCACATTTTGTAAAAATCGCTATGCATTATAAACAAACGATTTGGCATCCAATCTTCACACAAGTTGTAATTCTCTTGCATATTGTTCTGGGGGGCTATGTTTCAGCACTAATCATTTTTGGGGGGGGCTCTCTAAATCATTTTTGGGGGGGCAATTTAGGTGGTATTTGCTTTTGATCTTTTTGGTAGCGATCATGTCTCCAAATCCATGGAAAATCAAAAGTGATTATTGTAAGAAGAAAAGGCATATCATAGATGAATGCATGTTTAAAGAACTTGATGACTTGGAACTTGCTTGGTTACTTCATTAGTTAACACAACTTTGCATTACAAATGAAATCAACTTGCTAGATTCTTCTAATCTAGCACTTGCAAAAACATCCAATCTCACTCAAACATCTTGTGAGACACCATCATTTGGAGATGAACAATGTAGTTCGATGACATGTATTGCAATGTCATCACATATTGCTACTTCATAATCGAGAGTTGCTTCCTTAAGAACTTCCAGAGATTTTGTGCACCAGGATATCATCTTCCCACATCCCCCACATTAGGATAGATTTCTACCAAACATTGCATCTCTATTTGTAGAGTTCCACATTACAAATTTGGAAGTCACTTTTGAGGACATAAGTCTTCTATTTGATGATAATTCTTGCCCAACCACAAAGTTCAAAGTCGCTTCATTGAGAGCATCCAAAGATTTTTTACATCAAGACTTCACATCTTTGGCACCTATTCTACATCAATCTTCACATGGAGCATTTGAGCAATTCTCAAAGATTTCATCTAGGTCTTTGGATCATGTGCAAAAACCAGACACCATCTAACTTCCTACATATTCCTATCAGAAATGGGAAATCGTTTTGCACATATTTGTGGTGTTTTTTCTTCCCAATGGGGGAAATGTTGTTCAATGATCATGGATCATCTTCAACATCCAATGTTGAGCATCTACCAACACTACAGACATCATTTTGAAGGGAGGCTGCATGGTTTCTCTTGTCCTATCAATTTTGAGAGGAAGCATTTCCTCACATGAAGTTCATTACTTCTCATTTTTTTGGGGGTCCCATAGACCTCTCTTTTCTCTCCTATGAGGGTAACATTTATTGTACATTGTGCTAGGAGTTCTTGGGGGGTCATGATGAGTCCTCCATCTATCACCTATCTTCTTCACCTATGCATTTCATTGCATTTGCATCATTTCTCTTTTGGAGAGGATTTTTTATTTCCCACTGCAGTTTTCTCTTTTTCTCCACTTTATGAGAAATTTGTACATGAGTACCTAACATGGCCTAATAGCAAGGACTCGTCATCTATGCATACACTACTCCCTATGTTGCAATTAAGGGTGGTGTTAGCGTAAATAGTGTCTTTACATGTCTAGTTAGGATATCGCCTTTCTAAGATTGACCTATTCACACTTAGCTTAAGTTTACTTAGTCTATTTCATAATTTTGTCTCACTTCATATGGTTGAGACATGTGTCCTCATCGCTTCAGACACTTATTGCATGCATACTTGCCACTTGCTCACACACTTGTCAAGTGAACTCACAAGCGTTGCACCTTTGGAGGGGTAGTCAATCATTGTCTCCTACCTTCTCACCTCCTCATCCTTGCCTATATAAGCAAGGCTCATCATAGTATTTACACACTCTCATTTGTATATGATAGATATCTTATTGTGTTTATACTCTATAGTTTCACTTGTGGAAGGTTATCAATTCGCACTTTCTAATCTTGGCATTCTCCAACGCATACTTGCTTTTGTAGATGAATTAGATGCTAGTTGAGAATTTATTTCCTCTTATGCAAGTATTCATTATATTCAAATTTGCTACTCGCAGACCCCTTTAAGATGACATCATTTAGGAGTTTGGATCTTGCATACACCATCGTCTGCTTACGTAATTGTCAAAGACTAGATTTTTCTCAGTTTTGCTTGATTCAGAATTATGCATGCTGCCCACAGTTTAGATGATATGCCAACATATTTCAATGGACAGGTGCCGACAAGCTTTATGAAAGGAACAATTCCAGCAAACTTTGATGCATAGCGATGGCATCTGTATTGACTCTCGTAGATAGGTTGCTTCTGTTATGTTTATACATCTGCAGTCACCTCTTCATAAGATGATCTTGATGTGGTTTTGGACCTGATGGGCCTACATGTATTTCTAGATTTATTCTTTGGATTCCTCAACAAATGTATTTGTTTTGAGATGGCATGATTGCAGGCAACCCACATTTTTAGCCTGTGGATGGATGCAGCTAATACAGGTACAAATCCAGAGTTCATATTATTCAGAAGATATAGTGGGAGCTATAATCCCACCAGTGAAATGCAAGGGCAGTCATCTTCAGGATACATGCAGGAGTCAACTTCTAAGCCTTCGTCTTCAGGAGGCATGCAGGAGTCAGCTTCTAAGCCTTCATCTTCAGAAGGCATACAGGAGTTAGCTTCTAAGCTTTCATACTTGCAGGAGCAATCCTGCTCGCTTATGTTGTTGCAGGCACCGGCTTCTAGGCATTCTTTGTGGGCACAGTCTTCCTCCAAGTTAGGATTAAGGGAGCATGTCAGTGCTTAATTTGCACTCTACTCAATATTGTAATCATTCCTTGTCAAATTCCTTAATTCTAGACTTGGATTTATTATTCCCATTAGAGACCAGTTTAACTGGCAGTTTCTGGATAACTTGTTAGTGAACCCACTTTAGGTACCTTCCAGTCCACAATTATAGGTCCTACCTTATGGTGGCATACATTGAGAGAAATGGGGTAAAGGGCGGGGGCAGAGAAGATAAAATAGTTTACATTAGATTATATTTTAGCTGATAGGACTGCTGTGTTGGGCTCAAAGCATTGTTATTAGCTGTAGTGCTTGTTAATGGAGACACTTTCGCTATCAAATGGACATTGACAAGTTGTGTTTCACTGCCTGGATTCCCGTGTTAGACAAAGAATTATCATGAAACAATGTAATGTTTCTTTCAGTAAGATGACCTTAAATAGAAGCCGCCCTTTTATCTGTAAATTAGTCATTGAGTGCAGAGTAGAAAAAGCTCCAAACTCAAAAGAAAAAGTACATTTTTTGGCTGTTCAATCAAAACATTATTTTTTTAGGAAAGCAGGTAACATTGGCAGACCCACTCTTTCTTTAGCCCAAGTTCACTTCAATTTTTTCATTTTTCCGTCCCAAGTTCCTAACTTGAAATCATCATGAGCAATACGACATCAAAACTCCTCCTTCACAAGCTTGAAGAACAGAACATATTTACTGCCATTGACAAGCACTCTGTGTTATACAGTATTCTTGTCGTGGTTTATATAAAGTATGATATTTACAGACTACATGTTTTAATATATATTTGTTCAAAAAAGATCATGTCTAATATTTGAATTGGGACATATTTAATATTTCCCTTTACATTCTGATCTTTTGTCTTTTCACAAACATGGCTACTATGATTGAATGCAAAATATAAATTACAAAAAATGAAGAGTGACTAAATCACACAAATTTGGCATTGCTTCTCAGAGCCTGACCAACAAAAAAAGCATTACTCCCAAATCACAACAAAAAAATGACTAAAATTAGAAAATTAAAACTGAACTGATCCTGCGAAAATTGCAATGGCAGATACAGGCTCGAGTCATAGTCTGCGCTTCACAAAATGGCATCTCATTGAAATATCCATAACATTAAAAAAAAAAAAAAACAATTCAGGGGCGCAAATACCTGAAGCATAAAATAGTGCAGATTCTTTCCAAATATCAACACAGTTACTAAATCAGTTATATGTCCCAAATTTAGGCAATTCAAAAATATTGCATAAAACTTGTTGTAGTAGTAAAAGCAATTGAGCTTTTCAAAGCAGAGTCCCAGTATCAAAAAAAAAATTACTTGATAAAGCGTTGAAATCGGATGAAATAACAGCACCACATCAAACAAAGAATCCAATAAAGCAGAGTTAAGAACCTCCTTAATCAAACGAAAAAAAATAGAAACCCACTAGAAACAAACCAATACTATCAAAAAGAAAACGACAATTATTCTATAAAAGGAAATAAAATATCCACAAAAAGGAAAATAAAATAAGATAAGTACCGTCTTGCGTAATAATAGGATAATCCACGGCGCTAAGCGTGAAGAGCCAGTCCCAATTGTTGCTAAGCCTGAGCAGAAGCGCAGCCGCATGGAGAGAATTTGCAATTGAAGTGGGACCCATGTAATTCACAGTGTCCGCCTTTCCCACCACGTTAACATTCTCCATGACATTAAAAACCCTAACAGACTGTACATAGAGCGCGAGCTGAACCCTCTCTTCATCGGAGGCAAGGCGGTCCAAGTGCAGGAGATAATGATTTCGTGGATGGTAAACCGCGCACAATAACCTCTTCATTTTAGGCCCGTCCCCGCGGGTCCCTGTGATCACATACGCCAGAACGGCAGGCCGCCCGGGACCCTTTATAACCGCCGTGGACGCCCTCGATTCGAACCCTGAACGTCGCAGAGAAAAGATTCTGTAAACAGGGCCCGTGAATCCCTCTGTGGCTGCCATAATTAGAACGAACGAGAGTGTGAAACTGGCCAGCAGGAACAATATCCATTTTCTCTCCGTCGCTGGGAAACCACCATTCGCCACCTGTGGCATTTTTCTTGGGCATCCGACTTCCACGTTTAGAGGGTTAAATTTTTGAGGTGAATTTCAGAGATTTCTCTGCAGAGCTGAGCTGTATTGGTGGGAAATGATGGTTTGCAGGCAATAGCCCTGAAATGGCGGATTTTAATGAAGTTTAGAAAAGTGTGTATTGTTTTTATGCTCTGGGTTTTTTTTTCGCCGAGATCTTTGTGATGGGGCGGAAATCATTATTTTCTGCAGCCCTTGTGATGACATGCCGAAATGCGGGACGACTTGGAATACGAGGACCGACAGAGCCAGATGGCTTTCGATTCGTGCTGATGTGCTTTTCTATTTCTTGAATATAAAGATTTTTTATATTATATTATTAAATTCTCTGAATAATTAGCTTTTGTCTCGGGATTCTTCATAAAGTGGGTTTTTGAACGAAATAACCGCAAATATTATATTTATTTTTTATCGAAATTATTACGCAATTTATCATACTAAAGTCAAAATTGATTGTTAAAATGGATATAGGCGTCCTCAGGTAGCGCGTATTTGAAATCTTGTTGGCGACATCCACAAATCTAGTTTTGTTTAATATTATAGTAAAAACTATAATTTTTTAATTCTAAATTATTTTTCATGAATAATATAATTAATTGTTTTACACGAAAAACATAATCTTTGGCGTAAGAAAAGAAACGGAAGGTACGATGTTTTCCATTGTATTACGTTAAGGGTGAAGTCAAACAAGAAATCTCTAGAAGCCCCAGTTTTCCGCCGTGTTGAATATATGTGTTAAACTTGTTTTATACGAAAAGTTAGAATGACGGTGTTTGGTTTACTTAGAAAGTTGTTATGATGATGCGCTTTTCTTTTTATATTTATTGAATTGGCTTGTGTGATGTATAATTTAATATATTTTTAAATTTATTATTATATATTATAATAAGATGAGCAGTCAAAAATTGTTGTAGAAAATAGAAACAAGGATTAATCTTAGGGTATATTTTTAAATTTAATATTATATATTATAATAAGATGAGCAGTCAAAAATTGTTGCATAAAATAGAAACAAGGAGGATTAATCTTAGGGTATAAATGAAAATAAATTATGTTTATTGTTAAAAAAATTAGTAATAATAAAAGGTTAGGATTTATGAGTTGATTGATATTGAAATTAAATGTGAAAATAAAGTAAATTAAATGTGATGTTTAGTTTGAAATTCATTTATATAAATATGATATGGGATACATAAATTAAATGTATTATGTTTTAGTTTAGATTTATGTCTATAAAAGTGAACTAACATGTTGACATGTATCTAGGAGAATGAAATGGTAGAAATTTGATGCTTAGAATCCAATCACCTTAATCTTCTAATGTCTGAATCTCAATAAGGACTAGCGGTGTTTAAAAATACCTTTAGAGAATTTGTCGAATTATGAGATTCATGTTCTCTTTAATTGGACCCTAGCAAGACCAATTCAATTTTACTTAAGAATAATGATTAAAAATGTGTGATGATATATGTTATGATAAAATGATACTACATTGTCTCAAGGTAAATGCTCTTTTGAGAACTCTTATATGTTCTAACATTCTTTGTTAACTATAAATAGATGAGTGAATGTCTTTAAATACAATAACATAATAGCACACAAATCGATACAAATATGCATTGGATGAAATAGCAATGGTTAGTGGGAGGGAGTTAACAAGATTTAATTCACATGCATATCAAAGTAAGAGCAAAATGTTATGATGAAAATTGAATAAACCAAGTGTTTATTTTACCATCCTCCACTCCTCACAACCTACTTTTTTCTTTGTTCATAGGGTAAACTTTATTTCAACCAATTAATTATATGTGAGAACTCCAAACAAATTGTTAGCACCAAGTATTTTGTAGAATCTTAAGATTGTTTCAAAAACCCTCAAAGATTGTTTCAAAAACCCTCATTTACCATTATGAGTTGCTTATATTTTCAGTTGTCTAGGATTATTATAATTTAAAAGTTTGTTATATGCTACATGTATATTTAAGGATAGTTATTAGTAGGAAAAAATCAATAGATTAGGTATATGGCTACCAAATATCTAGTAATTTTTTTACAAGTCAAACCCATTGACCCATGTTTCATGAGTAATGGTTCACAAGAACCCATCTCTCATGATAGTGAATGGTCCACTTAGCACTCATTGCACCTAGGTGATTCTCACAGAGGTGAAGCATTGAGCCTTCCTGAGAGGTCGCCCATCCTAGTACTACTCCAGCTCAAGCATGCTTAACCACAGACTTTTCCCCAAGGTTAAGACTACTTAGCTTGCAACCCCATTTGGAAAACCTTCAGCAAGTGTTGTGCCTTATGAACCATTCATTATGGAGCCCCTTTAGCTCATCAATTGATAAGTAGGAGGTATTTTCCACAACGTGTCAAATTGTGATATTGCTAGATGCAATGAGTGCTAAGTGGACCATTCACAATCATGAAAGATGGGTTATTGTGAACCAATACTCATAAAAAATGGGTCAATGAGTTTGACTTGTAAAACTACATGGTTGAATCCTAATAGCAATATCACATGTTGTGGAAAATACCTCATACTTATCAATCTTACAATTTCCTCATGACTAATCTTTCTATTTCATACAAAGAAAAATTACATGCTAGTTTTTTTGTCATATATTTATGTATAATCTTAGCACTAATAACAAATAGTATAATTATAAGCTATAAACCACATAATACTAATCAACCAATGGAATTTTGTAGTAATGTTTCATCTCCCTTTTAAGTTATATCTTACTCTTTGATGCCAAATGTAATCAAACTGATAAGCAACATGAACCTAGGCATACACCCCACATCTTGAGTCTTGGGCATTGTAAAATTCAAATGTGGCCTTGAGTCAACAAGTAGACACAAAATAGATCTCTTTGATGGAATCCATTTACAAAGACCTACATTGTAAAAAAAATTTGCATAACTTCAAAGATAGTTTTAGAAGGGGTCTTCTCTACACCCCATAGAATACACTTTTCTTATTACGAAAAAGGGTGTTGTACATCTTATGCAAGAAATAAATATTTTAACTATGTGAAAAAATATATTTTGGTGTCTTTTTCTGCTCAATAAATTGCATCCCAGGGGCCACTCCATATATTTTATTAAAAAAAAGGTTTTACAGATTTTGGGTTCAACCCCTTACAAACAAAAATTCAAGGAAAATACACACCCTGGAAGAGTTTTGAACTATGCTTTATGCCTCTATGACTACATTAGCAAGCTACAAAAATCCAAGAAATATGTGCTTCCTAAAGATAAATACTAAACTATGTTATATGCCTCTACAATTACATTAGCGAACTACATAGATCTTTTAAAGGCACCATGCTCTAGTCCCTGATAGGAGAACTTATGGAGCTAATTGAGGTTGAAGACTGGCTCTAAATTAGAGACCCCCTCCACACCTTAGCCCTATGTTGCATTAATGTTGTGGAGTGAAAGTTCACCAGAAAAGGGAGCCACTCAACCATTGTTGCTTCACCCACCACATGTGGGATGCCTCTTGGTTGGGTAATTCCCACACCATAGGGGGCAACATAGACAACATCTTCCAACCTTCCTAAGTATTTATGTTTAAACATTGCCACCGCGTGCTCCCTCACCATGTCCTTATCTTCACCCCAAGTCTAAGAGGGAGGCCACAAACCAAGAGGTGATGTCAACATTCACTTGGTACTGACTATCATCACTAAGAAAATATCTCCCTATAACTCACTTCATAGCCTACAAAATGAGGCCACTCCACTCTTTGAGGACAAGCTTCAACTGCAGATCTATGATTATGCTTAAGAATGCAACTTGTTGGCATGGGCTTATCAATCTCACAGGAATATCCAAGCTACAAAAATCCAAGAAATATGTGCTTCCCGGAGATAAATACTAAACTATGTTATATGCCTCTATGATTACATTAGAAAAATACACGGATCTTTTAAAGGCACTATGCTCTAGTCCCTAATAAGAGAACTCATGGAGCTAATCAAGGTTGAAGACTAGCTCTAAATTGGAGATCTATTTCAAGATTTTGTACCCCCTCCACACCTTAGCCCTATGTTGCATTAATGTTGTGGAGTGAAAGTTCACCAAAAAGGGAGCCACTCAACCAGTGTCACTTCATCCACCATGTGTGGGATGCCTCTCGATTGGGTAATGCCCACACCATAGGGGGCAACATAGACAACCTCTTCCAACCTTCCTAAGTATTTATTTTAAATATCATCATCGCAAGCTCCCTCACCATGTCCTTGTCTTCGCCCAAGTCTAAGAGGGAGGCCACAAACCAAGAGGTGATGTCAACATTCACTTGGTACTAACTATCATCACTAAGAAAATCTCTTCCTATAACTCACTTCATAACCCGCAAAATGAGGCAACTTCACTCTTTGAGGACAAGCTTCAATTGAAGATCTATGATTATGCTTAAGAATGCAACTAGTCAACATAGGCTTATCAATCTCACAGGAATATCTAAGCTACAAAAATCCAAGAAAAATGTTCTTCCTAGAGATAAATACTAAAGTATGTTATATGCCTCCACGATTACATTAGCAAACTACATAGATCTTTTAAAGGCGCCATGCTTTAGTCCCTAATAGGAGAACTCATGGAGCTAATCAAGGTTGAATATTGGCTCTAAATTGGAGATCTATTTCAAGAATTTGTACCCCCTCCACACCTTAGCCCTATGTTGCATTAATGTTGTGGAGTGAAATTTCACCAAAAAAGGGAGCCACTCAACCACTGTCGCTTCATCCACCATTTGTGGGATGCCTCTTGGTTGGGTAATTCCCACACCATAGGGGAAACATCAACAACCTCTTCCAACCTACCTAACTATTTATTTTTAAACATTGTCATCGTGAGCTCCCTCACCATGTCCTTATCTTTGCCCAAGTCTAAGAGGAAGGCCACAAACCAAGAAGTGATGTCAACATTCACTTGGTACTAACTATCATTGTTGATAAAATCTCTCCCTATAACTCACTTCATAGCCCACAAAATAAGGCCACTCCACTCTTTGAGGACAAGCTTCAACTGCAAATCTATGATTATGCTTAAGAATGCAACTTGTCAACATGGGCTTATCAATCTCATAGGACTATCCATAATTTGTAGAGCTAGAATACGCCACATGTTTTCCAAGTTCCCATCGCATACCCCTCATATGGTAATATGTAACCATTGAGCATGCTTTTCATCTTTCGCCATGGAGGGAGGATTTCTAGCAGTATTGCCCTCACATCTACATCTGCACATCATGATCTTAATCTCACAAGAGAGGATTAAATGGTCAGTGTAGTTTGTATAAGTCCTTTCTACTTTGATGTCATGTGGTGAGGTTCTTGTTATGTGGCATACCACTTTTGCACCCACCACCACTTGGCATGAGTGCTCTCTATACTAACCTCGATCCTCTCATAATCATGCTTATTACAATATGTTTGAGTTTTCTACCGACACATGCTAGCCTCAATGTATTAATTAATAACCTGATTGAGCTTGCCAGTTTGATTGTTCCATCCTTGTTAGCAACCACATTAGCCAAAGAATCTACCTCACAATTTCCCTCTCAATAGGCAAGCCTTATTGAAAATTCTTCAAACCCTTCTAGCAACCTACGACACTCTACCAACACTTTATTGAGTTTCCAATTAGACATTTTCCCTATTTGAATAGTGATGATTATGAGGAGTGAATCATCTTCCACTTCTAGCTTCTTTATCCCCATCTTTGATTCTTTGTTCAGGCCACACCATAGGGAAGCAAGTTTTACTTTGTTGTTTGTGCCTTCTAACAATAGGATACTCAATTTTTCTATTGCTTCTCCCCTTCTATTTCTAATGTTGCATCTTGCCTTGGATATACCTGGGTTTCCCCTCGATGCACCATCAAATTTTAATTTTAACCAACCTTCTTTCAATGGCATCCAAACCACTTCTTCCTTGGACAATTTAGCTCGAGCCACCCCATGAATAAGGAACACTTCAAGGCCAATCCATGATTTTAGTATCAATTTGTACCATAATGAGAAGAATTTATTGGCTCCCAATGATTCCTTACTACATTGTTGACTACCTCTGTAATGGTTGCTTCTAGATCAGTCATGAAATTGTTGAGATCCATGTATTTTTCCTAGAATATCTATCTATTTTCCTTCTAGATTTCCCATATGACTATGGATGGTGTCGCTAACCAAAGGCTCAAATAAAAGAAGTTTCTATTCATAATGGGCCATGCAATAAAAAGATCAATGATAGCCATTCGTAGGGGGTTGTACCAACTTAAATTCTTCATTATCTATAGCCAACATTCCCTAGAAAATTGGCATTCCAACAGAATATGGTTTGCAAATTCTTCTTCTCCTTTGTACAGAATGCATCTACTTAGCTTGATCACCCCCAACTTTATTAGTCAATCCCTAGTGAGAATCATCTTTTGAGCAACCACCTATGCAAAGGTGCCTTCTTTAGGTAGGAATCATTTATTCCAACATAGATGAGATGGACAATTTTCTTCTCTCCACCCTAGTAGGCACCTCATAGATTGTCTTCACTATGTAGGAATCGTATTTGGTAGTGCACCATTTGATCAAGTCCACCTTCTCTAAAATAAAGATCCTTTATTTTTCAGCTCCTCCTTGAGTCTCACAATTGATTCATTCAAGGTATTTAAACCATCTAGGGCCTACCATTTCCATTTTGTTCTTCCTTCTACCAAGCATGGCTCCAAGTAGTTTTGCACCTTCGAACCCCATGAATCTTTTAAGAGGTTCTTGATTTCCATTAGGTCTTATTGGGTAGCCAAGGCATGTGCCCCATCCCAAGAGCCCTCCTAGAATTTAGCCTTCCATCCTTGATATCCCAAGAGCAGTGGTCCATTATCAACTTCCTACACTACAACATGAAGTTTCATATGCTTGAACCTCTAGGGTTCATCGTGATCAAAAAAAGTTTTAGGTCTTCACAATCCAAGTATTTGTTTTCAAGGATTGTGGTCCATTTGGCCTTGGGGTTGCTGTACATTTTCTAGACCATCTTGGCCCCTAAAGCGATATTGAAGATAACCCAATTTCGGAGGAAAACTCCACTTGTATCTTTTGGTTTGGATATTTTTTCTCATGCCACCAAGGATTATTTTTGCATCCTTTTGAATCCTTCCAAAAAAACTTGTGTAGCTTCTTCTTTAGTGCACCATGAAATTTTACATGCATCTTTAGGCTTGACATCATATATATGGGCAAGGGTGAGACCATTGATTTGAGCATTGTGATCCTTCTTATTGAGGATAACCACTTTCCTTTCCATGATTCCAATATATTCAAGTAATTATGCATTAGGGGTTCCCAAAGTCCATCCTTGCAAGAGCCACCAAAAAGAGGAACTCCAAGGTATTCCCTAATAATTGTTTTGTTTTGATCTTGAGGACATTGGCAATCTCCTGTTATTTTTATAGGGCAATGTTGAAGAAGAATATTTCATACTTGTGCTAGTTGACTTGTTGGTTTGAGGCCTTGCAGTAAGTATCAAGACTTTTCTTGATGGTTTTTTCTTCCTTCCTCGAGGCCACACCAAAGAGCAAGGTGTCATCTATGAATTTTTGGTGAGTTATTTTTGTCATGTTTAGTGATATTTTTATACCCTCCCAATCTCTTCTATCTCTTGCCTCATGAACGAGGCATCCCAGTGTATCTTTCATGATGATAAACAAGAAGGGTGATAGTGGGTCACCTTGCCTCATCCCATTGGTAATTGGGAAGAAGCCATGAGGAAACCCACTCACTAGTACTAATAATCTAGGGGAGTTGATGCAACTTTGTATCTATTTACACCACCCTTCATAGAAACCTAATTTTTGTAACACTTTTATGAGAAATTTTCTATCTATCTGATCATAAGCCTTACAAATGTCCAACTTGAGAATCGTCATTTTTGTTTTTGCTTTCTTGATACTATGAATGGTCTCATGGGAAATGATGATGCCTTCATTGATTGATCTCCTTGGGGTGAAGTTTCTCTGCCCTTTTAAGATTATGGTGGGGAGAAATTTCTTCAACCTATTTACAATGGTTTTTGCTACTATCTTATACATTGTATTGCAGTGTGAGATTGGTCTAAAGTCCTCCATTTTCTCCACCACCTGCTTCTCTGAGGTGAGCACAATGAATGTATTTTCTAGTATTTTAGCATTGTGTCCTTCTTTCTTAATTCCTCCACCACACCAAAGATATCATTACCTACAACATTCCAGAATTTACAAAAATACATACAAAAATGTCAAGGCATAGTGATTTGTCCCTCACAAGCTGCATGGTCACCCACCTTACTTCTTCTGCAAGTGAGCCATAAATTTCTAGATTTTGTGCATTTGTAATAATGCATGAAATATTATTTAGAACGATTTCTTGGCATGCAAGATCAATCAAATCATTTGCATTCAACAACCCTTCAAAGAATCTAATCGCTTTGTTACCTATATCATCTTATGTATCAAATTTGGTTCCTACTTCATTCTTAATATGGGTAATAATATTCAAGCTCCACTTGACCTTTGTGATGTTGTAAAAATAATTGTTCATGTATCCTTCCTTTAGCCAATATTCCCTTGATTTCTAGCACCAAAAGATTTCAAACCATTGTAGCACTTTTGCATACCTTGCCTTTAGCTCTTTTTCTTTAATATATGTACTATGATACATACATTCTCTAATGATTGTCTCATTTAGCTCTTCCAAAACCTTTTCTAGGTTTTCCTTGACTTCAAAGATGTTTTTGAAGTGGTTGATGTTAATTTCCTTCAACATCCTCTTTAGGTATGCAAGATTTTTGAAGATTGCAAACAATTTTGACCCCTTCTCTTGGGGTGCTTGTTGCCACCAATCTTTAATTTTGGTGTCAATGTCCTTATACCTCAACCATATTTTTTTAAAATTGAAAGGAAATCTACTAGGCTTATGATCCAATGTGAAGGTTAGTTGAATTGAGTAATGGTTTGACTCACACAAAGCTAGAATTTTTGTTTTCTCTACCAAATGTGTTGTAGTTCAATTACCTCCAATAAAAAAACCTGTCTAATATTTTGGTGATAAACATGTGGTCTTGTCTTCTATTTGACCTTGTAAAGATACCATTTTCCATCTTTATGTCAATCAAAGTACTATTCTAGATGACATTTTGGAAGTCTACCATATATTTGTCACTTCTAGGAAATCCCCCTCTTTTCCTCATTGCTTAAAGTAGCATTAAAATCACCACCCAGGATGAGGACCTCATCTTGCAATTCCTAGAAAATCAAAGATAGTTGTCTCCATGTTTCTGACTTCTAGATAAACCCATTTGGTCCATAAATGTTGAGCAAGAATAAATTAACTCATTATGGTTGGTATTTTACTTTACCAAGTTGTCATTCTTTAAACTATCTTTGATTATCTCTATTATTATCTTAAAAGGATCCCATTAGATCCCTAGACCTCTTAAGGCTCCATTTGTAGGTGAGAATGATCCATGTAATTTCTTCCATTTGATCATTAATTTCCCTACTTCCTCTAATGACAATTTTATTTCTTGCAGCATAACAATTTCTATTTGCTCAAATCGATTTGGCATTTGACCAAACACCTTTTTCAGGGGCATTTAGGCCCCTAACATTTCATGATAGGAGAATCATGGCTCCTTGAGAAGGAGGCCTCACTTCCCTGATCTCAGTTTTTCCTATCCCTTTGTGTTCCCAACAATTTATAGTTTTGCTTTGATTCATTTTATTCCTCAACCCACTTTCTCTCCATTCTTTAGCTTATTTATCTTCAATGTGGATTGCTCTAGTATTCTTTCCTCTAGCGTATCCACATCATCACCCTCACCATCTCCCTCTATTTCCTCCTGAAATTTGCTCTTCCCAATTGGGCACTACCAATTGCCCTGTTGGGATTGAATTGGTGGTGACTAATTCAAGTGTGGGTTGGTCCCCTTCTAGACTTTGGGGGATTGACTTTCTTGTGTCGGTCAAATTTACTTCCCTTCCTTCTTGGAGTGCTTCACCCTTGGAATCCATTTGTAATTATGATAATTGTTGATCAATTTCTTTTGGCTCACTATCATCTTTAAAAACTTTGTCATCTTGTATTGCCTCTAAGACTTTTTCCAAACCTCCCATTCCATCTGAGTTGGTTGATTTGGTTGATCCCTGATTATATGATTTTTCCATTGATTGGGGCTTAGGTGTGCCTCTATCACCACCCTTTCTTTTTTCCTTATGTATTCCTCTGTATTATGGCCAAAGGTTGCACATGAATTGCATATTAACACTAGAACATCCTTTTCCACCCTTTTCCTACATACCCTTGTGTTAGATAGGATTACGATCTCATAAGGGATTCACTCCCTTACACACACCTCTACATAGATTCAAGTGTAGATGCCAAAGTTGCTTTCTTCAATCTTCTCATCTACCTTAATGAAGCCACCAATCTTATTTTTTATTGCTTTCAGGGTTTCCCTATCCTAGTATTCATGTGGTTGGTTTTATAAACTCAACCAATTGGTGCCACCTCGATTTCCTATTTGAGGGGATTGAATTTGGTTCCCAATCTTTGATAAATAATCCAACCCCATCCATTATGTAAGGCCTGCCCCATAAGATTTTGGTCTTTTTCTTTGCACTAGGAAATTCAATCATGAAAAAACCCCATGGAAGGGAATTCATCATTATGTCCTTTCCCCCATTATTTATTGCACCAATATAGGATTCGTCCCTTCGATGGTCATTTTCCAACCCATTTGATGAAAAAGTCTTTTCTTTTAATTTAGCTACTTTGTTTTTTAAATCTTCATTTTCAAGGATGAGTGAGATGCACTTATTTGAGGGCTTACTGTTGATCAAGAATTTTTTGCACTATTCCCAAGGTTATTAGTGTTGAAGCACCTGCATTCATAAAACCCATCCTCCTCCTCCATTCTTTGTTGGTATTTGTCTGCCATCTACTCGATATTCCCTAAATTTTGCCCTCCTGCTATGCTTCATAGAATTTTTTTGATCATGAGCCATTTTGACACTTATTTTGGTGTGTCTTAAGAGATGTGTTTAGCTACATTAAATATTTATTTGGTTCCACTTATAAAGTATTATTGTAGCATTGGTTAGATATTTTCTATGTGGGTTGCATATTGGAGAGATATTTAATATTGGGAAAATATGGTATCAAAAACTAGAGTTGGGGTTAATGGTTGTGTGCTCTCATGGTATTGAGACAATTTTTCAATACCATAATGTATTTGTATGAAATTGATTCTATAAAATCAAGCATATGTTTAGTGGTTGTTGTTAGCTATCATAACCTTTAAGGTTTGATGTTATTTGTATTGAGCTCTCTTGTAGAGTGCATATGTGAAGTATTGCATGGTATGTGTGGTTTCGTGGTTACCCATTATGGTTAGAGACATGAAGGATGCTTTGGAGATACACGATGTTTTAGAATTATCCTTAGATAATCTAATAAGAATACTATACTATTTCACTATTGAATAATAAATTGAGTGTGGATGCTTTTGAAGGTTATGTTTTTCCCTCAAGGAAGGTTTTCCCAAGTTATATCTTATATAATCTTGTGATATGTCTTTGATCTTTGCATTATGGATATTTTGTAAGCTTTTACACATGCTTGTCTCTCATATCCTGGTTATTTAGGAAATGTCTTGATCAACCTAGTAATTTCCTAAAAAGTGGTATCAAAGCCATGGTTGTAGTTAAGGGAGGTGAAAGATCCATATTTTTCTTAACCCTTGCTTGAGCATATTTGATGTAATGTTGAAGTCATAGCAAATTCTAGAGATATTATATAAATTTCAAGGTATACAATGTGTTGTGCAAGTTGTGAGAGTTATAGTCATGGTTTAGGGTTTATAGAATTAGTTATTATTAAAAATCTAGGTTTTGCAAAAAAACTTATAAAAAAGGCTTTTCACCATGACAATTTTGTGAAGATGCAAAAATAACCTCCTAGAGAAAAATGGACCTCACAATTGGATATAAGGGGGCCGAGAGATGAATATTGACATAAAATTTAATATATTTTGGTCATTAGGTCCTAGAGGAAAAAAGACCCCTTTCTTAACTATACAAACATATGATTGCAGTTTGCATATTAAAAAAAAATCAATAAATAAAACCTTGAACAAGTTTTTTTAATAAAAATAAATAAATTGGGGGCTATGGGATTCATAGATGCATGTACCCCTATCCACTTGACAACTAATTATGCACTAATAGTGGCAAGCTACATGGGGACCATAATCCCAATAGTTGACTCTAGAAGGTGGTCATCGATCAAATAGGATACGAGGGCCCCAATCCTAGGCTCTGGTTGGGTTAACCAAAACTACAACCCCCAAAAAGCTTTATAAAAAGATAAATTTAAATATATTTTCAATCTACTAGTGACCCTCACCCACATTGTTGCCTCTACACATCATCAATATTAACTCACCACCAAAATGTCACTCAAGCATTGCCCCTTATGTCATGTTGACATCGCCTATATGGATGGGTCCTTATGTTGTGCCTTTATCCCCTAGATGGTTTTTATATTCTATGGGTCCTTATGTTGTGCCTTTATCCCTAAAATGCTTATGAAGAGCTAGCTAATCATGTTCTCTATAATTATGAAATTATGAACATTTGTAATTTTAACTTCTAATATATTTCATGTGCAAAGTAGAAAAACTATATATCTTCTATTTTTGTGCATATTCTTTCATTTACACTTTATTTCTAATATAGTCCACCATTTTTTTAAGATGATGAACTCAAACCTATAATTTGAAACACAACCCTCCTATTTACTAAACCCATAGATCTACACTCATAGGAGAAGTCACTTGTATTATGCTCACCATAAAGAAGAAATAAGTGTGCATCATAGTATGCAACATGCACAACACCTGTGAAACATCATATTAATCAATATCTAGCTACATACAAGCTTCTACAAGTTTCCAAAATTAACAAACTTATATTCTTGTTGAAATAATGAATTTAAATCTAACACATGAGATGTATTACACAAAACACAAATCTAATTAACAATATGGACTTCAAATAGTCTACTAAATTTATGAAGACATCTAAATTTTGAAAGAAAAATAACTTGGAATACATCTTCATTCATCAAACATAAATCCTATTTGTAGAAGGTGCATTAGTGAGAAAGGTATACATTGATTCACCAAATATAATTATATTCAAACCTAAGTGAACAACCTAACATTTTAAGTCTTCTCACTCAAGTAGAAGAGATGCTCATTTCTCATATAAATCCAATACTACAAGTTACCCACACTCATGGTGGACAATACAAATATAGTGGTCATACAAAATTTAGTTTTCTTTGAGATATCAAAATGATAACAAAATCTTTCGAACCATCTAAAATTCAAGACTTGGATGTATTAATTGTTTAAATAATTGATATGTATGGGAATCATTATGATTAATATGTACATAGAACTCATGTTATAAATGAATTTAAATATAAAATTTTAAAATATATAAACCATGCTATAAGGATGTTGAAATCAATGTTAATTTACTAGCACTACTCCTTGATTCTACTACAAACATTTTATACATTCTCCACACAATTAAAAGTGAAATTTAAGAAGCAATGTTAGCAAACATCAAAGTCGATAACAATCAAGATGATCTAAAAACCAAAATAAAATATTCAATGACATATGGTAAGATTGCAAAATAAATGTTGTGAGTTACAAATCACTAAGAAGTGTTATACATTGAAAATAAGACTGATAGCATCATTGATTGGCCCAACATTAGTTCAACCTCTATAAATGAGTACACTACAGGTCCTATTGGACATGTCATTTCCCACTCTTTCTAAATGAGAATGCACTACACATGCAACTTCAAGTTAGGATATGCAAATACATGATTATGCCTTACAGGTTTTATGCAATTATATGAAAATAAATTTAGAATTCCTTAGACATTTAAATACTTTCTTCTAAATCTTATGATGCACCATTGTAACCAAGTGATTGCCTCATAATTTAGCAAAATAAAAGTAGAAGACAATATACTAAATATTATTGAAGACCTTCATGTCCACCTACAAAAAGTACTAGATAATCAATTGGCTAAAGAACTATGTATTTTGGTTCTACTTTATGAGGGGCATGATATTATTGGAGCAAGTGTTGTGGTTACCTAACAAATATGACCAACTAGATAGCTTCACCAACTCTATCCTTCTAGTTACATATGGCTGATATAAAATGACTTGATGCACACCAGATTTTTGTAACAAAAAATATATTTACATGATTCTCCAACAAACAACACTAACAACATATTTGGAAACCCATATACCAAATCCCTATAGTTATTCATAATTTTTTTGAGGTCATAGAGAAGATCATATGTACAAAAAATATTGGTATAATTATGAATGAAAACATTGAAATTATACACATATACATGGATTTCTTTTACTAGTGAATGCATCAAACATAAATTGACTAGGTTGGGAAAATAATATGGAATTGGGTAGAACAAAGGAATTATTTGACAACTATGTCACCACTTGGTACGATCCTTCTAAATTTAGAAAAACATGATACACCAATCTCCAATGGACAATTTGTGCCTCTTAAACACATTGGATATATTCTCTATCAATCCCTATAGCGATTATCACAAAAAAACATATAGAAGCATGAGAAATATGCCATACTTTAAAAATTACCTCTTGTAATTTGCAATAAAAAAAATTATATTATTAAATGCAAGTAGAAAAGCATTTCATCTCCTAAAAATAACAATAGTAAAAATTTATCTTTAAATTATAGTGAGATACAATCTAACTACTTACAATCCGTTTATGCAATGTGTCCCTCACCTAGAAAAGATAAAATTGATTAAATTAGTCAGGTCCTTTTCATATACTGCTTGTCTCAAAGGATCAAAATGGTAATCTAGAAAAAAGAAAAACAAGAGTGCAAGTATTTCCATGGTTTTATGATATTCCAAAACAAGACTCTAGATATTTTGAAACTTTTCTTTTGAGTGAGTTACTTATGTATAAACATTTCTCTCAAATAAACATATATATAGGCCTCAATAAAGAAGAATCGTTAATATTTAGAAGCAAATGAATACACAAAATTATATTATATGGAATATTTACTACATAGATCAAATTGAGGTTGACCTTGAAGAGAAATACTAATTTGATAATTGCATGGATATGTAGGGTACTACATAAATGAACAAATGGGAGTTATTATCTCAAATAGGCCTTACTAACAATGCTAATTTAAGTGAACTTAAAACGCTAGGTCAATGTGATTTTAACAACAATAACAAATAGGAAAAATATAATGTTCTTGCATATTTGTATGACATCAATTACAATTCAATTTATAAATATAAATAATGTGTCCCAAAAAGACATTGATTCCCCTTTAAATTTGTACAACCAACACTATACATTATCAACAAAACAAAAACTAGCCATTACTATCATTACAAATTTAACTTTATAGATAATTCCTCAAAACAATTGCTACACATGATCACAAAAGCAACTATATACATAGGAAATCCTATCTAATTAGTTGCATAATAAATGAATTATAGAATCATGTACCAAAAGAGTAAATCCACTCCTTTTTCTTGCTCCAATAGGAATTCCAACATTTGGCATGCATGCCTTAACTATACATGTAAAAAAAGATTATAATTAAAGAAACATAAACTTCACAACATTGACAATGTTTAAAGAAGACATGAAAAACATATGATGCATCCTCATTGATGAGATGAACTTCATTGGCCCCAAACTACTACTAAAAATAGATAGCAAGTTATGTGAAACAATCCCCCAACAACATCTCTACTTTGGTGGAATTTTTATAATTCTAATAGAAGACGTTGCCTAACTACCACCTATTATTGATATACCTATCTATACATAACATAGTCAACTATAAAAATATGACATAAATTTAATATAATTTTTACATTACAAATAATATTTAGACAAGGTGATAATCTAATTCAAATACAAATTCATCATACATTACATATTGTACATAACACAAAACCAAATGAACATGACTTAGAAATATTGATGAGCCATACAAATAAGCAACTATCAAAAAATGAATAAAAAAGATTTTGACCAAATGGTGTAATTATTTTCTATAAATGAGCCGACACATTACACAACTACAAAATACTAAAACTATCAAATCTATCTATTGTGTACCTAGTTTTGTTATAGTGTACCCAACATACATCAAGAATTGATAATAATGATGATCAACTTTCTTAAGAGGTATTACTAAGCAAATGTTAACACATCATGTAGATACAACAAACTTACGAAGTCAAGTTGGCCTTGTTAATGGATCTCTTGGAGAGGTTATAGATATTTTATATGCCATTGAAATTGAAACCCCATCATTTCTTGCATGCATTACAATAAGATTTGATAACTATAATGGTCGACCATGGGATGAAACAAACTCAAAAACTATACCAGTACAATCTATATCACAAGGAAATTGTAGATAAATATCACTATCTATGACATGGGAAATCGCTATACACAAATCACAAGGACATACTAAATAAAGCCACAATTGATATTGGTATAATTGAAATATAAGACCTCATATTTACTGTAACAATGTCTAGTTCAAAACTATAAAAGGCCTTTGTATAGATCCTACATTCTCTTTCAACTGGTAGTTTGTATTAAAACAAAATCCCTCCAACACTATCATAAAGAAAGAAGAGGCTCGCCTACCACTACTTTGACAATAGTAGGTTCAAGCATGTAAAATTTATTGCACACTCTCACATAACAATTAAGAGTCCTCATTTTAATCTTTTATTTATACTTTTTTCAAAGAGAATATTGAAACATAGCTAATCAATATAGGGGGGACAATTGATGATGAATTTTTTTAAAAATAGAAGGTTTGATCTCCTTTTCAAGAATTTGTATTTTATTATTGAATTAAACTACATAATAAAATGATTTTACATTATGATTTTGGTCTAATGATAAGTATTTGAATGCATAAGAATGATAACAATTAAAAAAGAGAAGCTCCATCAAACTCATTTTATAATTTAGCCTTAAAGAGCCTTGTTGAAAAGTTATAGGAGGGATCCGAAAGTGAAAATACCTAGTTTTTTTAATGAAGTGCGTGCATTCTGAGTGTGTCTTTGTGAAAGTGCCAGTTGATGTTAGCGTTGTCTGCTAATTTTTAATGTAGGCAGAGTATCTAAATCAGCTGGGATGTGATTGTGATTATTTTGTTGACTTTAAATTCATGCTAAAGAAGACTTTAGAGCATAATATGTACACGAAAATGGTATCCTTATGGTCCCCACCAGGAAGGATGTTTTGTGAGTATCATAAGTAAAATACTATAGTTGATATGATTCCAACTGGTTTTTTAAAGGACCATTTACAGTCTCTGTTTATGGTTTACACCGTGCATTGTTTTTCTACAGCTTTTGTACACTGTTTTTTGTTCTTAGTGGCAGCCTTATGTGGTTCTGGGTGGCGTTATGACAGGCATAGGAGACGGTGCTCAGAGTTTTCATTCTTGGACGGACACGAAGCTCAGGTTGATTGGAAGACAGTCTCATTATAGTTATCTTATGCTGGTGCTTTTGTGATATCCGGTGCATGCAATTGAACACTCACTTTCAACTTCAATGTATCTGCATCCAACAATAGATTTGGTTACATTTAAAAAATTAAAATCCACGCTAACCTTTGATGGAGTAGTTATATAAAGTCTAGGAAGTTCGTTTAAGACTAGTGAATAATGGGAACATAGTGTAAGCAAGTCATGAGTTGAGCCTATAAAAAAGATAAAAAAGAAAAAGAGATAAAATGTTACATGTAATCAATAATATTTAACTTTTGTTAGATGTGTTATTGTTTGAGATACTAGATTGAATACTTATCTTATAGACTAAATATTGTAGATGATGTAAAGACACAACTTTGGAAATGATCTCTAAGTTCAAGAATTGTAGATGAAATAAATAAAGGAACTTACTTGTAGTTCTTGTAATGTTTTTTTATTGTTTCATGAGTTTGAATGTGATAATGCATTCAAGTGCTCCTTTTCTTGTTTTCGGCGAGCAACATATGGGATTTGTTACATGCATGCATATCTTTGGAATGTGAAGGCAGGTTGTATGCAAAGACTTCCATGTTCACGACCTCTTGAAATAGCTGTGAATGTCAACCCTTGCTAGTCAATGTTGCCAATGTCAATTGTTGCCCTTTGAAGTGTAAGGCCTTGCAACTTGTGTATTCTTAAGGCCCATACCATTTTTAGTGGGATTTGACAATGGAGGCCACAACTCAATGGGGTTACATGGATATTTTTTGGGTTATTGTGATCCCAAATTGGACCAATGTAATGTTTGAAATGAACAACAATGAATAAGAGAAGTTGATGTGGTTTTTCACCATCCCTATTTATAATTGCTTTGACTTGATCAAGTGCATCATTCACAAGGCATGTTTCCACCCATAAATTTGACCATAACCTCTTGGCCAATACATAAGAGGATCTTAGATTGAAGTTGTTCATTTGGATTTGAGTATGTTGAACCCCTAAGTTGCTTTGCAGTGGACAGGGCAAAAACATTTATTTAGACAACAACACACATTTATTATGTAGTAAGACCAATTCATTTGTTGCAAAAAATGTATAGAGGATAAGAAAACAAATTTATCTGCAGAGGTGAGTGAGGAAATTGAATGCGGCATTAGAACTTTCCAATCTTCTAGTGTAGGCTCTACATTCTGTAAATTTGAGAGAAGTGCACAAAAAGCAATCTGGGAAGGCTCCTCACCAATTTGATGAAACATTTTGGTCAATGTTATACCTGTTGTGAAGTTGTGCCATAATGTTCAGTAGAAGCATACATAGGGATATCTTTTATTGGCGGTAGTTGGCTAAAGGCACTGAAGAGCATGATTGACCATCTTCCAAATGGGAGATGGTTATAGATAGGGAATGCTTCACACAACCTCATGTCAATTTGTTACATAGCAGCTTTGGATTGATGAAACTCATATTGTCTATCAAAATATATCAAATGAAGTGCATGCTTTCTTGGAAGGTTGCAAGCGTTTGTCCTTGTAGGGGGGCATTTATTTGATTGGTATTCAAATGTAAAATGAATTGTTGATGCTAGTATGTTGAATGTTGTAACACCCATTGGTGCAAAAAGTAGTAATGGTGATTGGTGAATTGGGGCTAAACTCAGGAGTGTAGACCTAATTCTTGTTATTAGGTTTGAATTTCTAGCTCTTGTAGTTCCTTGAACAATTACTTTTAGTGGTGGTTGCAAAGGACTGTTAGTTAGATGTGATAGAACTATATCAAATATTTTTGTTGTTGACTAGATAGGTTAGTCTAGGTGTTTTCATTGAGAACATGGTGGAATTGAAATGCTAGACAAGTGGAGTCTATGAAATTAGTAGCTAAATTTTTTTATAGTGGGTTGAAGTGGGGATCTCCCCAATCATGGTTTAGGTCAATGTCATGTCGACCAATCATGTCAAGTTGATCTAGGTGAATAGGAAGGCTTGGGTGTAGACTTGAAAAGACTTGCCATTCATCAAGGTTATTGTCTTGCATTACATATCCATAATTGGAAGGGTTGCAAGCATTAGGTTCTTGGATTGGTTATGATGGTGTACGTCGCACATGCCATGTATACTAATTGCATGAGAAACTTTACCATTGTGCTATAATTTAATTTTTTGATGAACCAAAATAATTGCCAATGTTATGAAATGAATGATATAGTATTAATTCACTCCATTAAAATGCTTGTAGATTTCAAGTCATATTTCATAGTGACATTTTTGAACCATGGGGAGACTTGAACAATGGTTGTTGTGGGGAACTCTTTCCATTGATTGTACTTTCAAGATGCTTGATTGTGTCAGCCATAAAATGCATGACTCTATGAACAAGAATCACCATTTCATGCCCACATCAATAGAGTCATTCTAATTAAAAGCAAAACCAGAAATGCAAACTTCTAAACTATAGAAACAACAAAATTCTTTTAAAAGAAATCACTCTCCATTGTCTCCCTATCACCAAGATCTTTTTTTATGCATTTGCTCTTAGATTTTGTGAGCACAAAATGCATTAAAGAGACTATGGTGAATGATAAAATGCAATCAAGATGTAAAGATGATATGAGTATGCAAATTCATGGGGATGAAAATGAGAGAGGAATCCCATTTAAATAAGCTTTTTTGAGGATGGAGAGGTGTTTGAGAAGGAAATGTGGGATAAAAGGTTTGCAATAGGGAAATTTAAATATCCCACATTATGTAATTAAATGAAATGCATGTGAGTGGAAATGATTAAGAAGAGAGATAAATGCATGGTAAATGGATTTTAAATGTGAATGAAGATGATTAATAGTGATTAAAATGGAATATGGATATGTAAATGATTGTTGTGACATGATTTTAATGATTTAATGACGATTTATGAAAATGATTTATGCAATGAAAATGATTAACGAGAATGATTTATGCTATGAATGATTGCAAATGAATGGTGAAATGATATATGAATGATTATAATTAATGATTTATTATGAAACGTTTCATGAATGATCATGAAACGATTTATGAATGATTTTGAAACGATTATGATTTATTATGCAAATTCATTATGAGATGATAATTATTTAATATTTTAATTCAATCTAATTATTTAATGAAATACAATATGAAGTGAACAATTCATGCAAATAAAATGTAAATATTATGATAATTAGTTTATTATGAAATGATATTTGATGATTATGATAACAGATTTATTATGATATGAACAATAATGAACGATTGTGCTTTATTATGGAAACAAACATGAACGATAATGCAAATGGACATGGATGTTTATGAAACAAATTATGAACAGAAATGAACGAGATTGAGTGTTTATGCAAACAGTTAGTGAATGACCATGATACAATTTAATGATTTGATGAAATGCACAAATAGAAGAAAGTATTGAATGAATTGATTAAGTAAATAATAATATCTATTTAATCAATAGACGAATATCATGAGGATTATGAGGAAAAATTTGAGTGTCTATGTATTTTGCCCCTCTTTGAGACAATGCAGCTTGTCACATTGTTTCAAAGAAAAAGATTGATCGACTGATACACGCCCTAGAGATATCTTGTAAGGATTATGATAAGAATGATATGCGCCCTCAAGAGATTGATCGAACAGATTGTGAGAAGATTAATCTCTCGATAGATGTCTAGAAAATGATTAAATACTTGATATTGTGCAAGTGATAAAGCGGTAATGTACATTTGATGGAAATGCACAGTTGATAGGAGTAATTGAACAATTGATGGAAATGATCAATATAGCTAGGTTGATGAGTTGATTAAGTTGATTGAGATTGGTGCTTACGCAATACAAGTTGATGCAATGATTGATTGATTGATGAAGGGGGCATGAGATTTTGAGAAGTTAATTGATTTGCAATTGGATTCAAACGACACATCAGTTAGATAAAGAAATTGATTGATTTCTCTATGACAAGAAAGATGAAGAAAATGAAATGCAAGAAATGGTAGATGGAAGAAATGCAAGATGGAAGAAAATGAAGGCGATGAAGCCTCTTGTGCCTTTTAAGTTCTTTTATCATCATCAAGCTTATTATGTCGCAAATTAGTATAAGCATCTAGATAACATGAACATTTAGACGACTTGAATACTGTTTGCGTGTTTATTTAGCAATAAAGTATAAGCATCTAGGTATAAGAACCTTAGATGACCCAAATGCTTATTGCATGAAGACACTATTAGACAAGGAATGTTCTCATCCACACTAGACTCATAGCTCCTCGATGGTTTTAGACAACCATGTCTTGAGACAAGTAGTCCTATGAATAAGAAACAATCCACAAATAGTAAACAAGTGAACATACCCCATCCTCGCCTCTCTGGTCCAAGACATCCTTGAGAAGCTAAAAGACATGCTGCCAAATATAAAAATCATAAATCAATCAAAGATAAACAAACAAACATGCATCATGCTTCAATGTAGAACAAATTTTTGTTACAATTTATGCGTTTGGTTGGATTTAAAAGATGAATTGATATGTATGTTTCAATGTTTGTTTGATTGTCAATCATGGCATGCTTTGATTTTGTTGAAGTTCAAAGCTGTGTGGCGATTTGAAAGTGTCATTGGTTTTTGGAATTTTTTATTTTTTTGGGATTTTTGGAATATGTGATTTTTTTTTTTTTAGGACATTTTATGATTTTTTAAGATTTTTTTGGCTTTGATTTTTGATTTTTTTGATTTTGATTTTGACATTTTATGATTTTGGATTTTAGGATATTTTATGATTTTTTAAAAAATTAGGATTTTATGATTTTTTAAATTTTTTTATTTATGATTTTTTGGATTTTTGGACATTTTATGATTTTGATTTTTTTTTATGATTTTTTTTGACATTTTATGATTTTTGGATTTTTAAGGACATTTTATGATTTTTTTGAACTTTTTCAAGACATTTTATGATTTTTTTTTAATTTTTTAAGGACATTTTATGATTTTTTTGAATTTTTTCAAGATGTTTTATGATTTTTTTTGGATTTTTTCAGGACATTTTATGATGGAAAGAGACAAATCACAAGCGAGTAGACATACAAAGAGGGTAGTTTCTTTGACCACAAGATGTTCAATATCCTAACCCATAGCTAAGGTTGATGAAATGCCCCAATGAGGGATAAGACCAACCTAGTATGCATGGAAATGCGAGCAAGTGAGGGGAATGTTGAACAATTCACAAGCCATGGTGAGTGAAAAGGTCCTTATGAAGTGGACTTGAGTGAAAATGGGATGAAAAGATCAAGTAGAACTCCAAAGGAAAGAGGAGCGAAGCCTCTACACCTGACACAAATTTCTCGGTTTTCACCATGGTACTTGCTCAAGGCACCACCAAAGTGGTTTTCACTATTAAACGAGTAGGTTTCTCTTTACTTTTTCATCATTTTTTTTTAGGACTTTTTCTCATTTTTTTGTATTTTTTTAGGACTTTAAAAAGATTGTACCCTCTGAAGTATTCAAATGTAAAACTTGCGGATGTGCATACTATTGATGGGATCACTGAGCAATTCACCTTATGGAGTTGATAACTGGTATGCCCCAGATCCATACACAATAGTGATAATGTATGGACCCAACAAGTTAGGCTCAAATTTACCCTTCTTTTCTTTGTCCATTGTTGATTGCAAGGATTTTCACGAAGGACAAGATCCCCAACCTTAAATGTACATGGTTTGAATTTTTTATTATAACTTCATCACATTCACTGTTGGTATGCTCTTAGATGATTGAAAGCAATTCGTCATCATTCATCCAATAATTCCAATTCCTGCAAACGGGAAACTCGGTATTCTTCATCACTGATTTGATTGCACAAGGAGACACACAAAGAGGGAAACTCAACCTTGATGGGAAAGATGGCTTCAAATCCATAAACAAGGGCATATGGGGTAGCACCTATGGGAGTGCAAACACTCATGTGATAAGCCCACAGTGTAGGATTCAGTTGAATATGCCAATCTCGACTAGCTTCATTGATCGTCTTTTTAAGAATTTTGAGAATAGTTTTGTTAGAGGCCTCAGCGTGGCCATTACCTTGAGGATAGTAAGGTGTTGAAAAATGATGTTGTATATGGAATTTCTCATAGAGTTCGTGGACATCCTAATTTTTGAATGGGCGACCATTATTTGTGATGATGGATAAAGGAACACCATAACGACAGATGATGTAGTTCAATATGAAAGTGGCTATTTATTTTCCAGTGATATGAGTGAGAGGAACAACTTCAATCCATTTCGTGAAATAGTATATGGCGATGAGAATGAACTTATGACCATTGGATGAAGGTGGATGGATCTTTCCCATGAGACCAAGTCCCCACTGATAAAAGGGCTATGGTGTAGCAAGAGATTGCAATTCTTGTGCAGAAGCATGTATCAAGTCTGCATGTTTTTGACACTGCTTGCATTTTTTAACAAATTGATAAACATCCTTTTCCATTGTAGGCCAATAATAACCCATATGCAAGAGTTTCTTGGCTAAGGTAGGACCACTATAATGTGCCCCACATCTACCTTCATGTACTTCTCATAAAGTAGTTTTGACCTCGTCATGCTCAAGACATTTGAGTAAAGTACCATCGAGACCTTAGTGGTAAAGGGTATCAGCTAAGATTACATAGTGGTAAGCTTGATGGATAAAGGTTTTATAGGATTTATTGGATAGGTCTGATGGCAAGGTGTTATCCCAAAGATAGGCATAAATATCCCCATACCATTGAGAATTAGGACCGACAATAAGAAAAATCATTTTAGATTGTGGTATATTGTAAGTAGGTTCCAAAAGAGGCTCTACCAAAAACTCACAATAGGCGACATTACTTGGTATTTCCACAAGTGAACCAATTTTTGCCATTGCATCAACAACTTTGTTACTATCTCGAGGAATATACTCAAAAGAAATTGATGTGAAATAGGCCTTGAAGTCATCCACCATTCTTTTGTAAGGCATCAATTTTTCATCTTTTGTTTTATAGTCATCATTGACTTGTCTGATCACTAGCTGAGAGTCACCAAGAATATGCAACTCTAATATTTTCCATTGCACAACTATATGGAGCCCATAAATTAATGCCTCGTATTCTACAATATTGTTGGTACATGGAAACTGTATCTTGTAAGATTTAGGTATACAATCCCCTTGTAGAGTGACAAAGAGAATGCCAGCACCAGAACCACCTTGTGTGAAGGAGCCATCAAAATATAAAGTCCACAGATGTGTAGATTCCATGTTGAAGATTGATTCATCAGGGAAGTCTGTAATAAGAGGATGATCATCTGTCACAAGAGCATTGGTGAGTTGATCTACTATAGCTTTCCCTTTGATTGCTTTTATTTCTATATACTCAATATCAAACTCACTAAGAATCATCACCCATTTAGCTAATTGTCCTATGAGTGCTGCTTTGTTCAAGGTAGAGGATCAATTTTTGCAATGAGCTTTGTTTGGTGTGTAAGCATGTAATGTTACAACTTCTATGATGCAAAAACTATGGCAAGGCATGTTCTTTCAATAGAACTATAATTGAGCTCATATCCCACTAGAGTGCGACTAATGTAATAGATTGCATGTTCCTTTCCTTCAGAATCATGTTATGCCAAAAATGCCCCAAGTGCTATGATGGTTGTGGATATATACAGAAGTAAAGGCTTGTCGTCTATAGGGGGTACTAATACTGGTGGTATCATAAAATAATCTTTGATTTTTTGAAAATCTTGTTCACACTTGTCATCCCATCTAAATGAAACATTCTTGTGTAATAGATGTTGAAAGGGTTGACATTTATTTGCAAGTTGCGCTATAAAATGACAAATAAACTAAAGTTTTCCTTGTAATGATCTCAACTGACTGATATTCTTGGGTGGAGGCATTTCAAGTATAGCCTTTATTTTTGCAGGATCAACTTCAATTCCTTTAGATGAGACAATGTATCCAAGGAGTTTTCCAGAGGTTACTCCGAAGGCACATTTCTTTGGATTCAACTGAACCTTGTATTGTTCTAATCTTGTGAAAATTTTATCCATGATCTCTAGATGTCTAGTTCTCATGTAATATTTTCCCAACAAATCATCTACATAGTCTTCCAAATAGGTATGCATCATGTCATGAAAGATAGTGGTCATTGCACGTTGGTAGGTAGCTCCAACATTCTTCAACCCAAAGGGCATGACATTCCAACAAAAGGTTCCTGAAGGACAAGTGAATGATGTATTAATTTGACCTTTAGGAGCAATTTTAATTTGATTGTAGCCTGAGAAACTGTCCATGAAGGATAAAATTTTGTGCCATGCTGTCAAATCCACTATCATGTCAATGTTTGGAAGTGGGTAGTCATCCTTAGGACAAGCTTTGTTTAAATCATTGAAGTCTGTGCAAACTCGGATTCCCCCATCAGGTTTTAAAACTGCTACTAAATTTGAAATCCAATCAACATAGTCAACAAGTCTTATAAATCCCACATCCAACAACTTTTGTAATTCAAATTTTACCAATAGAGCAATATGCGAGTGCATTTTTCTCAACTTTTTTTTAACAGGTTTTGCCCCCAGTGGCAAAGACAAGTGATGCATTACTAGATTTGGATCAAGTCCTGACATATTTTCATAGGACCACACAAAGTTAACTTGTCTTTCCTTATAAAACTGTATATGCTCCATTCTCTCTTCAGGTGTTAATGACTCTGCTAGATGAATTATCTTTGGTTTTTCTTCTATTCCCAAATTTGTTGGTACTATTTTCTCCACCAACATAGATGATTTTTCATGATAAACTGCTAAGGGAAGTGTGTCAATCCTTCCATCCTCAGTCACCTCAAAGAGGTTTTCACCCTTGCATACGTCCTTTATTTTTACTTTTTTTAGGTCTAATAGCGCCATAGAGTGGTTTTCACTAGAAGACCTATTTATATTTTCAATAATTTTGTGACTGAAAGGCTTGACACTCCCCCCAAAGTAAGCCACACTATTGAGTTCTATGGTGAATCCTGCTTTATGATCCTCAAGAGGTGTGTCTTCTCGTGCTCCCATAAAGTTTATGATTGCCTCATCATTTTCAAATACATCTAGTTGTGGCGGCCCATTCTGATTGAAATCAATGAGTTCGGGGTGAACCGGGGGTTAAGGGTCATGATTTGAATTAATATTTTGAATGGATTTAAGGGTACAAATGTTATGATCGGGTTTAGGGGTAGGGATACTATCATAGTCATAAATTCCAATGAATTAATCGATGGCACTTTCCTCATTTGTCTATGTAGCATTAGAGGACTCTACTTCCTTACTTGAAGTATACGCAGTACTTAAGGTCTTATCTTTCTACACATCATATCCTAAACCAAGGACTTTTTGCGTACAAGTAGGTTGTATTGGTTCCAAGATACCCTGTTTCTATAAGCCAAGAGGAATTTTACCATCATATCCCATTTGTTTCATAAGATCAAATCCTTTGCCATATTGTTCAGCATGTATCTTTATTTCAGTTTATTCTTTTCCTGTATCTTCATCTTTGTATAGCCACTTCAGGAGATCAGCTTCTTTTGTTTCATTATAAAGGGCTCCCCATTTTTTGAAAGTAGTTGATTTACAAATCATTGTAGTATCTGCATCTGATGCAGTCTTAGTGATTTGTGGTTTTCCATAGGTGTGGGGAGATAAAGGTAGCTTTCCAATGCAAAGGGCACAATTCAAGGTATATTCCCCTAATCCTTGTTCTTTTACTTGTATTTTGATATTAGCTTCATTGGATTTTGAGGACACTTTTAAGGACTCAAGATCAACATATGCTTGGGAAGGAAATGCTTCATGATTGTTGGGGATTGTGATTTCAGTTTTAGGACTTAAATTATGGCAATACATGAAAGGGTTTGGATCCCCTCGTATTGTGATTTCAACACCATTGTGTTGGAATTTGATGCATTGGTGGTATGTGGAAGGTACTGCTTGCATTACATGAATCCAAGGTCTTCCTAGGAGGATATTATAGGTCAATGGGAGATCAAGGACTTGGCAAACCAAATCCTTTACCATAGGGCCAACTCTGATCAGTGGAGTAACTGATCCTTTAGACAAGCATTCCTCTTCATCATATGCCTTTATGGTAATCTTTTTACTTGGATCAACTACATTTTCTAGAGAACCCTAATTTTGTGATCAATTCTTGAGTACAAATATTAAGGCCTGTTCCTCCATCTATTAAAACTCACTTGATCTTAACATTATGGATGAGGATGTCAATGTGTAAAGCTACATTATGCGGTTGTCGAAGGGCTAAATCATCATTTTCTGTAAAAGTGAGAGTATGAGGAGAGGTGATGTGTCCTACCATAGCTTGGAATTGATCTACATGTAGGTCTGCAATCACTATAGCAGTAGCAAGTGCTTTATCTAAGATAGCTTTATGCTCAGGAGATAAGCGTAATAGTTCAAGTATACAAAATTTGTGTAGGCATTTTTCCTAAATGTTCTATGAGGTTATATTGAGAAGTTGGTGTAGTGGGTTTTGCATTAGGACCTCTAAGGGTAACTGTGCCTTTGCAGGTAGTAACCTTGCAATTAGGTTCTTTGCCTTTTATAATGAAAATGTTTACATGATTATAAACCGCACTGATGTTATGTATGGTATAATCATACTTAGTAGTAGTATAGTTTACACCATCACCAGATTCAAGAGTATTTCCTTTATCCTTGTCATGCTTAGGGAAAGGGTTTTTAAACACCTCATGATCAAAGTTATCAGAAGGAGTGTGTCCGTCAACTGCTATCTTACCGTCATTAATAAGGTCTTGTATTAAATGTCGAAGTTTATCGCAACTATTAGTCTTATGTCCTTTGTGTCTATGATAGTCGCAAAAGTGATCTTCATTCCACCATGGGGGTTTGACTTGTGGATTCTATTCCTTTATTTTGGGTAGCATTATAATATTGTTTTCAAGAAGTTCTTTTAATGCAGATTCAAGTGATTGTCCCAATGGTGTAAAATTTTGTTTAGGGAAACTTCTCTGTTTTTCTTTTCCTTTATCTGAAGATGGACCTTTGAGATTGTAAATAGGTGATGATGTTTTAGTTGTTTTTGCATCGACAACTCTGTCATTGACTACATTCTTGTTCTTAACCCAAAAAGGTGTCTTGTTGTTTGAACTCAATTTCTTATCTTTATCATTATTAAGTCTAATAGTCCCATCATCGATAAGAGTTTGTTCAATTCGAAATCCCATTTCTATGGCTTCATCAAAGGAATCCAAGCATTTGAGGTGAATTTCCCTTCCAATTTCTTTGTTCAAATTTCAGAAAAAGAGGTCAACCAATTCTTTTTTTGGAATGGTATAAGGTAATCGTTTTGTTAAATGTCTCCATATTTGTAAAAATGACACAAAAGATTCACCTTATTTTTGTTTGGTGTTGAAAAGGTTTGTCATGGTCACTTTAAGGTCACAATTGAAAATGTAATTGGAGACAAATTTATCAGCCAATTCTTGAAAGGATTTGATGGTCGGGGGTAGTCGTGAAAACCATTCCATAGCTTCTCCTCCTAGATTGCAAGGGAATAATCTCATAAGGTACGTTTCATCAATTGCAAATTCCATGTTAGTGGAACAAAATTGTCTTAAGTGGTCCTTAGGATCTCCTTTTCCATTATATTTCTCAAGTTTTGGTATGTCCCAATGGTTAGAAAAAGGTGGCATTATCAAAGGGATAAGGACATATGTCTACAATGGAGAACTTGTGGGATTATGTTTTACTGTTCTTAAGAGTGTCCAATTCTTGTCTCAATGTTCTAAGCTCATCCAAAATAGGATTGCTTGTAGGTGTAGGTTTTGATGTCTTTGAAGATCGCTTGTAACCAAGTTGTAGATAAAAGGGTTTACGATCCTTCATCCTACCATTGTTTTTTGTTTTGGGATGCCTAGATTCACTATATTTAGGTTGGTCATTCATTGTGAGTAATAATATGTCAAAATTAGGAGGCATTTTGATTCCTTCATCAGCAAGGGCATTGAAGTATTGTTGTGGGTTATGTTTGACCACCTTTGTAAGAAGTTTAGTGAACCTATTATCATTAAGAGTTTCATTTATAGTGGATTGTGTTATTTCTTCACTATCAGTTTCACTTGTTTCACTAGTTGCAACACTAATGTGATCTTCCCCATCAAAGTCTTTTCCCCAAGGGTTTTCTTCCTCTTGAAACATTTTTGCTCTTGTTCTAGGGGTCATAGGTGATTTGTTCTGATTTTTAATCCAAGATAGAATAATGTATGAGACCTAAGATTGTGATGCAAATGAAAAGGATATGGTTTTAAGATGGGATATGAAAATGGTATGGTATGATATGACAAGCTAAGAATGCAAGAGCTCAAAAGCGACTCTAGGTCCAAAATTTGGTTATGATGTAAAGGCTTTACTTGTGTTATGATGGATAGAAACAAGGGCGAATGCTCAAGAGAGGGTATGTAGGAGATGATGGACTCCAAAAGGATTTCCCTACTCAAGGATAATGGTATGTTCCCTAACTCAAGGATGATGAACCTCAAGTGATGCAGGTGATAGATAGCCAATAGTTTTATTTCAAGACCTTGGAAGAGTAGCCTAAGTGCAAGCTAAAGGTTTTATTTAATCGACAATGAATATGTAAAGGACTAAACTCTTGGAACATGCAAAGGTTAGGTGAGATGGTCTTGATATGAAAAGGGGTTGAACATGCAAGAACTAGGTGGAATGATATATGTATGCAAGGACTATGTAATGTCACCTATGTATGCAAGACTAGGAATATGCAAGGACTAGGATGAAAGGGATATGAATATGTAAGGACCATGAATATGCAAGGGCTAGGGATATGCAAGGACTAGGTGGGATGCAAGGACTAAGTGGAATGCAAAAACTAGGTGGAATGCAAGGATTGAAAGATCATAACTGAAGGATGATGGCCCCAAGAAATCTAAGTGATAGGTTCATTTTGGATGTTTTTGAGTGTTTGACCTTTTGGGTTTGCAAGGTTTGAGATGTTGCAAGTTACTAGGTGTAATGTTTGTTTGAGGTATATTTTTGAACACACACACAAGACATAGTAATTTTTTTTTTTGATTTGAACAATACAAGCACAAATCCTAAGGTTGGCAAGGACTATATTCACTAGATTCCACGTGAATTTCCCTAGCCGCACTTATTCTTAGCGGGTGACTTAGAAGCTTGGCCACACTAGCTCTCCTCCATGACACTCACTTCTTTGGGTCAACCAAACTTCGAGCCCTCATAAATCTCCAATGATAAGCTCTTCACCTCTACTAAGAATTGTGAGAATGTGGATGCCTTAGCAACGACAGTTGCTACACCAACGAATAGAAGGGATTTTGGCTTCTAAAACAAGAGGGTTCTAGTGAATACTCGGGGACATGGTACCTCGCGAGTGTACAACAAGCCACTTAAGACTTTAACCACTCTACTAGGGGCTCTTATACCTTTAAAAGAAAAGGTAGGTACCCATTTTTGAAAGGCATTGCATGACTAAGGCCTACATACCATGAGGACTCTAAATTAAAAATTAAAAATTAAAACCTAAATCTAAAGTTAAATCTAAAATCTAAATCTAAAAATAAAGCTTAAATCTAAATCTAAATTGTTAGAGTAATTGGTTTTACTTGATTAATTAAACAATATATGGTTAATTAATTAAGTTACCTTTTATCTCTTTTTCACTTAAGCTAACTTTAGGTGCATAATAATTAATTATTTTATTAATTATTATGTGCAAGCCTAGGGTTTCCTTTTTCTTAGGTTTTTAACCTATATAAGGTTGTAATCTTTTCTTTGTAAATTAACTCTTTTTACATTTGTCAATACTGAGCATATTTTCCTGTGTATTTTTCTTTGCATCTCCCTTGTAACAGGTGTTTAGCTTTCAGAGATTCTTCTTCTCCTTTCATGGTATCAGAGAAAGTCTGAAGCTCTCGGTTCTTGTGTTTTGAGTTTTTGCATTAGAAACTGGTTTTAAAAAAAACCAGGCGAATTTCCAAGAGTTCTTAAAATTTTGCAAAAAAAAAAAAAAATTGTGTGGGTTTGCACCCATGGTACGAGCTGTACCACTTGCCCTGCAAGTACTATAGGTACTGTAGGTGGTAGTACAACTGACACTGTCCACGGCTCCCATCAGGATCCTTTTCCGGCGTTGCCACCGACCTTACTGGTTTGCTACCGCTGGTCTTTCTCCGGCCGCCGCCGCAGCTTCCTCCGCCGACGCCGAGCTCGTTCGCCCTGCTCTCTTGGTTCTTCGACCGCCGCCCGAGCTCCCACCATCGCCGCCAACCTCCTGGGGTTCTCTGTCCGCGTGCCCCTATTTCTTCCAGGTGTCCTTCAGCCGTTGACGCCCTGGTTTTCTGGCCGCTGCGCCTATAGTTTTTCGGCCGCCACGCCTCCGGTTCCGTCCGTCACAGCGCCGCCATGGTTCTTCGGCCACCTCCCTATTTTTTTTGGCTGTGCCCCTTGGTTTCGCCTAGCCGCCGCTGACCTCTTTGCTTGTTCCTTGATTGCCATTGCCACTACCGAGCTCAACGGCCCCGCCCGAGCTCCCGCCGCCGCTCTTTTCCTGACCGTTGCCATTGCTGAGCCCACCACTGCCGCCTTCACCGAGCTCCCAGCTCGCTGGACCTGCCCCCAGCCCCCTGGTCGCTCACCGGACCAGGGGCTCTTTTTTTTAGCCCCCAAGGCTTAAAGGAGGTAGTATTGTTCTTTTTCTAGAGGCTTCACGAAAACAGGTATAAAATGGGCAAACGGTCTCCTTTTTTTCAAACGAGATACCATTGGAAAGATAATTTCGTGTCGGATATCATGGTGCAAGTATTTTTTTCTAGATTTGCTGCTTGACTGTATTTTTTTCCTTTCAAAGAGGGTTCTTCTTTTTGCACTTCCGGGGCCATAAAAGGTGCAAACGGACTCCGTTTTTCAAAAACGAATAGGTGTTGGAAAGATCTCAGCTTGCACTATTTAGCTATGTGATATTTTTTCTCAGAATCTTATTCAGGTACATGAGAATTTTTTTTGAAGTTTATTTGCTTATGGATTGCTTCCTCTTTCTCAGTTTGTACTAGGGTTTGGGTTTCTCTTTTGTGGGGGGGTGTTTTTTCTTGATTTCTATCATTTATATCAGAAATCCAGAACACCAAAAACTCTTAAAATAATCAAACCCTTCTGCATCTTCTGTCTATTCTGAAAGATCACATAATAATGAAAAACACCAGCAGGTACAGGTATAGGTACAATTACAGGTACAGGTGCAGGGTTTCATGGAAGACTCCTCAGTTGAGTTACTCACATCACACAACTATCACACCTGGAAGTCTCGCATGATGAGGCTTCTCAGGTCATGAGGGTTGTGGTCTTGTCTAGATGAGGTACAACCTCAGTTGCAGTGTCTTTTTGATATTCTTCAGCACAGGAACAAGATGGATGAAGCTATGGGTTTGCTATCTCTACACGTTTCAGACAGCCTTCTATTTCACCTTGATGCTTTGCTCACTCCTCGCGCCATTTGGTTGAAGTTTGAGACACTTTTTGGGACCATTAATGAGTTTCGAGCATTATAGATTGAGGCAGAGCTGACTTCACTGTTACCTGAATCATTTTCCACTATTGAGGATTTTTTGACCAAGTTCAAAACAATCTGCACTATTTTACAGGGTTGTGGCAAGAATAAGTCAGACACCGAGTGCATTTACTTGATCCTTTCGAAGCTTCGTGGTCCATTTCAGATATTTGCTTCTTCATTCTATTCCACCATGGATGGTCTGGGTACTCGTTTTACCATGCCTACCTTTGATGTGTTTTGTGAGCGTTTGTCTCGTGAGCAGTCACACCTTTCTCAGATTGATATGCTCTCAGGATCAAAGAACAAAGCATTGGTTGCTCAGTCATCTAAGGAGAAATAGAAGCAGAAACTGAAGCCCAAGAAAGATTCTACCAGCAGTGAGCATTCCTCCAAACCACCTCCTAAGTCTGATTCCAAACCACCACTTAATCCAAAATAGGGGAAATCTTCGAAGTCTAGTGAGTCTTCCTCCAAGACTAAGAAGAAATCAGGAGACATTTGCACCTTCTGTGGCAAGGAAGGACATCCAGTTTCCAGGTGTTGGAAATGATTAGAGGCTTTAGAGGAAGCCATGTAGCAGCATCACATATCCTCACCTCAGTCGTCTTCCCCTTCCATAGGGAAAGGTCATGCTCTCACTGCTCGCGCATCGACCTATGGGTCCACTTGGATTCTAGATTCTAGTGCTTCTCACCATATGACTCACACTCAGCAGTTGGTCACTTCTCTTGCCTCTTGTGGTACTTCATAGATTGCAGTGGGTGACTCTACATAGCTTTCTGTCTTGGGTTCAGGTTCTGTCACTTTGGATGGGGGTACTCTACAAGATGTTTTGGTTGTTCCTGACATCTCGACGAACCTCTTGTCCATTTATCAGATTTTCCATTCTGGCTCTGGTAAGATAGTTGAGTTCTCACCACATCATGTGGTTATTCAGGACCTCCATGACTCTGATTTGATTGTGGCTACTGGGTATGTTGATACTGCATCTCGTCTTTACAGATTTGATGGATTTGAGCCTTCTGTGGGTACAGGTTCATCTCTTATAGCACATGTAGATTCCGTGAGTAAGCTTTGGCATGAGCATTTGGGCCATGTCAATTACAGATATCTTCAGCAGATGAGTACTCAGGCACTTGTTCTTGGTCTTCCCCTGATTTCCTGCACTGACGGTGTTTGTCATGGTTGTGTGCTTAGAAAGCATCACAGGGATCCCTTTCCGAAGGGAAGCGCCACTCGTGCTTTGGCACCCTTAGAGTTGATTCATAGTGACCTCATGTCATTTCCCACTCCTTTTTCTGGGGCCAAGTATGTACTCACTTTCATTGATGACTTCTCCAGACGCACATGGGTGTACTTTCTTAAGTACAAGTCTGATGTCTTTGATTCCTTTCAAATCTTCAAGACATTCGTAGAGAAGCAGACTGGCCTTTCTATTCGGCAGATACGTACAAATAATGGGGGGGAGTATGTGAATCAGGCTTTTAGAGATTTTTGCACTGAGCATGGTTTGCAGCATCAGTTTACTGTTCCCTACACCCCTCAGCAGAATGGTGTCACTGAGAGAAAGAACAGGACTTTACGGGAGATGGCGAATTGTATGATTCAGTCTAGGTCCATGGATCCATCTTTTTGGGCTGAGGTAGTTAATTGTGCCAATTATATTAAGAATCAGATGCCTCACAAGGCAATTCGACATATGACTCCTAAGGAGGCCTGGTCTCATGACAAGCCTGATGTTTCATCATTTCGAGTTTTTGGTAGTGAGGCATGGGCCTTTATTCCTGATGCTCAGAGGAGAGCCATGGAGTAGAAGAGTCGACCCCTCATTTTTGTTGGCTACTGTGAGGATGTTAAGGCGTACAGGTTGTTTGATCCTGATTCCAGAGAGGTCCTATTTCGACAGGATGTCCAGTTTGATGAGCACCTTCCCACAGTGGATACCCTGTCTCCAGTGGCTACTTCACTACCTACTCCTCACACTACAACTCTTTAGGATTATGTTGAGGATGATTCTGATGAGGATGCTAATGATCCCCCATCTCCACCTCCACTTGCTCCACCTCAGATGCCCAAATGGGCTCGCTTTATTGTTGAGGCAATAAGATCTATGGCAGGTGATCCTTCAGACACTCGTCGCACCCGTTCTCATATTGCGGGTTCTAGTCTTTTGAGTCATGCTCTTTCAGAGGATCCTTAGAAGTTTTTAGAGGTGACAAGTCACCCTGAGTGGGATAGTGCTATGGAGGAGGAGTATTCTTCTTTGATGAGGAATAGTACTTGGCATCTCTGTCCTCTTCCTAAGGGCAGAAAGATGGTTCAGTGCCGATGGTTGTATCACACCAAGTATGCTGCTGATGGTTCTATTGATAAGTACAAAGCATGTCTTGTTGCGAAGGGTTTCTCATAGGTTGAGGGTATTGATTACTCTGAGACATTTGGCCCTATCGCCAAGATGAATTCTATTCGCTTTGTACTATCACTTGCAGCTTCTAGGGTCTGGTCCATTTATCAGATGGATGTGAAGAGTGCATTTTTGCATGGTGACCTACAGGAGGAGATCTATATGGAGCAGCCTCAGGGATTTGTTCAGGATGCTTCTTTGGTTTTTAGACTTCGGCGTTCATTATATGGTCTCAAACAGGCCCCTCGAGCTTGGTATGAGAAGATGGACTCTTTTTTGCTCTCCACTAGTTTCACTCGCTGCCATTCTGATCCTATAGTCTATATTCAGAATCTTGAGGGTGAGATCTTGATTCTTGTGCTATATGTTGATGATATCCTCATCACAGGTAGCTCATCCTCTATGATTCAGCATGCTCAGCGAGCTTTGATGGAGCAGTTTGAGATGACCGATCTCGGTCTTTTGCACTATTTTCTTGGACTTCAGGTGATTTAGTCCTCTGATGGGATATCCATTCACCAATATGCTTCAGCGCTTTGGCATGCTTGATTGCAAGCCTGCCTCCACACCTTTTCAGTCAGGGGTTGTTTTGACTACTACTTGCCCCACTCCTTCAGTCGATTCTACACTTTATAGGCAGTTGGTTGGAAATTTGTTATACCTGACTCACACTCGTCCTGATCTTTCCTTTGCGGTTGGCCTTGTCTCTCATTTCTCCCATGATCCTCATGAGAGTCACTGGCAAGCTGCCAAACATATTTTGAGGTACATTCAGGGCACCCTTTCTTATGGCATTCACTACACATCAGGGGATCCTCACATTGTTGGCTACATTGACTCAGATTGGGCTGGTGATGTCAATGATCGGAAGTCTACTTCTGGCTTTGTTTTCTATCTTGGCTCTGGTCCTATCACATTGTCTTGCAAGAAGCAGACTGCTCATGCATTATCATCTACAGAGGCTGAGTACCGATCTGATGTGCTCGCTAGTTAGGAGATCTTATGGCTTCGCCAGTTGATGACTGAGTTTGGTTTTCCTCCTGATAGTCCCACTATTCTTTGGTGTGACAATCAGAGTGCTATACACATTTCTTGCAACCCAGTGGAGCATCAGCGGATGAAGCACATTGAGCTTCATATGCATTTCATTAGACAGTTGATTCAGGATGGTTCTCTCATCTTGGAGTATATTCCCACTACCGAGCAGGTTGCTGACATCTTTACGAAGCCTTTTGCCTCTCCGCGCTATCTTCAGTTGCATTCTATGCTTGGGGTGAAGTTGTCCTTGGGGGGTCTTTATGAGGCCTTCCTTCCTTCATGTTTCTTTCTGCATGTTCTTTTATCTCTTTTTGGAGTGGAGTTTTTCCCATTGGGTTTTCTCCTTTTTCTCCATTTCATAGAGATTTCCTTGTACTTGGGTACCTGATCTGGCCTTGTTGCCAGGACCCATTGTTCTTTACTTTCAGTAGCTTCTTCTAGGTTTTAGCTTCTCCCTAAGTCTAGCTTAAGGGGGGGTGTTAGAGTAATTGGTTTTACTTGATTAATTAAACAATATCTGGTTAATTAATTAAGTTTCCTTTTATCTCTTTTTCACTTAAGCTAACTTTAGGTGCATAATAATTAATTATTTTATTAATTATTATGTGCAAGCTTAGGGTTTCCTTTTTTTTTTGGTTTTTTACCTATATAAGGTTGTAATCTTTTCTTTGTAAATTAACTCTTTTTACATTTGTCAATATTGAGCATATTTTCTTGTGTATTTTTCTTTGCATCTCCCTTGTAACAGGTGTTTAGCTTTCAGAGATTCTTCTTATCCTTTCATAAATTACTTCTAAATTAATTAAAATCTAAATTTGAATCTAAAATAATTTTAAACTAAATTCAAAATCCACACTAAAAGAAAAGAAATCTAAAAACTAAAATCTAAACTATATTAGTAAAAATTAAACTAAATTAAATTAGTAACTAAAAATCTAGACTAAATTAAAAATAATCTAACTAAATAATAAAAAAAATAGAAACTAAACTAAAAACTAACTTAAATTAAACTAAAACTATTTAAATTAAAATAAAATTAAACTCAAGCTAACCCTAAACAAAATTAAAAACCTAAACTGTATTAATACCAAACTAAAAAAAACTAAAGCCAATCAATACTAAATTAAACTAAAAAAAACTAAAGCCAATCAATACTAAATTAAAATGCATGACTCTATGAACAAGAATCACCATTTCATGCCCACATCAATAGAGCCATTCTAATTAAAATCAAAATTAGAAATGCAAACTTCTAAACTATAGAAACAACAAAATGCTTTTAAAAGAAATCACTCTCCATTGTCTCCCTATCACCAAGATCTTTTTTTATGCATTTGCTCTTAGATTTTGTGAGCACAAAATGCAGTAAAGAGGCTATGGTGAATGAGAAAATGCAATCAAGATGTAAAGATGATATGAGTATGCAAATTCGTGGGGGTGAAAATGAAAGAGGAATCCCATTTAAATAAGCATCTTTGAGGATGGAGAGGTGTTTGAGAGGGAAATGTGGGATAAAAGGTTTGCAAGAGGGAAATTTAAATATCCCACATTATGTAATTAAATGAAATGCATGTGAGTGGAAATGATAAAGAGGAGAGATAAATGCATGGTAAATGGATTTTAAATGTGAATGAAGATGATTAATAATGGTTTAATAGAATATGGATATGTAAATAATTGTTGCGACATGATTTTAATGATTTAATGACGATTTATGAAAATGGTTTATGCAATGAAAATGATTAATGAGAATGATTTAAGCTATGAACGACTGCAAATGAATGGTGAAACGATATATGAATAATCATAATTAATGATTTATTATGAAATGTTTCATGAACAACCATAAAACAATTTATGAGTGATTATGAAACGATTATAATTTATTATGCAAATGCATTATGAGATGATAATTATTTAATATTTTAATGATCTAATGATTTAACAAAATGCAATATGAAGTGAATGATTCATGCAAATGAAATGTAAATATTATGATAATTAGTTTTTTATGAAACGGTATTTGATGATTATGATAACGAATTTATTATGATATGAACAATAATGAACAATTATGCTTTATTATGGAAACATACATGAACGATAATGCAAACGGACATGGATGTTTATGAAATGGATTATGAACATAAATGAATGGGAATTATAGTTTATGCAAATGGTCAGTGAATGACCATGAGATGGTTTAATGATTTAATGAAATGAATGAATAGAAGAAAGTATCGAATGAATTGATTAAGTAAATAATAATATCTATTTAATCAATAGACGAAAATTGTGAGGATTATGAGGACAAATTTGAGTGTCTACATCAATAAGTGACATTGTCTCTAGATGTATGGGTCATGCCATGTAAGCATCAATATAGGTTGGGGAGGTTGTCATGGACATGGGCAAGATTGAAACATGTCGATTTTATTTTTTTTATTTTTTTTCTGATACGCAAGATGAGTATTTTATTATTAATAAAAACAAAGCTACAAACATTTGCAATGTAGGGATAATTTTTGTCACAAAAAAACCAGAGAGCCACCTAACCAACAAATTCATCTACTATAGACCAACATTCGTAGAAAATCACCCGCCCATAACCACAGTAACCTCGACCAAAGAAAAGCACAACAAAAATGCCATTTTTAAAGGCTATACTTCAAACAGAGCTCCATCTGAACTTTAGAAAAACTACACCAGCCCCCACAGGCTAAAAAAATCATGAGCTATAGCCCGACTTATAGAAAACCATTAGATTTTGCAAAATCCTTGAAGTCGTTTGTTCAATCCACACCACGTACTACCATCAAACCAAAAAATTTGTTAAGAAATTCTACAGCCACTGTCACAATCATCCAGTGCCTCATAAGGCCCAACCCATGCAAATCCAAGAGAAAAGGGAAGATCTTCATAGTCTCCTTTGAGCAGAGCCGCTGCAAATCACATGGCCTCGGGCAACCCTTGCCTTCGATCAACGCACCACGAACCTCGCCCACTCCTTCCACCAAATCTTCCCTAAACATTTTAATCAATAACCCCTTCGCTTCTACCTTGGGAACTTTGTTGTTTAGGAGAGATGCTAGGAAATGAGACGAAATGTGCAAATTATCCCTCCCGTACTCCTTTCTTTCCAAATGGCCAGAACCTAGAATCATCTTATAGCCACAACAACCAAAGGATCATAATTAAGTAGAATACACTTCAATCTTTGATTAGTAATATCCTTGAAGGGAGTTTTCCTTGCCTTTGACCACAACGAAATTAGTGCGTTTGCCCCAAACCTTGCAAGGCCTTCCACTGAAACCTCAATTAAAAATTTTGAGCATTTCACCATCGACCACCCTACTCTGTCCACACTTGACAAGAAAGAAAGAGGAAGCTTACATACTCCACACACACCTACAAGAAAACTTAACCAAAAAATGATACAAGCCAATAATAAGTAAAAACACCGATCACAAGGCTGCTTCCATCCTATGCAAATGGTACGCCATCCAATTTGCAAGATGTCCTTTCCATGAGGAGAAAATCCTTCAAGCAGTATATGCACTCATCACTATAAATTGAATAGGATGTTGTAGTTGTCCTCAACTAACCTCCATATGCCTTGCAAAAAGACTTACTTCAACCATCACTTGCCATTATGATTGCCAACTCAAACTTCCCTTACCCCAATGACCCTACCGCCGTGGCATCAAATTCCACCCCCTTCACTAGCTTGGAGGGGCACCTGCCCTTCCACCCACCACGTTGAATTTTTTGTTAATTAGCATTTAAAGAAACAAATTTCCTACTAGATAGGGCGAGAGGTAGTTTTAGTAAAAGGTGGAAACTCTCTTGGGCACCAATATCATTTTCCACAACCTACTCAGTAATATTTTTTTGAAAAGCTATTGGGGCTAGCTTGTTAGATTTAAAAGTGGTTGAAATGTGAGACAACACATGGCATGGTATGTCTTTGTTCATCTTTTGCTACATATTTTGTAATATATTTGAGAACACCATCAATTGAGAGAACAGGTTGGAAATCTACATCGGCCCTTTAGATAGAGAGGATGGATGAGTTATGAAGGTTCAAGCGATCATCATTGCAAGTAGGGGTGCGTTTAGGTTGGCCATTCTTAGCATTTGAAAGACTTGATCTATCTTGCATGCTTTAGGGTGCTTTATAACGTTTGACATACAAGAGATGCCCCTTTCCTCCTAAGGCATGTTAACAAGGTACACTTTGTGGCGTTGAACATGATTGAATATTTCATTATAGTCAATTGAAGGGTTGGTTGTCATAATCATTATTGTATCCATCAAGCAAGTGTCATCGAGAATAGATCAGTGAAATGTTTGGTTTCTCAATTCAAAGGTTTGTGGGTTCCATGCAAAGACATATCTATCAATGTAATCAAGTGAATTTTGTATTGATTGAAGGTTATTCCATTGTAATTTTCCAATGTCAGGTGCTTGTTGGTGCTAGAGGAAACCATGGATATGTGAAAAGCCTCTGTGTTGCCACTCATACCTAGCAAAAGAGATTTTCAAAAAGTAATAAAACTAAGAGTATGATGTAAGATTATGATATTAGAAGGGTTTTCCCTGTATGAATTTTTAATTGCACCAAGAATTTTTTCCAAGACCTCTTTATGAAATGCAATAAATCTATGGTGCATGTATAATGCAGTAAGGTGTGGATTCTAAACTATATTTTGTATCCTCCACCTAGAAGCCACAAAATGTCACATCTCAATTTCATTGCTTACATTTAATAATGTTAAGTTGATTGAATATTTGAACATTTTTTTATTTTTTTTATCATTTGGTATTTATGGATTTGATAAATGGAATAGTATTTGGAAAAAAAATATTATCTTGCAATTTTATGATCTAAAAGAGTATTTTGTAATGATTATCGATTAAAGGTTATTGATGATGTTGGAAAGTGCAAGAACATGTGTGTGCAGGAATAGGTTGAAGAACGAGAACTTGGTTGAGGTAGGGATGCTTAGCCAGAAGAGGAATGGTAAGAAAGATTGGAATCTAGAATCTCACACACCACAGTAGACCATGACATCTACATTTGTCTTGTAAATGGAAAATATCATTCTTGCTTGCATAAATCATGAATGAATAAATAGGAAAACTTGAATGGAGGAAACAAATTCATGGAATGACTATCTTGCCCTGTCTGTTCTAAAGCTAATTAAATGATGAAAATGAAAATGCATCTAATCGTATTTAACTATCATGAGAAAAATGATTATGTTGTTTGGTTCTTTAAAAGAATTTGAAAAATAAATTCCTAATAGGAGAAATAATTACAAATACATATAAATATATATACACATATATACACATATATACATACATACATACATACATACGTAAATACATACGTACGTACATACATACATATACATATATATATACATACAGACATACATACGTACATACATACATACATACATAAATATATATGTACGTACGTACTTATGTACGTCTGTATGTATATATATGCAACTATATTATACCTCAAATTTAGATAATAAGTTTTCTTTTTATATTTCAAGAAAATTGTATGCTAGGAGTGATAACAGTGATTAATTTCATAAACCCTCCTTCAATTGCTAACCCCTTTCCATAATGGCAATGGATGGATAATGCTAATGATAGGGGAGTGGGCAGCTAGATAGTGGAAGAATGGAGAGTAAATTCCATTCCAAGAATAGAATGCAAGAATCAAGGGGTAGAGTTAATGGAAATTTGAATGAGGTTGGTCAATTGCGCAAAAAACAAAGGAGGATTTGGGAAAAAGGTAACAGGAAGAGAAAAGCACAAAAAGCAGGGGTGATAGCTGAATTCATCGATAGAGGAAAAAGCATCAATTTTGTAGTCATAGGTAAGAACCATGCCTTCTTACAATGTTTCCTTCAAAGTATATTGATTTTTATATTTTGTCTTGAGCAAAGCTCAACTTTTTGGCAATTGAGCACCTTGTCATTTTTATGTGTTTCAAACTATGGCTTGTTCCATTTTATTGTGGTGAACTTTTAGGAGCCATGCTAAGGAAAAGAAAACCCCATTTTTATCCTTTGTTGTGCAAGGACATGTTAAGCATGATCATTAGAAAGGACTATGTTCGAGCTTAGCCTGCATGTTATTTAGTCTTGACTCTATAAACATTGGTATGATCTCGGTGGTGGAAGACACCCTTTTGGTGTCAACCACCCATGATATCCATTCAAACAATACCCTTGTTTGCAACACAATGTATGTACACTGATATATAGGGCTAAATGGTATGGACCATTCGAGAGTAAATCTCGACTCTGAATGATCCATATCATTCTGCCCCATGTTCATGATAATGGGCAGATAATATCACCAAGCATAGTGGAAATGAATGTTATCAACCCAATATAAAACTGTATACACTGAGATCGGTCTTTAAGCATGTAAATGCGTATTAGGGAATGTATCCCTATGCCATACTATTATTTCATCCGAGCTGAATGAACAAGCTTCGTTCAGAGAATAGGTTAGGAATGATTCGATCATTCTATTGTGACTGTGGTTTCATTGTTTTTATTCCATAAAATACTACATGTGTTTTATCGTTTTATGACAAATAGTAATTTGACCATTAAACGTCGAGGGTATGTGAGAATCCCTCATGGCTTATGAATTCCTTCTCATTACTTCTCGACGACACACACACACACACACATATATACATGTATAGATATACATATATATATACATATATATATATACATATACATATACATATATATGTATATATATACACATATATATACATATATATACATACACACACACACACATATATATATATATATGTATATACATATATATACATATATGTGTGTGTGCATTTGTAAGCTTATCAACCATGTATAAAATCATATAGATTCGAGTAGTAGTAGTAGTGTATACTCTGGAACTTTTCAAGTGATAAATCGTTCCTCGACATGAGGCTGACAACATGATTAAAAACAATATGTGAAGAATTTTAAGTTGACAACATAGATAATGCAGATCAAAACCAATCTTTTCTTGATAAGTTTATGTGAATAGAGTGTAGACACTGCAATGTTCTAAATAAACATAGAGAAATAAATGTTTGTTTTCTATTTGGAACAAAATAATTGGAGAATAATGTTATGTTTCTTTTTCCAAGAAATTCAAACTATTGATTTACAATGATAAATACTAAAGATTATTTTGTCTTTTCATTGTGATGTTAGTGGAACATAGTTGATAAGACCAAAATTTATGTTTTAGAAAGAATACCAATATATCTGATCAGTAAATTTGCTCGTTGAATGGATTTTCTTTTAATATTCTTATAGAATGTACATGCATATACAAATTATGAATAATAAGCATATATGTGCTTGCACATAAAATAATCGTTTATGCATGTGTGTACATACATGCGGTATGCCTTCCTATTCATCTCATTTACTCATTTGAATATGACTGTTTACTTTCATTTGCAATGGAAAGAATTGTAGAAATGGAAGTGTTGAATTGCAATATGAATCATAAGGAAGGTTTGTTATAAGATGAATAGATGAATGGCTACACTAGATTTAGATGAATTACTTGTTTGATGAAATTTAAAATGGAATGATGTAAAAAAGTACCATGATAGACTATAGCACAATGGATATGATGCTATTAGATGGTCTAAAAGGGAGGGATACCCCTTTTTTATGATAAGCTTTTATTCCGAGAATGGGTGCCAGAGAGTGTAGATTTGCTTTTCCAAATCTAACCTAAGTTGCATTTTATGTAGCATGAGCTTGGCCAAGCTTTGCAATTATTTTATTAATACAAAACAAACTGTTTATTATTTATCCTCTCTCTGTTATATATTTTATTTACCTAACATGGAACTTGCATGTTCTAACATTTGATAGATTCTACCTTGCAAACAATATTTCTTGATAAGTTTTTCGTGCAAGGTTGGGTATTCTTCGATGGAATGAAGAATTTTGGGGACGCATTGCTTCGTGGTTGGGTGAAAAAGCACCTCAACCATGTTCTCATCCACTAGTGGAGGCAAACTGTCACTGAGGAATATCAATGGAATTATATTTTATGTACTTGAATCATATTTGTAATTATTGTATTGACTGTGTGGCGATTGAAAGCCAAGTCAAAGATGTATATTGAAAATTGACATTTGGAAATGAATATATTCAGATTTGTTATTTCTTTTAATTTATGAACATGAAATTTCTATGTTGGAAAATAGCTATGGGATTTATGTATTAAATTTACATTCATGATGTCAATTAATAATTTATAGAGAAAATTTAGTTGGGCATGTTACATTTGGTATCAAAGCTTAGGGTTCAGTTCTAGGCCTATGATACCGTGATGATTGGATTGGGGGATAGTAGACACTTAACTAGAATTGAGTTACTTAGAGAATAACCAAATATGAATTGGTTGTAGGAAATGGGGAGGTATAATTCAGGGAGAATGAAGGGAAAAACCACTAGGGCTTTGAAGAAGCAAGTTGTAATCAAAGAGAATCCCGAACCTGAGGACCAACTTGAGATTCCTGACAATGAAACTCTACCACACGCCCTCACAAGACTCAAGTTGGAGAGAGGTAAAAAGATTGAGGAGTCCAAATGAACTCCTAATACTAAGAAACCCTCTGCATTTAGAGGTTGGCCAATAGGATGTGGACCTAATGCACCTCTATTGACTAAAGAGGAGGAGTGCTTGTGTGCACGTCCTGCCTAACCCAAGAGGTATGATGTAAATTTGGATGAGGATCCAAATGAATGTACTCTTTCCAAAAATGAGGGAACTACTTAGTATGAAAAAAAAATTGTAAATAAGGATCAATGTAAATCCATAATCAATATAAATAAAGGAAGTATTTTTGTTGTTGATCTAGAGCACGAAACTTGAAGACTTGTCTTGATGTGAATGAACATGCATATCTCTTTTATATTACATGTGTGCATAACATCATGCAGATGCAATTGTTTAAATTCAAAACCTTGTTTTAAGATCCGCTAAACATGACTGTGGTGTAGGTCGAGTGTGAGTCATTATGGTGACCACTAGACAAGAAGTGGGTAGTAGCAGATAGGAAAATGAGCCGAGCAAGAGGCTAGACCAAATCTTGGAACTCCTGAACCAATAAGAAATCTGAATGGACCATTTAGAACAAGAGGTTTGAGGGGTGTAGGAAGATTAGAATCTTAGGAACGAGGTACCTGACCAAGGAGAAAGGGGCCAAGGGGATCTTAATTGGGGTCAAATTGAGGAAGAACTGAGGAAAGATTTTAAAAATGAAGCACCATCGAAATTCAATGGCAAGGCCATCAAAGATGGAGTTGAGGCTTGGATCAAAGAGATGGACAAATAATTTGGTCTCTGCAACCTGTCAGACCAAACCAAGGTTGCTAGGGCTACATATTAATTGTCTGGAGAGGAAACTACTTGGTGGGATAACAATAAGGTAGAGAGGAGACTTCATCTAGATGATATCACTTGGGAGTTTTTCCTCTAATATTTCAAGAAGAGGTGGCTACCACAACGTTTCTTCGACAAGAAGATAACTGAATTTTAAAATTTGACCCAGGGTGGCCTGATAGTAGTTCAATATTAGAAGTTTACCAATTTACTCAAATATGTGCCATTGTATCAATTCGATGAGCGTTTCCAGATTCAAAAGTTTATATTAGGACTGAGACCTCATATTAGAGCTGGGGTGGACCTCCACAACCACCTTATGATGGTAGAAGCTTTTGAGAAGACCATTAAGCAAGAACAAAAGTACAAAAGTTGTCCAATCTTTGCAAGGGTTCATACTTCAAGCCTCGATTCAAAAAAATAAATTCAAAAGGGTGATGGATAGAAGGGAAATAAATCCCATCGGATTAGAAATTTGAAAAGAGAGAGTAACCCTTTAGAAAAGGAAGAAGGCAACCAAGGCAGAAGGAATACAAGGGCTAATAAGGGTAATGACAACTTTGACAGTAATCAGAGGTACTCAAAGGAGGATAGGTCTGAAGGTCAAAAAGGACCACATGATGGATGCTACACTTGTGGGGGAGAACATTATGCATCTAATTTCCCTTAGAAGTAGAAGTCATGGAAGGAAGGAAACCAACAACAGAACCAAAAACATAAGATCCATTCGATGGTGGATAACAAGCAAGCAGAGTACCAAGCTTCTTCAATACAATTGACGGGTAAGCTCTATGGCTGTATCATTTCTATTTTGATAGATACTAGAGCTACTGAGATTTTTATAGATCCTAGAATGGTTTCTAAGCTGCCCATTAGACCTAGATATTTGGAAAACTCATGGTTAGTTCAATATGGAAATTGAGCAGAGCGGGAAGTAGATTCATGTTTCTTTTGCAATGAGTTAGAACTTCCCAACTTCCTAACCCAGGTTGACCTTTATGTGGCACCTCTAGGGTACTATGATGTAATATTGGGAATCAACTGGTAAACTGAGCACAAAGCTATTGTAAATTGTGAGGATAAGATGGTGAGTTGTCTAGATGACTATGGATACCTAGTTGAGATTCATGTGATACAAATACCTTGGCACTTAGGTAGATCTCAACTATGTAGCTCAAGAGGGCTCAGAGGAAGGGTTGTGTCATATATGCTATGCATGTCAGTGAACCTAACAATGAGAAACCATATCTAAATGATTATCCAATCCTTAGGGAATTTTGAGATGTGTTTCCCGAAGATCTCATCAAGATGCCTCCAAAGCAAGAATTTGATTTCTCCATCGATCTAGTGCTAAGAGCCGAGCCTTAATCTAAGGCCCCATATAGGATGAACACCACTAGACTTTATGAATTGAAAGCCCAGTTATATGAGCTATTGCATAAAGGGCTTATTAGACCCAATGTGTCACCTTGGGGAGCATCGGTTATCTTTGTGAAAAGGAAGGATGGAACCTTGCGTCTATGTATTGATTATCAGTTGTTGAACAAGGTGACAATAAGAATTGATATCCCCTTCCAAGGATTGACAAAATATTTGATCAAATGAAGGGAGTGTCAGTATTCTCAAAAATAGATCTTAGATCTGGTTATCAATAGTTGAGAATAAAGGAAGAAGATATACCCAAGATTGATTTATGAACTTGGTATGGGCATTATGAGTTCATCATTGTATTGTTTGGATTGACCAATGCACTCGTGACTTTCATGGATCTAATGAACAGTGTGTTCCGAGACTATTTGGATGAATTTTTCCTAATATATATTGATGAAATTCTGGTTTACTCCAAGTCTATAGAGGAACACGACCCACACTTGAGGATAGTCTTATAGTGTCTGCGGGAGAAGAAGCTTTTTGGAAAGTTATCCAAGTGCTCATTTTATCAAGATAGGGTGCACTACCTAGGTCACATTATTTCAGCTGAGGGAGTCTTTGTGGATCCCAAAAAGATAAAAGCAATTGTGGAGTGGTTGGTGCCTTAGATTGTGATAGAGGTGCGAAGCTTTATGGGCTGTGCTGGATATTACAAGAAATTTGTGCAAGGGTTTTCTTAGATTGCAACCCAATAACTTCACTTCAAAAGAAAAGACAAAGGTTTGAGTGGACCAAGAAGTGTGAGCAAGCCTTCCAACTCCTGAAGGAGAAGCTCGTGATATCCCTAGTGTTGACTATACTCAATCCTTATGGTCAATTCTCAGTGATCACAAATGCTTTAGGAGGCGATGTAGGAGCAGTGTTAATGCAAGGTGGGCAGGTAGTGGTGTATGAGTTGAGGAAGCCAAAACAACATGAAATAAATTACATGCCACGCGATCTAGAATTAGTAGCTATAGTGCATGCCTTACAAATGTGAAGACATTATCTTTTGGGAGTCATTTGAGCTCAAAATGGATCATTTGGGATTGAGATACATCTTCATTCAACCAAACCTCAATGCACAATAGAGGAGATGGCTATAATTCCTTAACAAGTATAAATTTGGAATTGAGTATATAAAAGGAAAGGAAAATAGAGAGTATATAAAAGGAAAGGAAAATAGAGTGGAAGATGCTCTTAGTAGAAGAAGACATCTTCCAGCCATGACCTCTACGAGATGCAATTTGAGGTAGTAGGTGATGCAACACTTGCAAGGAGATGAGCATTATGAAAGGGTGAAATGGGCTCTAAAAGAGAATTTCTCAGATCGTCGATTTGATGGGTATGAGTTTGAATCAAATGGTATCTTAATATACTAGAGGTGGATGTATATTCCAAAATTTGGAGAGCTTAGGAAGCTGGTCCCAAAAGAAGTCCACAATGCACCATATTCAGGACACCTTAGAGTTACAAAGATGATTACAAAATCAAAAACCTTATATTATTGACTGAAACTCAAGAAGGACATAGTGGAATACATAGCCAAAAGCTTGGAGTTTCAGCGAGTTAAGGTTAAGCATGTTCATCCAACATGGCTCAAATGGAAAGTGATCAACATGGACTTTATACAAGGTTTACGTCTAAGCAAGAACATGCATTATAATGCCATTTTGGTAGTAGTCGATAAGTTGAGTAAGGTGGCACATTTTATTCTAGGGAACCTCAAGGATGGATCATTGACCTTGACCAAGAAATTTTTCCAAGATATCTTCCGCTAACATAGAGTGATAGAGACCATTATATTCGATAGAGATACACGGATGACATCAAGGTTTTGGACAACCTTGAATGCAACATTGGGGACTAAGCTAAATTACAGTTTAACCTATCATCCTTAGACTGATGGTAAAATCGAGCGAGTGAATCAGGTAGTAGATCTCCTTCGGATGTACTGTATGGATTGTCAATATAAATGGAAAGAGTATCTACCATTGGTAGAATTTGCTTATAATAACTCCCATCATGCATCCTTAGGTATGGCACCTTTTGAGGCCCTATATGGGCAAAATTTTTGTACTCCCATTAGTTGAGACAAGTTGGAAGATAGGATCATAGTGGGTCCTGAAATGTTGAAAGAGATGGAAGAGTAGATGAGACTCATCAAGGGTAGATTGGAGGAGGCGACAGATAGACTAAAGAGCTATGCTAGCATAAATAGAACCTTTAGATAGTTTGTAGTCAAGGATAAGGTATTTTAAAGAGTCAATCTGCATAAGAGTTCTACTACTTTTGGAAAATCATCTAAGTTTTCTCTAAGATACGTCGGATCGTTTGATGTGTTGGAAGTAATCAACCCGATTGCATACAAAATTGCTCTACCACCTACTCTAGCTTGAATCCATAATGTGTTTCATGTTTCTCTGCTTAAACTGTACCACCCATATGCATCTCATATACTTTATTGACATTCTTAATAGGTGGAGGATCGAGGAGTGGTGCTAGTGGATCCCATTAGAATTATGGATAAACACAACGTCAAGTTACAAAACAGAGACATTGTTCAATATAAGGTCCAATGGGATATGTATTATGAGGATAGTGCTACATGGGAGGATGTAGAGGAAATAGAATGCTCCTTTCCTCATTTGATTTCTTAGATAGACTATTAATGGTCTACTATATGTTGTTGCTTAATATTTTGGACTTATATGTTATGATGATTTGGCTTGAAAAACAATATGATTTGATGTTGAAATGAACTTATGCGAATCAATTTTGTTTGATCAGACAACATGACAATGTCTCTTCCTAGTTGGGAAGGATGCCACATCTCAATTTCATTGCTTGCATTTAATAATGTTTTGATTACATGGGAAAAAAGGTTTTGAATGGGACCTGAAACCATTTACAATAGGTTTTGAATGGACTCAAAACCAATTACAATAAGGTTTTGACGGGGACCTAAAACCCACCCAAAGAAGAACAAGCTACACATGAATACAACATAGACAACCAACAACAAACCAACAAAAGATCATCGAATGAACAACATCACTACCCAAATTTTCATAAATAAAAAAAGGTTTAAATGAGAACCTTAAACCCAACACAACCAAGTTTTACAAGGGAACTTGAACCCAAACTAGGTTTAGAAGGGAACCTGAAACCCACTTACTACTAGATTACAGGGACCAACATCCATCACAACACACCAGGAATTTATGGGGACCTGAAACCCATTTCTCACAAGAACACAACCTAGATACACCAAGAAAGTGTAAGGAAAGCAAAGGTACAGAAACACTTTCCTAATGCCAAAACCACAGGGAAGAATGCAATGTAGTGCTTTTAATTTTTCCAAATTACAATCTAATTAAGACACACATGAAAGATATACAGAAAGAGAGAAAATACACAAAGACAAATCAAACAACATATTTTATGTGGGAAACCCTTTCAGGAAAAACCCACCACACCAAGTTGTATCTCTTTGTATTACAGTAATAAAATTACATACAATCAGAAAGACAACTTTCTGGTGTTAGTCACAGTAGCTTATTCTCACTGTTTAGACTCTCTCAGAAAAACTCTCATTAGAATTCGATAAACTCTCTTCTCATTCGATAAACTCATCACACTATTCATTACCTACAAAAAATAGAATCCATCTGCTTTTAAATCTTTTTTGCATCCTTATTCGCCAATGCCAACCATAGACAGTTTCCATTCGAGTCTTGATTTTTCCCTGCAGGCTATTTTTTCTAGTGTTTCAACTGATGCATAAAATCAACCGTCATCATGCTTTAAAACTGCTTTCTGTGATTGGTCCACGAAGCTCCACCTAGGATGGTCAGACTGGTCAAGAGCATTCAACTTTGTTGGCATATCGGTGAGACAATCACAGTGTCTCCCCAATGCCACAAAGTTTCTCTACCGGCATCGCTATAGCTTCCACGAGTCGGCAAGATGCTATAACAAATGTATAAGTCACAATGAAACCAACGATGTCCACTTCGATCCTATCGGCAAAGGTTTTCCTTATCGACGAGACTCATATAGAATGGAACAATTCATATTGAATCTAGAGAATCCATCGACAAGACATACTGATGTCGCCAAGACCTTATGTCGAAAACTTCAAGTCATGCCGGCGTGAGCCATTCGGCAGGACTATCGCTCTTCGGCGAGACTCACATCGAAGCAGAACTTCCACCGAATGTCACACTATCGCCAAGACTCGTGCCTATCGCCATGACCTTTCATCGAGCTCCATCATGTCTTACCGAGTTGGCAAGACATAAGCCCTTCGCCAAGATGTTTCACTGAGTTCCCAGAGTTAACCCAAAGACTTCTGTCAGTGTGACTTATTACTTTCGCTAAGACTTCTTAGTGAAGTCTTTTGTCACCGCGAAGTCACCACGAGGATAAAATTTGTTCAGCAAGACTTATCTTCATCGCTGAGACCTCTCCCTGCGACCCGTGAGTTACTTCGACATTCGCCTTGACACCCGAGAGTAGCCATTGTCGGCGAGACATTACATACTCGCTGGGACATCTCACCAAAGCCCTAGCGTTAGCCCGACGTTGGGGAGACTTACATACTTGCTGAGACTTCTCCCCGACACCCGTGAGCTAGCCCGATAAGATCAACTGTCGCCCAGAGTTTTTCCGATCGCCAAAAGGTCATGTCGAACTCAGAGAGTCACAACGATAGACTTCATTCGGCAAGACATCAACTCTATCACAGCGATAGGATCATTTCAAGAGCTTCAGAACTGTTAGTCACCCAGACATGAACACTGTCACAGCAACTTTGCCCTTCAGGAGTTACATGTCAGTAAGATTGAGGCACATATTCCAACAAGATCCCACTTGACGAAGATCTTACTAACACCTCCAGAGCATAACAAAACTACTGAGATTCATGGGCCAAGAGGCCCATCGAATTGGCACACCAACTGAACTTGTTTGTGCTCACAGGCTTCGTCAATGCATTTGCAACATTCTCTAGAGTATCCACTTTCTCCAAAGAGACCTTCCCATCCTCCACCATATCTCATACAAAATGATACTGTACATCTATATGTTTCGTCCTGGCATGGAAAGTAGGATTCTTTGCCAAACATATAGCACTCTGGCTGTCACAGTAGATAGTAATCTTTTCTGCATTAAAGCCAATGTTAGAACAAAAATGTTTTAACTAGATTGCTTCTTTACAGGCATGTGTGGTTGCCATGTATTCTGCCTCTGTAGTAGACAAAGCGACTACAACCTGCCGCTTACTCATCCAACTCACTGCACCACCATTTATCATGAAAATATATCCACTGGTGGATCTTCTGCTGTCAATGTCCCCTATCCAATTAGAATCCACATAACCTTGAATGCTGAGAGTCTTCTGTGATTCAACCAAGTTACCATGGTAACACAAAGCATAGTTTGAAGTGCCCTTCAGATATTTAAACACTCTCTTCACAACATCCCAATGTGTTCTTCCAAGATTAGCCATAAACCGATTAAGAACTCCCACTGCTTGGGCAATGTATGGCCTTGTACAGACCATAGCATACATGAGAATGCCAATTGCACTTGCATAAGGCACACTGGTCATGTCCTCCATCTTAGAAGAAGATTTTGGACAATCCTTAGCAGATAGCTTCGTTCCTTGTGTAACTGGAACAACTAGCTGCTTGCATTCAATCATACAAAATCTCTCTAGAACAGTCATGACATATTTACTCTGACTGAGCCAAAGCTTTCTGTTCTTTATGTCCCTGGTTATTTCCATTCCTAGATTGTACCCTGCTGCACCAAGATCTTTCATTTCAAACTTTGCAGACAACTGAGACTTAAGATCAGAAATCATTACCTTACTATTGCCTATAAACAACATGTCATCAACATACAGAGCAATAATAAGAATTTGATCACTTTCAGCTTTGTAATACACACAATGATCACATTTTAATCTTACAAATCGCAAAGACAAGACAAATGTGTCAAAATTTTGGTATCACATTCTAGGAGACTGTTTTAAACCATACAGAGATCTCTTCAACTTGCAAACCAGCCTTTCCTTACCTTTTACCACAAAGTGCTCTGGCTAGGACATATAAATTTCTTCTTCAAGATCACCATGAAGAAACGTTGTTTTCACATCCATCTGTTCAATCTCTAAATCATATGTTGATGCAAGTGACAAAAGAAATCTAATAGATGTCAGCTTAGCTACAGGAGAAAAAATTTCTCCATAGTCAATTCCCTCTACCTGGGAATAACCTTTTGCAACCAGCCTCGCTTTATATTTTTCTACACTGCCATCTAGACCTATTTTATTTTTGAATATCCATTTGCAGCCTACAGATTTTCTGCTTTTAGGAAATGGAACCAAACTCCAGGTGTCATTCATTTTTAATGATTCCATTTCTTCATTCATGGCTTCCAACCAAGAGTTTGAATCAGACATTTTAAATGCCTCTTTTACAGTCCTAAGATCATTAGTGCTAGAAATTAAAGCATAGGCACAAGTAGACTCTATTAAAGAAAACCCATACCTTTCAAGTTGCTTTCTTTCATGAGTTGACCTCCTCACAGGCTGAGGCTGAGGTGGTTCTTCATCGTCTTCAGAACTTTCAGAACTGCTCGAGCTCTCCTCAGTATCAGGTACATTTTGATTTTTCAATTCCTCTTTATCTGGTGTTTGAGGAATTGCTACAACATCCTTTTCATTTTCTGATTTCTTCTCTGACTGCAGATCCAATGTAGAAGGTTTCAGCTCATGAAAGATAACACTTCTGCTATGCAAAACCTTTTCAGTCTCAGGGTTCCAAAGCTTGTATCCTTTTATGCCAACACTATAGCCTATAAATATACACTTTACAGCTTTGTTTTCCAACTTGGATCTTTTTTCAAATGGCACATATGCATATGCCTCACAGCCAAAGACACGAATATGTCTTAGAGAGGGCTTCTTTCCGAAATGCTTCCAAAGGTCTTCTCAACAAGAGCGAGTTAGGAGAGATTTACTAAGTAACATGCTGTAGAGACTGCTTCAGCCAAAACTTCTCCTCCAAGCCAACACTGCTCAGCATACTTCGTGCTCTTTCCATTATCGTCCTGTTAAACCTTTCAGCAACTCCATTTTGCTATGGAGTATAAGGTGTAGTCTTATGTCTTTTGATCCAATGATCTTTACGGTACCTTTCAAATTCATTTGAACAGAACTCACGCCATTGTCAGTCCTTAAATTTTTTATTTTTTACCAGTCGATTTTCTACAAGGTTTTTAAATTCCTTAAACCGACTGAACACTTCTGATTTACTTTTCAAAAAATGTACAAATGCTCTTCTTGAATAATCATCAATAAACGACACAGTATCTTGATTTAGACAAAGAAGGAACATTCACTGGACCAAACACATTAGAATGTATATAATCAAGTAAACTAGAAGTTTTGTGAGGACTGGAATAAAATGAAATACGGTGCTGCTTTTCATATATGCAATGTTCACAAAAATCAAATTCAAGGTTACAATCTTCAAGCCCTTCTACCAGGTTTTTATTTTTTAAAGTTTTTAGACCTTTCTCACCAATGTGGCCAAGCCTATGCTGGAAGTTTAATCTCCATGGAGTTTACACCATCAGGAATGTTTTCCTTATTTTCTTCATGAGTAGCCTTGAGTGACTTTGCAGAGACACTATTGCATTGAATAGCTTGTGCATCCAGCTTGTATAGAGTACCAATTCGAGCACCCCTAGCCAGCACCATAAAGCCTCTAGTCATCTTGCAGCCATTCCCCGAGAACGTGACCTACACTCCGATATCATTAAGCTTACTTACAGAAAGTAGATTTTGAGCTAGACTTGGTATATGCATCACATCATTGATTCCCTTTACTCTTCCATCAGGGAATTGAATTTTGACTCTTCCACGACCAACAATTTCCAAAGATGAATCACTTGCCAAATACACCTTTACACCATTGTACTTTTCATACTTCGTGAACCATTCTCTATGAGATGTCATGTGGAAAGATGCTCCAGAATCAATTAGCCAGACATCATCTGATGCCCATGTAGCCAAAGCTGCAATGAAGGCGTCTGCATCACTATGAGAAGAGTCATTGACAGAATTCTTCTTCTTCTTCTTTTTATCCTCCTTGCAATCCTTTCGGACATGACTAGGTTGCCCACAATTCTAGCACTTCACTTTGGACTTCTTACCAGGAGACTTTGATCTCCCTTCTGATTTCGATTTGGACTTCTTGTCCTTGTTTTTGCCTTTCTCCTTGGGCCTACCTCTGACAGCCAGAGCCTCCTTTGCCATCTCAGAAGATTTTCTTCTCATTTCTTCCGATAATAGAGAAGCAACAACATCTTCCATCTTCAAAGTGGATGTCGTACTCCCAATAGCCATCACCAGATGATCCCAAGAATCTGGTAAAGAACATAGCAACAGCATGCAATGATCTTCATCTTCTACCTTCACACCAATAGATGTTAATTGAGCAATCAACATGTTGAATGCATTTAAGTGATCAACAATAGATCCTCCTTCCTGCATTCTCAAAGAATACAACTTCTTCCTCAAGAACAACTTATTCACCAAGGACTTGACCTGATAAATGGATGCTAGTCTTTTCCACAAGGAAGAGGCAGTCTTTTCTTCATGCACGTTCAGAAGAACAGAGTCTACCAAACAGAGCCTTATCAGCCCTTTAGATTTTCTATCTACCAAGTCCCAATCCTCTTGCTTCATGCCTTGAGGCATTGTTCTAGTCACGACAGTCCAAAGATCTCGATCAACTAACATATCTTCCATTTTGAGTTTCCACAGCTCAAAATTGCTACCATTGAATTTCTCTATTTCCATCCTACTAGATGTGCTTACCATCTTAATCCATAATTAATTAAAAGAACTCTACAGAACTCCCACTGAAAAGGATTGACATAAAAAACCCAACCCAATCACAAGGACAACACAACTGGCCAGGCTCTGATACCACTTGTAAGGAAAGCAGAGGTGCGGAAACACTTTCCTAATGCCAAAACCACAGGGAAGAATGCAATGCAGTGCTTTTAATTTTTCCAAATTACAATCTAATTAAGACACACATGAAAGATATATAGAAATAGAGAAAATATACAAAGACAAATCAAACAACAGATTTTATGTGGGAAACCCTTTCGGGAAAAAACCGACCACACCAAGCTATATCTCTTTGTATTATAGTAACAAAATTACATACAATCAGAAAGACAACTTTCTAGTGTTAGTCACTATAGCTTATTCTCACTGTTCAGACTCTCTCAGAAAAACTCTCATTAGAATTCGATAAACTCTCTTCTCATTCGATAAACTCATCACACTGTTCATTACCTACAAAAAATAGAATCCGTCTTCTTTTAAATCTTCTGTGCATCCTTATCCGCCAATGCCAACCATAGACAGTTTCCATTCGAGTCTTGATTTTTCCCTGCATGCTATTTTTCCAGCGTTTCAACTGATGCATAAAATCAACTGTCATCATGCTTTAAAACTGCTTCCTGTGATTGGTCCACGAAGCTCCACCTAGGATGGTCAGACTGGTCAAGAGCATTCAACTTTGTTGGCATATTGGTGAGACAATCACAGTGTCTCCCCGATGCCACAAAGTTTCTCTACCGGCATCGCTATAGCTTCCATGAGTCGGCAAGATGCTATAACGAATGTATAAGTCACAACGAAACCAATGATGTCCACTTTGATCCTATCGGCAAAGGTTTTCCTTATCGGCGAGACTCATATAGAATGGAACAAGTCATATCGAATCCAGAGAATCCATCGGCAAGACATACTAATGTCGCCAAGACTTTATGTCGAAAAATTCAAGTCATGCCGGCGTGAGCCATTCGACATGACTATCGCTCTTCAGCAAGACTCACATCAAAGCAGAACTTCCACCGAACATCACACTATCACCAAGACTCGTGCTTATCGCCGCGACCTTTCACCGAGCTCCATCATGTCTTACTGAGTCGGCAAGACATAAGCCCTTCGCTAAGACATTTCTCTGAGTTCCTAGAGTTAACCCAAAGACTTTTGTCGGCGTGACTTATTACTTTCGCTAAGACTTCTTAGCGAAGTCTTTTGTCACCGCGAAGTCACCATGAGGATACAATTTGTTCGGCAAGACTTATCTTCATCGCTGAGACCTCTCCCTGCGACCCGTGAGTTACTTCGACATTCGCCTTGACACCCGAGAGTAGCCATTGTCGGCGAGACATTACATACTCGCTGGGACATCTCACCAAAGCCCTAGCGTTAGCCCGACGTTGGTGAGACTTACAAACTCACTGAGACTTCTCCCCGACACCTGTGAGCTAGCTCGATAAGATCAACTGTCGCCCTGAGTTTTTCCAATCGCCAAAAGGTCTTACCGAACTCAAAGAGTCACAACGATAGACTTCATTCGGCAAGACATCAACTCTATCACAGCGATAGGATCATTTCAAGAGCTTCAGAATTGTTAGTCGCCCAGACATGAACACTATCACAACGACTTTTCCCTTCAGGAGTTCCATGTCAGTAAGGATTGAGGCACATATTCCAACATAAAGAACACCAAGAAGGCTTTTTCAACACAAACCACCATCCCACCATAATGGGGGAGGAGACCTCCCAACCACACCAATGAGGAGAAGAAGACCTATTACAACACTACCAAACATGAAGAGCTGAATCAGACTCCACCTCGAAAGGAGTAGGCTCCCCTTTATAGGAGCAAATGCCATGAAGAACCTTACTACCACTGCAGCCAATTTGTAACAAATAATAGCTCCACCTCCATAGGAGCACACACCACCTCAAAAGGTATTGTAATAGAAGGGACCAACAACAAATAAAGTACCTCCACAAATCCATAGAACCCAACTCTACCTCTAAAAGAGAGGACTCCACCTTAGTAGGAGTAATCTTTGCCTCAATTGAAGACACATACTGTAGAAAAGGGATGAAAGTCACCCAACTAGTAGTAGGGAGAACCATGACATCCATTGGTTACTCGAGAAAATGGGCCAACAAGAGAAGAATAGGGATAAACCCAACCACCACACTAAAAATAAGAACCAAATGAAGAAGGCAACAAACCAGCTCGCACTCTAAAAAAACCCTGGAAGGAAAATATACAACACAAAGAACAAAAACTAGGGAGAATCCAATAGCCAAGGATGGCCCAAAAGAAGAGTAGTAACACCCATGAGGAAAAGGGAGCCATCACATGTACCCAAACAACCAATAGAAGCAAAAAGTTGTCACCTACTAGGCCCGAAACAAGCACCAAAAGGAAAAAAGAACACCACAGCTTCCCAGAGGGAAGACAACAACAAGCAGCCTTGTATCAGTGCTACCCTCCAGGCTAGAGATAACAACCAAAATCACCCTTTCTCAACCCAACAGGGCGGCAACAACAACCATCCCAACAACAAAAATCTATGCACCTCATCAAAATCATCTCCTCCCTCACCATCATCAACCCCTAATTTAAAACTCCCCCCTCCCCTCGCTCCTTTATTTTCCCTCTACTCCTCTTCCCACTCCCACTTTGCCCCATTATTTGGTATGCATTTAATAATGTTAAGTTAATTGAATATTTGAAAAAAAAATTAAATTTATCATTTGGTATTTATGGATTTGATAAATGCAATAGTATTTGGAAAAAAAATAATTATCTTACAATTTTACAATTTAAAAGAGTATTTCGTAATGATTACCAATTAAAGGTTATTGATGAAGTTGGCAAGTGCAAGAACATGTGTGTGCAAGAACAAGTTGAAGAACAAGAACTTGGTTGAGGCAGGGATGCTTAGCCGGAAGACAAACAATAAGCAATATTAGAATTTGAAATCTCACACACCACAGTAGACCATGACATCTACATTTGTCTTGTAAATGGAAAATATCTTTCTTGCTTGCATAAATCATGAATGAATAAATAGGAAAACTGGAATGGAAGAAACAAATTCATGAAACTATTGTCTTACCTTGTCTATTCTAAAGCTAATTACATGATGAAAAAAAATGCATATGATTGTACTTAACCATCATGAGAAAAATGATTATGTTGTTTGGTTCTTTAAAAGAATTTGAAAAATAAATCCTTGGTAGGAGAAATAATTACAAATACATATACATATACATATATATGTATGTATATATATACATACATATATATATACACATACATACATACATATATATATGTATGTATATATATACATAACATGCATATATATATACATATATATATGTATATATATATGTGTAGACATATATATATATATATATATATATATATATATATATATATATATATATATACATATATATATATATATATATATATATATATATATATATGTAGACATATATATGTGTGTAGATATATATATGTAGATATACATATATATACATGTATATATATATGTAGATATATATATATCCACATATATATATATATGTATACCACACATATATATATATGTATATCTACATATATATGTATATCTACACATATATATATGTATATCTATCTACACACATATATACATACATGTATATGTATATATATATATATATGTATATATATGTATGTATTATTACATATATATATATATATGTATACATATATATATACATGTATACATATATATATATATATATAATATTATATATATATATACATATATCTATATATATGTATATCTATATATATATGCATATCTATATATATATGTATGTATATATATATGTATATGTATATATATATATATACATACATATATATATACATACATATATGTATATATGTATATATATGTATACATACATATGTATATGTATGTATGTATACATACATACATACATACATACATATATATACACACACACACACACAGTAATAAGTTTTCTTTTTATACTTCAATTTGAACTCCTTAAGAAAATTGTATGGTAGGAGAGATAGCAATGATTAATTTCATAAACCCCCCTTCAAATGTTGACTCCTTTCTATAATGGTAATGGATCGATAATGCCAACGATAGGGGAGTGGGCGGCTAGATAGTGGAAGAATGGAGAGTAAATGCCATTCCAAGAATAGAATGCAGGAATCGAGAAGCAAAGTTAGTGGAAATTTGAATGAGGTTGGTCAATCGGGCGAAAAGCAGAGGAGGATTTGGGAAAAAGGCATCAAGAAGAAAAAGCATGAAAAGCAAGGGTGATAGCCGAATTCATTGGTAGAGGAAAAAGTATTGGTCTTGCAGTCACAGGTAAGAACCATGCCTTCTTAGCATGAACTTCCTTCAAAGTATATCGATTTTTCTATTTTCTCTTGAGCAAAGCTTGACTTTTTGGCAATCAAGCACCCTATCATTTTTGTGTTTCAAAGTGTGGCTTGTTCCATTTTATTGTGGTGAAATTTTAGAAGCCATGTTGGGGAAAAGAAAACCCCATTTTTTCCTTTGTTGTGTACAACAACGTGCTAAGCATGATTGTTAGAAATGACCATATTCCGGCTTAGCCTACATGTTATTTAGTCTTGACTCTATAAACATTGATATGATCTCGGTGGTGGAAGACACCCCTTTTGGTGTCAACCACCCATGATATTTGTTTAAATGATACCCTCATTCTCAACACAATGTACATACATTGATATATAGGGCTGAATGGTATGGACCATTCGAGAGTAAATCTCAACTCCAAATGATCCATATAATTCTACCCCATGTTCATAATAATGGGCGGATAATATCGCCAATCTTGTCGCAGGTTGATGGACGATTTTCTTCGTCCTATTCAAGCATAGTGGAAATGAATGTTATCAACTCGGTAGAAAACTGTATAGATTGAGATCGCTCTTCAAGCATGTAAATGTGTATCAGGGAATGTATCCTTATGCCATATTGTTATTTCATCTGAGCCAAATGAACAAGCTTTGTTTAGAGCATTGATTGGGAACGATACTATCATTCTATTGTGATTGTGGTTTCATTGTTTTTTATTGCATAAAATATTGTATGTGTTTTATCATTTTATGATAGACAGTAATATTGACCATTAAAGGCCAAGGGTATGTGAAAAACCCTCACGTCTTATGAGTGCCTTCTCGTTACTTCTCAACGACACATATGTGTGTGTGTGTATAAAATTATACAGATTCGAGTAGTAGTAGTTAAGTTTAAAATTTGTAGTTCATGTTGCTTATTCTCAACAATTTGTCCATATTTATATATGCAGGTCTACTACACTCAAGTTTGGAGCATGAGGAGGTTACAATTACAATAAATTCACCATTGTTGAGTTTCAAATAGGTATTCAAGATTGCTTTTCTTAACAATTCACTTGTTTATATGAGTAGGTTTTTTAGAGAATTTGAAGTGGACGAAAGGCTATTGAGATCAATAATTATAACTTTTGCAGTGGTCACATATAATTCTTAAGTAGTGATTCCTAATCTTCCACCGCATTTGGTTTGAGAGAATGTTTAATTAAAAATTTCTAGTTCTTGTTGCTTATGCTCAATACTTTGTGTATATTTATATGTAGGTCTACTACACTCAAGTTTGGAGCACAACGAGGTTACAATGATAATAAATCCACCATATAATTATTAAGGTGACATCTACAATAGAATTATAAGTAGTGATTCTTAATCTTGCACCATATTTAGTTACTAGTACATGTTGCTTATGCATGCAACAATTTTTCTATATTTATATGTAGGTCTATTTATTTTTTGGAGAAGTGAGTGAGGAAGAGTGGCTTCTACAAGGACAACGACAAGGATCACCTTAGGAGAGTAGAGATGAGAATGACATGTAGCCATAGAGAGAGAAATATGATATGCATAAAAATTTACACTTTAGAATGGTAGAGATGAGAATGGCATGTAGCCATAAAGAGGGAAATATGATATGCATACAATATGTACACCTTAGGGTGGTGCTTTGATGCATTTGTACATGAGGAAATGGAAAATATGATATGCATGTTATTAGTTATATTGACATGATGGGTGTGATGTTTTATGTGTATGCTAAGAATGCACATGGTATATGGTTAGATTGACGATGAATATGATGTTTTATGTGTATGCTAACAATGCACATGGTATGTAACTAGATTGATTAGATTTGGATGGTCATAGGTGTTGGGTGAAAATTATGTAATCAAATTTTCAATAGATTACACAACTAGGACTTCAGCCATAGCTATGTGAGATATAATCTCTCCTCTCAGAAAGGGGAGGCACCCTTCTTACTATCAGAAACAAGTAAAACTAACTAGGTATTTATAACATGTACACTACAATTAATGGATTTGAGGTGTGTCACATTCATCCTTCTCTCTTTTTTTAGAGAAGATGTTACACAATGCTCCACGATCGGTAGTTCTGATTCAGTGCAACTTCAAACTAAAGACAAAGCAGTAATTCCAATATCTCTATCTTGAAAAAACAAAGTGTAGAGATACCAACATGATAACAATAACAATGAAAATGAGAAAGGAAAGCTTACGAAGGCACAAAGTCATTTCATAACTTTCCAACAGTAGATCCTTGAGATACATAACAAGTGTTATATTAGAAGCGCAAAGTCTTATAGATACATCACCACAATAGTTCCACGAATAATGCAAACAAATGCAAGCACAAAGTCTTGCAGTTTATCCACCAAAGGTTACTCAAACATAAAATTAAATTCAAAGTAAAGAATGTAACACAAATTTCACATAGATTTACTTGAAGCCCTTAGACCTCACACAATAATTACCACCAATCTTAACCAACTTCAAAAGATGATTGATCCAACACAAAGTATGGTATGCAACTTCCTTCTTTATTGAGAAGATTTAGATTCACAAAGTTGAACACAAAGTTTCATACATTTGTTGCAAAATGAGCAGCACTTCACTGCTAGAGATAAAAGATAAACATTACAATAGAAATCCCTCATATATATAGAGGAGAGGGATGAGAAAATCTAGGAAATCAAATGAGTAAAATTAGGAAAGTTAGGTGAGCTAATTTAGGAAAATCTCACCTAACTTTGACCAAAGTCAAAGTGTAATTTGTCTTCAAGAAATTGCATCTTATATTTTTGGTGCAATTACATTTCGAGAAAAGACATTTAAGATGTCAAAAACTATTTACAAGATGCATAATGGAAAGCATCATAAAGTTTAACACTTGGAAATCAGGAATCTTCATGGTTCCTTGCTTGGGCACGAAAGCCTTCATACTTCTTCCTGGTTTCCTGCGTGAACTTCTCATCCAGACCAATGGTGTGAATCCTTGTGATCGATCTCATGGCAGATGAGTGAACCTTTTTGCACCTGTCAAGATACATTTTAAGGTTATCCAGTGTAAGCCTTGTATCACAAATGACATCCAGATAGGCTTCTGAAAAAGTCTATGCTGTCAACCAACTTCATGATGGCTTCTTTAAAGATCTGGGATAGTTTTGTGGTTGGCAGGAAGATACGATTCTCCTCAAGAAGCTGCCTTGGTAACTCCTTGATTCCTCTTTCAAGAATCACATGATGCCCTTCAACATCTTCCTGTACTTGGTGGAGATCTTCTGTAAGAGACTCAATCACCTGAATACGGTGCTTCAATGATTCTCTTACCTCTATGTATTTTTCTTTGTCGAGAATCACCCCGACTTCCACCAATTTACTTAGCTTTGCCTGTTTCATTTGTGACCACCACAACATGAAATTTTCCATTTCTTTGCGCTCTTGGGAAAGTACACTCTCCTTATCAAGCTCTGTTTTGAGCTTGGCTATCAGAGTAGCTTTTTCATCTTCAACAATTATAATTTGAGAACCATGTTCTACAATATTTTTGATGAAATCATATAGCACGCTACCTTTGGAGGCAAACTTCTCAGCTTTCTTGATAGCTGGGTCCTCAACACTTACCATTGCTAATAGTTGCACATTAATTGAAGATCCTGCAAGGTCCTTACAACAGTGGCATAATGCTCTACCCTCTGTTTGTACATGTTTCGAGCTTGCTCCATTTTGTCCAGTCTCCCAACTAGTATATCCAAAGTCACCTACGCATCTGCTTTTGCACTTTCATTTGTAACCTTTCCAAGCTAGACCCTTGTCACTGTGTAATCCTCCATGTTGATATCTCCTTCTTGAGGTGGTATGCCAATTTCTACATATTTATGACCAGTTTTTTCAACATTCAACCGTGAATACGCTTTTTCCTTTTTCTTCCCGTTAGCTTTTGGAGGGACTATCTCTTCAAGGTTGAGCTCTTCTAGAGAAATCATTTGCTTCTTTTTCTTTGACACTTGAGATATCAACCAAGGGGGAAGAGAGGAAGTATGAGCTTCTGGATTAACTGTCAACTCTGTTGTCACTGTCAATTCTGAAGTAACGACTGGTATTGTGACAATGGGCACAATGTTTGTCATAAATGCTTTTGTAGTTGGCACATTGAGCTGATCAGGCATGGATTCATTCATGAATTGATTAAAATCAGTCTCTGAAGTGATATCATATGATGGTGATGATAGGCTAGGAATAGATGATGGAGGAATTGGCAAAATATCAATCGTGTGTATACTTGTCATTGAAGGAGTATCAAGTATGGTTGATGTTGCAGGGGTAGGTGAAACATCCACTGTGGGTATGACGGTGGTGGGAACACGTGATGTAGGAACAGGTGGTGGAGTGTTCGGATTTGGAGGTGTATGAGGAACATTTGAAATTATAGGCAATGATGTGTTGGGAAGTTCTTCAACTACATTCTCAAGTGGAGACATAGTTCTTTCTTCATCATACCCTGGTTCCTGTTGATCATCCTCTTGTCCTTTCGACTTTGGTTCACCTTCAGAATCTTGTTCACCTTCAAACTCTTCTTCTTCATTAGAATCTGCTTCTGTTGAATCTTCTTCTTTAGCGAATTGATCACTGGAATTTCCTTCTTTATCAAAATCTATCTCTTCAGAAACTCCTTTTTCTTTGGAGTGAGATGGTTCAGATTCCGTAGTTTCTCCTTCTGGGACGACCTGTGTGTCCTTGCTAAAAGTGAACTTGATCCTTGGGCCTCTTCGTTAAGAAGTGGGAAGAGCCGCATATTTATCTTTCATGCAGAGTTCTTGTTGTTGGCTAGCTTTTGCTTCAGATTCTTCTCCCTCAGAGTCTGTTTTGAAAGTTTTCATCTCAAAGTCGTGCTTGTGTAACCACTCTATAGTGTTAGACAAAATTGGTGCCAATCTTTCCCTGATGGAAACACTTTCTTTTTTGGACCATTGAATTGCAGGGAATGGCCTCCTGGCTATTTCTTGTTCATTGTAGACAATGTTCATGATGTCACCAGGATCTATGAAATCCTCTAGTAGGTTAGCAACACCAAGATCTCTGATTTGCTGTATAGTCAGCCTATAATAATCTATCTTACGAATGGCCTCCTCATCTCTGCAATCAACCCAAATGTCCTCAAAGCGGTACCTGTGCTGATGACCCTTTTGTAACTTTTTCCTGACATCTTGGTAGTCAAAATCAAACTTGTATCTATAAGTCCTGATTGTCATGGCCTGCATTTCTACATAGACTGATTTAGCTTTTTGTACACTTTTCATGGTATGCCTACCGATTGTCAATGGGAATTTGAATCCCCGCTTGTGAATATTCCTCCACTCTTTGTGCACTAAAATCAGCTGTCTGGACAACTCCATGAGAATCCACTTGTTTGAGGGGTATCTGGGCAACATGTAAGGGCAACCAATGTAGCACCCTACTGTTAGGTAAGTAAAAGTTGGAAATTGTAGATATATGCATCTGAATTTACTTACCACTTTATAGGCCTCATCAGATACTCTATTCTTTTTGAGAGTCAGATCAAAGTTGAAAAGTAGAGGCACGAAGAAAGCATCAGTAACCCTCCTTAAATGATGAAAGCTTTCCTTCAATTCTAGTTGATAGAATTTTTTTTACATAGGTACAAAAATTTGGTTCCCTTTTGTGGATAGACCCAAAAATTGCCTCATCACAGCTACAAAATACACCAGGTAAGAAGTCATGTATAACTTCAAGGTGGTTGGCACATTGATCAGTTGTTCATGTATTTCATCACTGATATGTTTCCCCCAATCAATATGAACTTTTTGTCTTCTTATGATTTTGATGCATTCATACATCCAGTCATGAAAATAGGATGATTCAGGCAACCCCTTCACTTTGCTCAAAAGTGTGATCATATTTTTGACATCTTCCTTGAAGTCACTTCGCGAAAGTCCCTTCAGCCATCCGGAAACAATGTGCTTAGGTTTTTTCAACCATTGACTATTTATCAGGTATTTAGCCTTACTGGTATCTAAGTCATAGACCTCCCGTGCTTGTTGTATTGAGATGTCAGTGTACTTCTCCATCTGTGGAACTCTGAAAACAATATCAAAGAAGTCAAGGTCAAGTCTCAATATCTCATGCCCAAAAGAATCAATCACACTTTTGCTTTCCCTAATGTAATGGGATGCAACTTGGAGGAAAAATTTTGTATTATGTGTAGAGGTAGGGAACATAGACACCAAATGCAAATTACTGTGCACAGTGGCTCTTATGAAATCTTCAAGAGGCTTCTTCTTAGTTCTTTCTACAAAATCAACTAGGTCTTGATGACCAACCTCTGTGTCTTTAATCTCATCCACCTTTGAGACCACCACTTTCGCCAGATAAACACCTTGATATTTGTATTTCATTTTGTTTTTAGCTCTTGAAGATGATGGAGGTTTCTTGGTAGTCATCTGAGAGCAATTGAATCAACAAGAGACAATTTTGAGGATCCTCTGAAGAGATTTGAAAATAAATTGCAAGATGTGGAATCGACAAATGTTAGTTTGAAAATGACATTGGGATGCGTAAAGCGAGCAACGATGTTGAGCAAGCATGAAACGAGCGATGAAGCACAAAAAAAATGCACGAAGTGGAAAAAATGAGTTTGGAGCAAAGCTGGGAAAATTTGAAGGGTTTTAAGGAAAAACTAGGAAAAGTGTAAGGGTGTTGAAAATCAGTGCCCTTGCACTTAGAGGAAATACAACTTTGTGCAATGGGGCTGATTTTCAACGCCCTTGCACTTGGAAGTGTTAGGAAATTTTTTTATGATGTCAAGGCGTTAAAAATCAGTGCCCTGACATTTTCTTTTGAATGCACAAGTTTGCAAGTGTTGTGGTGTGGGTTCTCAACGCTTCAACATTTGGCTTATGGATGACCGTAGTGCAATGTGGATCAAAAAGTGCGCCTTTGTATGAGGACTTTATGTCACTTGGAGAAACATGTAGAACTTGTGTTTTGATGTAAAATCCTTCAAAAATGACACTAGAGTCTATGTGAGTGATACTCATTCACAAAAACAAGTTTCTTACATGAAGAACATGTGAGTGTTGTATCTCCATGGAATGAGAAAGAGAAAGAGATGCAAGGGAGGGATAAACAAACCAAAACCCCATTGGCGACCATGAAGAAAAACCCGACCTTAGAAAAGGCCTGATGGAAAACACAAACATGTGATGAGGAAGAAGCAAAACCAACATGCATGAAGGAAAAAGAAACGCGTTATGAAGAGGAAGCAAAAAACCAGAAACACATTTAGAAACACAAGGTAGAGCAAAGAAAAATAAGAAACGCACAAGGAAAAGAGAGGAAAAACCAACAATCAAGAAAGAAACATCAAAATGCGTTTTGTAGGTTAAGAAGAATCTTACAAAGTATTTCTAAAGAATGAAAGGAAAGAAAGAAACGTGGAATAAAAAGATTTACTTGAGAGAAAGCGAAACTCAAAAACCTAGCTTTAAAATTGGTTCCAATCTTCACCAAAATGTGTTTTTGGAGGTGAGAGATGTTCACCCAACAAGGAGTGAAAATCAAATGCTAAAAGTGAAGAAGAGGAAAGAAAAAATCACTTTTAAGTGATTTAGAAGTGTTAAAAATTTAACTCAAGTAACCCACTTAAATTTTCCAAAAAAAGTTAGAGCGCTATTTTTTAAGACAACTGCACTTTTCACAATTTTACTAAGTATTAACAGTGAGAGCTTGCGAAGGTACTTGTTTTGAAGGTCTTCGCGAGGTGGATGTTGGGGGATGCTCAAACTATTTGTTTGAGGCTTTGGAACACATTTTGAGGTGACTTGAAAATCACCTCGTTTTGCGTGCTTGAACTTCACGACCTAGGAAACAAACAAGTTTCATAGGGGGTTATTTGTGGAACGAGCACTACTTGATTTCATGATAACATTAGGTAAACAATTTCACAATGTATGTATGTATGTTCATGAATCTCAAGTGTAATATGATGTGTATGTATGTATGTCCATGAATGACAAGTGTAATATCGTGTGTATGTATGTGAAATAAAGAAAATAAGAAACCCTAAGCCTACTATGTAAACCTAGGATTGAAATGGTTTGTTGTAAAGTGTTGGGTGTGACGTGGATGGTATTTTCTTATGTTTCATTAAGATGGAGATTAACAAGGTGAGTAGATTGAATTGCAACCATGAAGGTGAGCCAATCAAACCTGAACCTCCATCCTATTAAGGATTAGGATGATTTGGAATTGATTTTCTATGATTAACCTATTTAAACTATATGACCTAATATGAAAAAAATGCAAGATCTCAACAATGCAATATTGAAACAATAACTTGCAGGCACATATGGAAAGTGAAAAGGAATGCGTACCTATCACTGAAAGTTGGGTCTGATCACTGTAGCAGGACTAGGTTGCCCTTGGGCGAATGGGTCTTTGTTATATGAGAGTTCTGCTTTGTTTTTGGGGTCCTCTGATGATGGATCTGAGCTTCTGATTTTTGGTTGCAAAATTTTTAGAACACTCTCAAATAATTATATAGGTGAGTTTTCATGTTTTGGCATGATGTAAGGCTTCAAATGCAATAATGAATAATTTGTCTTTAAGCTTCCCTCAATCCTCTTCAAACCTAAAACTTGCACATTCAAAGAGAGGGAAAATGTTGGGCCATTTAGGGGCTTGCCTCAATCAAACTGTATGTAAGTGTTTCCACTTCCACAATGGAAATGCCAATGATAGAATAATAATGAATAGGAAGGAATGATGAAATCACAAAGTGCTACAACTCATGACCGTTCAATGGATTCCTTCAAGGATTGAATTCATACATATCACCTCAAGGTCTTGGATCTTGCTTGCTTGATTTGCTTGAATTCTTTGGAGACCTACAAAAGTGTTAGCCTTCACAAAACAATGATAACATGAACACATAAACTCACATGATGTTAGGATCTTGAACTGTTGCAACAAATCTTTGAAATGTTGCTCTTGACTTGCTTGATAGTGCTCTTGATAGTAATTGCTTTGATGATTTCTTAGATCGATTTGAAATGATGTAATAACTAGGTATTTTTAGGAATTTCTCTAACTTCTCGAGAATTAAATCCCGTTAGCTGACATTTAAAATTTAAAATTTGAATGTTGAAATGGCCACTCCAACATGTCCAAAATTGGTCCTCAACAGAATAGTGGGATTGGCCCTATTATCCAGGACATTAAGTGTCGGGGGAAAAATATTAATTGGATGGATTTGATTAATGATATCAAGTTTCCACAATCCATATTAAAGTTTAGAATTGTTTTTGGATTTGATTGTGTTAGAAGTTTTTGCATCAACATTTCGGATCACACTTTGTGATCCATCATTAGGATGGTAGAGAAAGAGGAGAAGAATGCATAATTCTCCTCTTGCTCTCTACCATCCTGATGATGGATCATAGAGTGTAATCCAAAACATTAATGCAAAAAATTCTAACACAATAAAATCCATAAACAATTTTGAACTTGGATGCATTTGTTCAATGCTTGCAATTTCTCAAAAAGTGGTACAAATGGGGTTATAAAATGCATAATTTAGGAAATTAGGGACCTAATTAGGCTCAATAATTTAGGGGGAGAAAAAATGAGGATGAAATTTTCAAGGGTGACAATTTACGATGCTACATTTAGCCTCAACTTTAGTGAGAGTATGAACTTATGTTTAGATTCACACTAAAGTAGAAAATATATGTCAAGAGGGGTCCAATTGTCCAAATGTTGAAGAGATAAGATGACTAAGGATCTAGGGAGGTGATCAAGCCCCCTAGGATCCAAGATCCAATGGCAGACCAAGATAAGCACAAATGAACACACATATATGATATACACAAACATACATGTCAGAAAACACAAAACATACATGATGTTCAAACACATGACATGATGGAACATAAAGATGACAATGAAATGAAAACAAACACGACGTAGACATGATGCGAACACAAAGAAAACACACAAAAACACCAAGTTAGTACTAAAAGATTCGAGTTGGTAAGGCAAAGAGACCCCAGTATTAAATTGTCTCAAATACCAAACGTCATCCATCAAATAAATGTTAGCTCTCATGAGGACTAGCAATTTTTGTAATGCCACATCACTCATGAAACACATGGCACTAGTAACAAGCAAGTTATGTTATCCTAGGTGGCCATGTTAAAAAGGGGTGCTCAACTTCATGACCCAACAAGCTCCATTATGCTAAATCCATGAATTGTCTTGCAAAAACTCACCTCAAGGGGTGCATGAAGTTTAACATCTTGGGGGATGAACAAAACTCACCTCAAGGGGTGCACAAGGTTACTGTATCGAGGGACAAACAAAACTCACCTTAAGGGGTGCACAAGGTTTAATGTCCCGGGGGACAAACAAAACTCACCTTAGTGGGTGCATAAACAATGATAGGATAGGCCTAAAAACTCAAGGAATGTTATAGTGACACCACCACAAGAGATGATTTATAAATAAAAGGGGGCTTTGATCAATACATGCAAGAGTCACACCTTAGGGAATATCACACATGACATCAACACCAAGAGAGGACAAGTCAAGGAATGAAAGGATCACACCTTAGGGAATACTAGCCATAGTATTACCACAAAGGAGAGCATCATGTGACAAGAAAGGTCACACTCTTAGAGGACATCAAGCCCAATATTACCACCAAAGAGACACTCACATAGATCAAGAAGGCCACACTTTGATTGACAAGGTCACACTTCTTAGGAGATGTATGCTATCATTACTAAGAAGGGACCATTTCATATGCAAATGATGAGCAAGGACTATATGCCCCCCTTAAAATGTTAGTGTACTTGCTACACTAATGTTTTAAGGAGAAATAAAGGGATCCCAAGAAGAAATGCACCTAACACAAGGCTACCTAACCCCTTGCCCCCAAGTGTAAGGACAAAGGTGAGCCCAAAATAAATGATGATCATATGCTACTCCTTGCAAGATAAAATTTGACTGCATAAAGCTTAATATATACCCTCATGGATGGTAGTGAATTTTGCATGATACTGCAACTACCACATGGCAAGGAGCAAAGAAAATGAATGTTAATCTATCATATGCTCAATTTGATCCCCATAAGGACCAAATTCTCTCAATTTCCTCTTTAAAGCATGACATTCATCAGTAAGATGTCCAAGTGTTCTATGCTATGTATAGTAAGACATATTTGTACTCTTTTCCTTTCTTATCTTCTCGGTCATGGATGGGTGGCAATGTAATATGTCCTAGTTTGAGAAGTGTGTCTAAGGCCTATTTAGTCTTGGTTATACTATGCAAGAATGGTAACTTCTTAATAGGACCATGGACTTTGTATTTCTTGGTTTGTGGGACCACTATTTGATGTGGAGGTTGAGGACTTTGGTAACCTATTCCTTTGGTATCTTCTAACAGTTTTTTTTCTAAGAGGGGATGAAATTCATGTTCATTCTCTATGTCACATCCTTGTTTTCTTAAGATTCTAAAGCCTTGTCCATAAATTTGTTCCAAATTAATGGGTGTGTTTGTAACTTTATGCTCATATGATGGGAGATTGGTTGATGTGTTTTCCTTGTGATTTTTATTGGTAGGTATCTCCATGTATGTTGGTTGAGGTATGCCTTGTGATCTAGTTTCTGGATGTAACAAAGTGAACATTTCAAGTGGTGGTACAATAGGAGATGTTGAGTGTTGATACACGTGATTAGGACATTGCATTCAAGGACAAAAGGTTGGACTATTCTTAAGGTTATGTAAGGGATTTTGTATGAATTCATGCATGCTCTCTTTGTCTTGACTGAAAATATCAAGAAGACTTGTATTAGGAGATGAAGTATCATGAGTATCATTATCAGAATTAGGGTCATTGCTAAACACACAACTTCAAAAATCAATTAAGGATTTCAAGGATATCCAAACTGTACCATAGCACCTAGCCATCATCATATGAGTTTTGCAATGCGATTCAAACTATTTTAGAACAAGTGACTGGAAAAGCGACAACAGATCCAGACAAAGGCTCCTGAGAGTGTTCTATCATAGGAAGTTGAGCTATGAACAAATAACAAGATAGAGGCACCTAGGGGAGTCTAAATCTTGGACAAGGTATATGAAATTTCAAAGTTTGATTGTGCAAAGCACCGTTGAAGGATTCTAGATCTGGTTGCAGACAAGTTTGATAGTAAATACTTTTCCATAATTTGCTTATTTTATGCCGATGCAAGTGTGTAGCAACATGTAAACAATAAATGACAATTTTGAATGTAAGCTTCTGATCTAAAATGCACAAATTGATTGATTTTAAGATGCCTAAATCTGAAAATGATGATTTTGATGCAATTCTTAAAAAAAAAAAAAATCTAAATCAATATTGGCATTACTCTCATCTTTTTGAAAAATTATGAATCTTGGGAGACCTTAATCCATAAATCTCCCAAAGGAAAGCAATTGGCTCATCAATTTCAATATTTTATTGAAGGAATATACAACCTAAGCTAGAATAGGGTTTTCTCCAACATATTGTTATTGGGATCAAAATTCAATAGCCATTCTTGAAGCATCATCCATGGGCCACCTAAAGAATTGACATGATTTTAATTGCTTGTCAAGATAAATCACCCCACACACACAAATAAACCTTTAGATGGGCCTCCCCACTATCCTTGAATCCATCTTTCCAAACCCTAAGAGTAGACCAAGTGCTAACAAATTTCCCAATGAACCTCAACTCTTTAAGTTTTAAGACTTTGATCCCAACAATAGTATTCTCCAAATCAATATTAGTGTTACTCTACTCTTTTTGAAAAACTATGAATCCTTGTAGATCTCAATGCACAAATCTCCCAAATGAAAGTAACTATTTTATTTCAAAGATTATTTATTTTGAAAAGCTATATTTTGTCTTCTCAATTGTTTAGATTTAATAAGACATCAATAATAGTATGTTTATTATACAATATTAGTAACTTGACATGTAAATAAGTGTCAAATTTAAGTTAATAGATTTTTTGTCATTACATTCTTTGTTGACTTCTTCTTTTAGATTAGCTTTCATATAAAAAATTTAAATTATAATTTTATTATTGTTGTTAATTATTAATTTATTAAAATAATGATTTAACCAAAAATTAATAAATAAAATGTCCCAAATATTTTATAGTTTTATATGTTTTTGTTTTTATTATTCACACTTCTTAAAGATCTTTTAAGGCTAGATATAGTTTTGGAATAAAAAAATTAATAAAATAAAAATGTAACAAAATTTTCAATAAATCAATTTTTAAATGTTTCACAATTTTTTCCATGCTTTTTGTTCTTATTGTTAGCTCTTTTGTGATTAGATATGGTGTGCAATTTTTTGAGCCATGTTTAATGCATTATTACATACCATAATAATTTGAAGTCATTTATTCTATTTGTCATGTATAGTGAAGGACTATGAGTATAGCTCAAGTGTTGTCCACCTTCGATTATAAGCCAAGTCAATACTTCTGATTTTTTGAGAACTTTGTTTATGATCTTTTTTAGATTAGCTTTCATATAAAAAATTCATTATGAAATTTGATGACATATACAATTGCAATGCATCATAACCATTACCCACCACATTCATCATATAACTTTTTTGATTCTTTTATAAAATGATCCTATGCATAATGTCCATGCCTGTTATTATTAGAAATATTATAATAAATATATTTTGGTACATTTTTAAATTTTATAGTAAAACAATGCACAATATTTTGTGTTAAGGTTGACATATTTTAATTTGTTTTTAGGTTTTTATTATGAATAAGTGTCCATTAGATAACTCTAAAAAATAGCTATAATGGAATCATATGTCATAAAGTTCACTTAAAGTGAGTCAAACATAATAAATTAAAAAATACAACTAAAGGTGGCAAATAACTTTCGAAAGGTTTTTCCTATCCATTCAAGAGGTCTTGGCTATCAAGAATTGACTCCTACTCCATAATGACTATTTTATTAAACTCATTATGCTGAGTTACATTTATCACAAGAGAGAGCCGAACTCATCCAAAAAACCTTGCCACTATTTGATGAACTTGAGGGACCCCTATCAGGTGGTTGATAGATAACAAAAGATACATGTATGTCCTAGCAATATCACCATCCACGTTCTCAATATTGAAGTGAACCATATGACTCATGAGAATTATGCCTAGTACAACCACTACAACTACCAACATATCTATACCCTTGAAAAGTGGCCCCTATGAGAAGGAGGTGGTGGCATGCATACAACAAACCCAATGTTTAATAAGAACTTAAAAATGAAGTGAGGTGATACTTATGCATTCATTCAATTCAATTTTTTTGTCTTGACAGTGACAATGTCACCAATGAAAAACATGTTGATCACTGAATCTATATAGTCTATATTAAATTGGTAGGTTTTCAATAAATACAATATGCTTTTATCTTTTTTCCTACTGGTTGGTGTTGTGAATAGTCAGTGATAAAAATAGACTTTTAATTTTACAAAAAATTTAAAGCTTATTATTAATTACATGAACCAAACCCAACAACTATCAATTTCAATAATATATGAACATATATGTACTCTTTCATTGAATTTATTTTTCATCCATTGTTAATTTAACTTTTTAATTTTCTATTTGTTTACTTAGTGTTTTCCGTTTTACATTCAAGCAATTCAAATCTATTTATACTTTTGTTACACCCTTAAAATATAATACTGTTATAGTTGATCATCAGCATTTAATATGGAATTCAAAATATAAAGGTACAGCACTTTACGTTATTCTGAAATCTGAAACGGGGAAGTTAAACTAATTTGATAGATATTCTTCTGTATGTCGAAGAAGGATAGTTATGGATCCATGCCACTTATTTGCACATTCACAAGAGCAAGAGATATTCGTTATTCATGTGTTCAATCAAAATCAGAGGAAGAAATCATTTCATTCAACTGCTGTCAATACAGGGCGACCGAGAGAACTGGGATCATTTTTACTCAGAAACTCATATTACTGCATTCTTCTCTTATGGAAGAAAACATATCTGTGCTTAAATACCTTTCTGCAGCGCTTGTTAATATCGTTACTATCAATTTACCTTCGTTCTCCGGTCGCTGTCCAACCTGAAAGCAGCCAAATTAAATTCTACAGTCATTCTATGGAGAAAACAAAGAGACGCAAGTCAACTAGTGTTATATGATTGTGGGTGCTCCACCATTACCTCCAATGCAGCTGCATATGCTGCACCTGATGAAATGCCTACAAGCAATCCTTCCTCTCTGGCGTTCCTCCTCGCATATGTTATTGCTTTGTCTGACGCAATTGTAATAATCTCATCAATCACAGCCATGTCCAAATTGTCTGGTATGAATCCAGGTGAAATTCCTTGTATTTTATGGCTTCCTTTTTGCCCACCTGATATAATGTGCACTAGGTATTGGTAAGAAGATTTAACAGGAAGCTTCTAAGAAATGCCAACCAGGAGAGTGTAACACGAAAATAATTGTCATGCATATTGTTTCCAACTAAACAGTGCAACAACCAATCTGCACTCGCATAGATACATGAGTAGTTATCTGATTGTTTCGTTTGTGAAAAAAATTATTAATCGTGTGTACTACCTATGTAGGTTGTGTTCACAGTGCTAATCTATAAAGGTTAGTACCATGCACCTGAATCCAGAAACTAACAAACCCATCTTATAAAATGCTTTTTACTTTTACCTAAACATGTACAAACCAGCCATTTCTAAAAGGAAATATTATTGAACAAAGAAATATTAAGCTCAAGAACATGACTACTATTAATTCTCCATATACTTAAATGAACCCTTTCATAGGGGGACAGTTCATCGATTCCTCGGGGGAATAGAACCCTTGTATTCAACTATTCAACCACCAAATCCAATCTGTACTACAAGGACATGACTTTTGAGGAGACGAGACTCAAACAATACATTGAAATCCAGCCTTACACAGTTCTGTATATTTGAATCCGAGCATAATTGCTTCCATGTGCATGGGTGTGCGCACTTGTGTTTTTAAGTCACTTATATATGCAGAATTGTATATTTTCAGATTCCAGTGCACTAATTACGGTTTGAGTTTCCTAGATTATCATTCCACATGACAATCATCTCGATGGTGCAAATTAGCAATTATTTCTGTGTAAATGAAAGGATTTTACCTTGCTCCTTATTTCTTGCACTAGTAGGGCTATCTTAAGATGAAAAATAAATGTGCAAAAAAAAGAAAAAGAAAAAGAAAAATGCAGTTAACAGGAACACTAATATTTTGCATGCCGAAATATGTGACAAGACATCCAGCCATAATTGGGTCTATTCATAACCCATCCGTGCAGTAACATGTGGAAGCCCAGAGTGATTAGCTATACAACAGAAAGATACAGAAGAGTTAGTCCAAGACAATGAACCTCTAAACATGTTTTGATCTAATTTGAAATCCTTCGAAAATTTGCACATGGAACAATGTAAAAATAGATTTAAATACAAACCACTAGAGGGACAATAAGCTGCTCCAGAGTAATCATACTAATTATAATGCTCAAAAAATATAGGGGCCATACATAATGATATCTTAGTACAGAATGCAGAAGAAAGAGAAACTACGTGATATGTCGTATTCTTTGGGCCTTGGCACTCCATTTTTTTTTAAATGCTTGGCCAGACTGTGTATGAGGTGGTCAATTCTCCTGTCCATTGTTACATACAAAACAGGGGAATTCAACTGAAAGTTTCAAACCCTCGTGTAAATCAGATTCAGGTTGATAAAAGGCTTGCATTGTGAAGAAATTCTCTAAAGCTCAAAGGAACTTTTAAACCTTCCCATGAAAACCATCCAGTTTCCTTAAAAACCTTTCTTTCTTTACATTCTTATGCAGACTAATTTATTCATACCCTCAGTCTCCATTCAGGATTTAAGAGGATTAATGCCAAAGTTGTTGGGAAATATTGGTCATCTCAGAAAGAAACATCCAAGATCAGTAGTTCCTTCGGTAGCATTTATTTTCTTAGATTGCCTCAAAGACACAAACTACTATGCCACAAAGCGGAATTAGACATAGTTCATTTCCCACATTGACCCTTAGAGAAAAGTTAATGCTAATTAAACCAGTTCCAAAAAACACCATTAAACAAATTCAATCACGCAGAACTATTAAACATGAAAGATGGAACAAAAAACATGAACACACAGATTTACGTGGGGAAAACCCTTTCAGGTAAAACATAAAAACCTCACACTCCAAAATCCCAGATTGCCATTGTATTATTCAACAAAAAAATAGTTACAAATACAATTACAGGCTCTAAGCCTTTATAGGAGATTTACATCTTGTTCCATTCTAGAGAGAATTCGATAGCATAACCATTATTCTATTTCCCTCTACTCACCATTGCAGAACGTTTTAGGGTTTTATAACATTCATTCTTTAACCCTAACCCTAGTTACAACATTCCAACAAGAAATGGTTCAGTTCAACTTCCAACGAGCAACGATAGTAAACGGTCAAGAGCATTCCATACAGTTAACAGAGTATCGAAGAGTCAATTGCTCCATCTGCTTCACAACAACCATGTGAAGCGAGCAATATACCGCCATATCGATGGGACATCTTATCGCCTCCCATCGATACAAGCTAGTCACTTTGATGTTCATTGTACCGGTACATGTGGGTCCCACTTCGACATTATTATTGAGTCAATCTCATCGCCATATCAGTGAGACACCATATCGTCTCCCATTGATATAATGAAGTCACACCGATGTAGTCCATATCATTCCATGTGGTCCCTACTACCAAGTCAGCATGGCTTGCACCAATTATCGCTTCCGCCCTGACAGCCCAGGTCCCACCATAGACACACGTACACCGCTCAATCAAACCCGCACACCCCACGGGAGTCACTCGGGACCCACCACAAGAGGCGCAGGGTTAGCGGGCGCCGTTGGATCAAACAATATCATCACATCGTTGTGGTCCCCACATCCATCGGCTTATTGGTCCATCGAGGAGACCTCACTTCGAGTCCCACTGACCACTAGAAGTCTCGCTGATAACAAGTCACCTCGATATTGCTCCAATCGCTAAGCTGCTTGAAAACCGAACTTCATAACCTCATATTGGAGGTTTCAAAGTTCCCAAAACTCGCGACATGCCAACAACGAAGAGAACCAAAAAGTCGCTAAGTCGGGAGGTTATGAAATTTTAGAACCCTGTGACTTAAGTTAGGAAAACTTGAAACTCAGCGACTTAACTAACAAACCATTTCCCGCTAACAGGATTTCAATCAGACTAGTAACTCTGTCTTGGTGATATTCAATTGTCACAGTGACAATGTAGAGACCTGAACATCAGTACGATTGAGGCACCATTTCTCAACATTCTCCCACTTGCCGAAGAACATAATGCCTATCAATCAATGCATGAAATCTCTGTATCACGTAGGACACCTGCAACAACATCTATAATGTCCACCATCTCAGGCAATAGTTTCAGCCATCCTCCAAAGAAAAGAAACAAGCCATGGCGTAAATTCACCAGTCTAATCCGAGACACCATCATCAAAATTTACTGACGGCAAGGGTTTCAACACATTGCCACCACTCCAATGTGCTCACAAGCTATATAGAAGTACTATCAACTTCAAAGCACTCAACATGAACACAACCGTGAAGTTATCCTCTAGAAAACAAGATAGAACACCAACCAAAAAACTAATTGCTCCCATCCAACTGATCAACCCACGTGATTGAAAATAGCACACACAACAAGTGCTAACCCATCCAATCACACATACCTCCAAGGTATCCACATTAGCAAACTCATGCCACTCCATAACCAACCCAGCAACAACAAAATACAAGCTCCATGTGCCAACCAGTCGAAGAAGACAAAACACATCTAGGAACTCCCATTGCATGGGTAATAAATCTGAAAAGATCAAGGCATACCAAATCTACCAATAGCATAACATAGAGAGTGTAAACATGTAGTTTTAAGGAACCATCCACAATGATATGCAAAACTCGTAATTAAATAACCTGTAAGAACAACTCTCACCACAAGTCTTCATAGCTCTCCCAAGTTATCCACACCCAACAAAAGAAAAAAGATTAAGAACCTCCATGTCATCACCCAAGAACATGAGTGAAAACACATGACCACAAGCTAGTGATCACTACGGCTCCGACCAAACCTCAAACCAATGTAATGTGAAACCAAACATCCAGGAAAACAACCAAGACCAAAGAGAGTACCTCTGCACATCATATACATGTAGAAAATCCTCCTACATACACCTCTTAATGCCAACTGTATCAAGTATGATCTCCTTCACAACACCTCAAAGAGAACAGCATAACAACACCCAACCATTCAATATCCAAGATCAAACTAATCCATTTCCCATCTCAGAAAATCAGCCCATAAAACCATCTCCTAATAGTCCTCATCAATAAATGATATCTTAAAACACACAAAAGCACAAGGAGATAACCATGCTAAGCATCCTTCAAATGAATCCTTCAAAACTAACTACAAAGCTCAAGATCCATGTCTATGAAAGATACAACATATAGAAACATGCTAAACCAATCCTCAAATGAGTATCCAAAGCCAAACACCAAGAATCAACTCATTCCATGAGAATCAAAGCATGAACATAACACATCTAAAACTAAAAGCAATAATGGGAAATCCCTTTCAAATGATAATCTGCCAAGTAGACCAAGAGTGGGGAATGAGAATGCTCCTCTAGGGTAACCAAGTCCTCATGACTTCTCCAAGAGCAATCTCCTCATTGGTCTCTGTTGAACTCACGTCCAACCAAGGTGTAGGCTCCTTGGACTTTCTGCTAAAATCTTCATCAAGAGTAGCCATCAACAACACTTCTCACATCTCTAGAGAATTACAGCCTCACCTTATTCTTCATGTATCCATGAGCACTTGCAAACGATCATCTCATGCTAAACTCCAAATGCATCACTTCACTGCCATGAAGTTCTCAAGCATATGACCAATGCACCCAAAACACAAAGAATTACCAGACCACTGTCAAAGCTCCAATCATCTAAATCAGGAACTTATCATGACATCGTGATCTACACATCCCCCTTAGGAGATACCATGCTTCAAGTAAACTAATCATGGTCTTAAGAGTAACACAACGTGCCAAAACTCTAATGCGCAATCAAGAGTCTACCATGACATAAAACAAACTCTAAACCACATCACCTGTCAAGCACCACCAACACCTCGACCAAAGACTCACAAGAGTCCTCCATGGCTTTAAGATGTTATACATCTTCCAATAGTGTCCATGCAAATGCGAAAAAACCCTTCTACAACAACAGGATCTAAGAGCTCCTCCTAGTAACATCTGCAACACTAAAGAAGATCATTCACCACATAGGGATGAATACGCAGTCACTGCTAAAGCTCCCACTAAACCATGATATCCGAGCTTTCCAAGCACACGACTAAACATCTGCTATACTGAAAAATCTTGCAAGTCCACTCATTAATATATCCATTTGACAACAATACCAAGCAACACCAAGATCTCCAAAATCAAGCAAAATTAACCATCACTGTCAAAAGCTTACACAAACCAGTGTACCCAAGCTTTCCATGACATTGTGATACACATGCTACAAGTCCCCATAACTGACTATTTAGGTTCTCAACTCCATCCATCCTCTCATCTCAAAGCAACCGCACCAATGCACAAGTGACCATAGACAAGGCCAACTAACAAGTCTGCACTAACATTGAATCAACCTCGTGGATATAGACAATCCACTTCCAAGTTATCTCACTGTAGCCAATGGGTAGCTAATCCACCAACTGCATAACTCGAAGATCAATCACAACGAACGTGCAAACCCATCATCGCCTTGGAAACAACAACACTGAGATCTCAAAGAGAATAACCACGCAGACAACATGACTCAAGCACCAGATCCTTCTCAGATCCAATTCGCCAATCACATCCACAATGAGCACCATAGTCTAGGAATCCACCAAGCACCACCATGGAAATACCGAGTGACAAGTCACTTACCAACACTCCCATGCAAGGGAAGAATCAAACCTTCTCACATCACGCACAAAGCATGAATGCAAAACTGCAACTATCTCATCCAACAACGCCCCAAAAGGCAGGGTCTAGAAAATAGTTTAACAACAGCTCCACAAAACCATAAGTTTTTTCTTGACTGTGTAAAACCTACAAAACCACAGACCCATGCAAGTACAAAACATCCATTAAAGGAAGAAGTAGTTCAGGAACTCTAGGCCAGTTCTCGACCAACTCCACAACCACCAATATGCACATGCATCCGAGAGAGATAGGCTATTTCAAAAGCTTCCAGATCATCCAATGATCAACTCCATAGCCTACTTGCAATCGGGGTAACAAAAACAACTATGCCTTCCAATACTAGGAAAAACACCCAGCATAAGCACATTTCTCCATGACTGAAAAGCAACCCAAGCTTCTCCATATCATCAGGGAGCCTCTCACACAAACACCCAATATGAAAGCTTTGTTGCAACACAACCATAGAGCAAAATAATATTCCACCCCATGTATCAGGATTATACCACTGCCAACTCACGAGCTTTAGGTCACATCATTTCAATATGACCAACTCAAGTTTCTCCATCTTCCATACTGCGAGTTGTCTCTTGGAACTAAAACAAAAGAGAAAGAATTTCTACTCACCAAAGGATCAATCCATCATTTGATTCCTTCAGATTTCCTCAAGCCTGCCACACTAAGAAATCTTCACAGAAGGAATACCCAGAACCAGAAACACTAGGAATTCTTACAATGCGTCAACATGCAAGCACATGCGAGTCCATGCAAGTACATGCAACTCTCAAAGCTGCACATGCAAGCAAAAAACAAATCCCAGAAGATGGCTCTGATACCACTTGTTGGGAAATATCGATCATCTCAGAAAGAAACATCCAAGATAAGTAGTGCCTTCGGTAGCATTTATTTTCTTAGATCGCCTCAAAGACACAAACTACTATGCCACAAAGCGGAATCAAACATAGTTCATTTCCCACATTGACCCTTAGAGAAAAGTTAATGCTAATCAAACCAGTTCCAAACAACACCATTAAACAGATTCAATCATGCAGAACCATTAATATGAAAGATGGAACATAAAACATGAACACACAGATTTACGTGGGGAAAACCCTTTCGAGTAAAAAAAAAGCCCACACTCGAAAAGCCTAGATCGCCTTTGTATTATTTAGTATCAAAACAGTTACAAATACAATTATAGGCTCTAAGGCTTTACAGGAGATTTACATCTTGTTCCATTCTGGAGAGAATCCGACAACATAACCCTTATTCTATTTCCCTCTACTCACCATTGCAAAACGTTCTAGGGTTTTATAACATTTGTTCTTTAACCCTAACCCTAGTTACAACATTCCAATAGGAAATGATTCGATTCAACTTCCAACGAGCAACGACAGTAAACGGTCAAGAGCATTCCATATAGTTAACAGGATATCGAAGAGTCAATTGCTCCATCCGCTTCACAACAACCATGTGAAGCGAGCAATATATTGCCATATTGATGGGACATCTTATCGCCTCTCACCGATACAAAATAGTCACTCCGATGTTCACTGTACTGGTCCATGTGGTTCCCACTTCGACATTATTACCGATTCAACCTCATCGCCATATCGGTGAGACACCATATCGTCTCGCACCATATAATGAAGTCACATCGATGTAGTCCATATCATTCCATGTGGTCCCTACTGCTGAGTCAGCATGGCTTGCACCAATTATTGCTTCCGCCTTGACAGCCCAGGTCCCACCATAGACACGCGCACACTGCTCAGTCAATCCCGCAAACCTCGCAGGAGTCACTTGGGACTCACCACAAGAGGCGCAAGGTTAGCGACACCGTTGGATCAAACTATATCATCACATCGCCGTGGTCCCCACATCCATCAGCTTATTGACCCATTGAGGAGACCTCACTTTGAGTCCCACCGACTGCTACAAGTCACCCCGATACCGCTCCAATCGCTAAGTCGCTTGAAAACCGAACTTCAAAACCTTATATCGGAGGTTTCGAAGTTCCCAAAACCCACGCCATGTTGACAATGAAGAGAACCACAAAGTCATTAAGTCGGGAAGTTATGAAATTTTAGAACCCCATGACTTAAGTTAGGAAAACTTGAAACTCAGCGACTTAACTAACAAACCATTTCCCGCCAACGGGATTTCGATCATACTAGTAACTTTGTCCTGATGATATTCAATTGTCACAATGACAATGTAGAGACCCGAACATCAGTACATTTGAGGCACCATTTCTCAACAAAAATATAATAAACCCCCCTCTGAACTTCTTAGCATATTACAGTATAGAGCCTTCTTTATCAAAAACCATGAAATTACTGTATCAATATGCATTGTCTTCACAAAATTGCCTTAGCTATACTCTATCTGCAGTAATCCACCAAAAAGTGTTATACCCAAATGTAATGAGTTGTTCATTGCATCTGAACATATCATAGTGTAATGAACGGTTACGATAATCAATATTTTATAACTGAAATTCATTTTTCATGAATTATTCATTCCATTAGCATCAAAATAGAGAATATCTTTCTTATTACTGTCTCCATTGTATCAATGGATTTGGTATTTGTTGTTGTCTTGTATGCACCACTGGAATAATCCCAGAGTAGAGTAGCCATTTACATCAAGACACAAGCATTCTGCACCTCAGACCTTCAAAGAGTAGGTCCAGTCCATTTCAAAACATCTTTGAGAGCCTGGCATAGCTAGGTTCTTCTTCTCAACCATGCTTCGTTATCTTCCTTGCATGAATAACTAACTTCTGAACTACATGTTTCTTGCCAGACCCAGACCTAAAAGGACAACTTCCTTATTGAGAAAGAGAAAACTTCCATGCTTTTCTCATAAAGTGAGATATCAATAGTATTCTTAGCCTTTCTTGACTTGTCTTGCACACAATAAATCAAGAAAGAACAAAAGAAAGAAATCATGCCAAGTCCACTAATGACCAAAAGAGGTTAGTTGTCATGTCCCTGAAATTGTAACACCAAAATATGAAGTATTGAGGCAAAAATAAATAAACCAATTATCAAAATGATAATTATGAGTCAAATATATGAATAAATAAATAACTATATATATATATAAAATCCATCTTATTATAATTATAAATATAATATTTTAACCATTATTATCTTAATCATGATTATCATAGATAAGTATTTTAATTACTATATAAATATTATAGAATAACATATATTTATATAATGAATCTGATTATATGGATAATATGTGATAATATTTAAAAGTATATCCTATATTTGATATAAATATCATAAAAATGATAACCTATATTCAAAACTAACCATTATCACTTCCTAAGGAATCATATATAATAAATAAACGAAAATAAAATATAAAATATAACATATAGATTAAAAGCAATAAATATCACTAAGCCCGATCCCTAGCATGGGGACTAAAGGCAGTTTAATTAAAGCGACCAAATATTACTAAAAGAGCCGTCTAAATTTATGAATCGATTCTAAAGAAAGGAAACAACGCTTGCATAGAAGGCACGTCCCAAAGCAAGGCTCTTGATTGGCCATAAAAGGAGACCAATGTAAGACCAAGGGGGATCGATCAGCAAAATAAGGAATAAGTACAGGCTGCATACCTTCGGGTACTGTGTAAGATATTGTGTGTTGTGATTCTGCTAAAAACATAGAGCACGATAAAGGGATAATCAATAGGCATGTTTGTCATTGTTTATTTCCATTTATAATATGTTCAGAAATTTATAGAGTAGGATCAATAGATATGTTTATTATTGTTTATTTTCATTTATAGTATGTTCAAAAATTTATCTATATATATGTGTACATTGCTAATCTGCATATTCATAATCAGTTATCTGTTTATATTATTATGTTCATGTTCCACCATGGTGAGGAAGAAGGATTACAAGGGGAGGCGAAGGGGTCTCTTCTAGATATGCCACTTGGGGGGTGAGGGGGACAAGATGAGCCCACAAAGGGCCAAAGAGGTACTTGCCTTTGGGGTATCCGAGGGTACTGCCTTTGGGTCTAGAATTGATCACCAGAGCAACCGTTGTAATTCCACCTCCCTACCATGGTGTAACAAGAGGGGAGGATCCATTATGAGAAATGGAACAAGGATGATGACTAGGGGACCAAGAGTCTCACTAGGTCATCTCATATGAATGGCATGTGCCACATGAGGAGGGAGAATATGGGATGTCCTATCAACATCCTTTTCCATGCAACCCATAATTGAGCAATCCCAAGGTGAGCTATTGATTAGATTAGATTAATTAGTTCATGATGAAGTTGTTAATGTTAACGATGTTATTTAAATAGAGATACTCATGCTTAATTCTAATGTTCAATGTGGAGTAATAATATTCTGATTGTTAGGCTATTTGAGTAATGAATCCCTAACTTATTTGCAGGGACTAAACCAATTCACAGTATCCTCTAGGGACCATTACTTGGGGAATTGGTAATTTAGGTTAGGTTTTGGATAACTCCTAGTAAGGACATTATGTTAATGTTATTGCAGCTTCGGGCTTCATACTTCCTTATTTATTTGCGATTATCTAATGGCAACATATCTCTATGATGGCCGACCTCCTTTGTAATCATATTTATTATTATTTGTAATTTTCTTGGTGGCCAACTCAACATTTATTTGTAATTATATTTTCTCTTTTGATGGCCGACCTAGTTCTTGTAGAGGTGCGACCTCTCTATCAATATGTATATATAGAAGGTCATTTCTCTCCATTTTATCATCAAGCAAGTTCGATTATTCCTTCTCTCAAGTGCGATTTCTATCAAGAGCAGATCCTTCCTTCTAGTGCGAATTTCTTTGAAGGCGGATTGTGAATCTTTACAGGTGCAGATTTTTGTTCAAGGAAGGGCAGACTGTTATTTGTTGTTACAGCCATTGCTGGTGCTGAATATTGGCCTTGTGTGTGGCCACATTGTAAAGTGTATTGTTGCCAATACATATATATAAGAGATATATATTTGTTGCTGGGTTTTTCTCCCTCAAGAGGAGGGTTTTCCCAGGGTATCTGCTGTGTTATTGTGTCTGATTTTGAATTAATTTTCTGTGCATTAAATCTGATCATAAAACTAACACATTATAGTGCAGGACTTCAATTGGGGTTGCAATTAGGTGAAAAGTATTCTCTAACTCATTGTTATTTGGAAATTAAGAATTTAGGGCAATCCCAAAAAGGGGACATTACATCAGTGGAGCCCAAAACTACAACAATGTTAAATGGAGATCCTGAAGCATCTCCTACTTAAGAAAGTAATAAAAACATGATTATTAAGAAATGCAAACCCTAGAATGGAAATAAAGCATCTTTGTTTCGAAATATGGCAACTAAATTTGATCCCTTGTTCTCTCTTTGTTCTAGGAGTAGTTTCGGAGGAAGAGAAGTTTTCTAGTAGAGGGTTAATATGCCATTTTAATACTCTATGGCCAAGGCTAGCAGATCTGCATACATGGATAATGAAAAACTGGTCTAAAATTTCAAAGGAATTTTTGAAATCTATGAAAGTTCTCAAGGGTTTTTGTTTTGTTATTTAACTTTGTGGAGGAAAAGGTGTGCATATAATGGAAATGGGCCAAGGTTTTTTGATAAGTTTGTGGTTATGTTAAAACCATGGCTTCCAAAGTTTAATTTGATGACTAAAACATTTATAATTATGCCAATTCAAATTTGGTTGCCTCATCTACCACAACAATTCTGGGTGGATGCTTGTTCTCAAGGGATAGGTAATCTGCTAGGAAGGTTTCTAGCAATGAATCCAAAAACTTATGGTTTAGTTCATTCTACATCCATGTTCCACTAAGTCTTAGGCAGGGGGGATAGGTATGGGGAAAGGAGGGACGAAGGGCCTAGATTTGGGGACAAGAAGACAATGGTGCGGTGGTGGTGGGTGGAGGTGTGGGGGTTGAGGAGTAGCACCCCTCACAAGGGTCTGGGGGAAAAGTCACCAACAAGGTCAAGGGGCATGCCATTTTCATAATTTTCAAAACCACAAAAACCTTCATGGCGCATGCCATTTTCACAATTTTATCACTTTGTTTTTTGCAACACCAAGACATTACTAATTCTAAAACTTGGGAGTGATTTGGAATGAGCCTTAGATGTTTATTTATAATCTTTTTTGTGAGTACTTAGGGTTTGGGTGGGGCCCATAAACCATTAGGATTAGGGTTTGTGTCACACATATTAAAAACACTTTTTGATTTTTTAAAAGTTTTGACTTTTTCATTTTCCTAGCATGGGGGATGCCTGGAAGTCCTAGGGACGGTTGGGAGACTCCAAGGAGTCCCCTAGATAACTTAAAGACGTCATGGAGTTCCCAAGTCATCCCAAACCAAGGTGACATCCTAGAAACATGCCTAGGTTTGGACCAAAGGTTGTTGGATAGTAGGGGGGATGTCCCCCCAAGTCATCGCATCCTAAAAACGAGGGTGTTCGGGAGGGGGATGTGTCCCCTTGGAACACTTACATCTACCAAGATACAAGTGGAGTTGGCTATATCAAAAGGCCTACCAAACTAAGTTTGGTTGAAAGTGGGATAGAACATGAAAATAGGTCTTAGATTATGAAAATCTTCCATTTCAATGTAGAAGATGCTTTCAAGTAGGGCATATAGTGGCAAATGCACAAAAGAGAAGCCTAAACATGTGAAAAAGACTACTTGCTAGCAAAGAGCACAATTTTTGCACTAATTGGTTAAAAAGGTGGCTTCAAGTTCCTCCTCTAAGTCTAAGGAAGAAAGGACTTGCACTAATGTTGGAGATGTGTCGATGTTGACATCAATGCAAGAGGCTAATCTTCAACAAGTTTTCCCTTAGCCACCATCTCCTTCTAAATATTTTAACATCATGTGCTCTCCACATTCTCAATCGAAGAAGGTTAATGAGCTATAATCCCAAAAAGAGAACCAAAATGTTTTTGTAAACTTAGTAAACTATAAGGAGACAAAGAAATCAATTTCTTTCAATGAGCAGCCTCGTATTCTGTAAAATCCCACCCTTATTTTTTCCCAAAACTTCACACAACTTGCACCTGTTAGCATTAGCCCAATGTAAAGTAAGCAAACTAGAAGCAACCCTTCACTTTTTGATCATTGAGATCCTAGAGTGGGAAAGGTGAGAGCATACGGTGTAAGGGGATTTGAAATACAATATCAATGCTAGAAGTACAATGAGCTATTGGGAGCAAGCCCCCCAATAGAGAAAAGTAAAATAGTTGGCGGCAAAGCCAACCACTTCCACTTTTCAGCAAGCTATAGGAAAGTAAAGTAAAGAACTTGGTGGCATAGCCAACCACTTCCACTTTTCAGTGGGAAACAAGAAAGTATAGCAAACTCAACCACTTATCTATGTAATACAAAATAATTGAAGGGTGAAAGCTAATTAGTACTACTATATCAGCGTTACAATATGATGTCTAATACAATATATCATGAGATAATCAAACTATATGAAAGCCCAAGTATCAGATATCCATCCCTAAGACATTACAATGATAAGGCATCATGAAAATATGAGAATACAATGAAAATACCAGGTCTAATATGTTGCAATGACAGTCTGATATGACAGGGCAGCGAACTGGAAACTTCAATCAGCCTTCAAGAAATCATCATAACTCACTCTAGACACCTCAGAATGAACCCAAATTAGTGGCAAATGACCAAGCAGGCTAGGCATCCAAATCCAAGCAACCAAACACCTTGAAACTATAACCAACTCCCGAGCACGGATTCCAAGACACCCACTACAAGCTGTATGGCTCCTTTTGGAGGTTGACCCGCAAGTAAAAATCACATACTCCACTAAAAATCATGAAATCTCAGACATAGGGGTGCCCAAGCATGAGAGAGCCATAGGAAAAGTACCCACAAAATTTTCTTAACTTTCTAGTTCGCTATGAGTGAAAACATATTTCAGCCCTCTAAATGAAGAAGCATCCATTGTTCAACTAGGAGTTATCTTGCAAAATCGAAATTGAAGAAGAACTAGGAGGTGTATCAACCTCGAAGCAAGAGTCTGAAATGATTTCAACAACACTTCGTTATGATAAAATTCGATAACCAAAAGAGAGGGAGACAGGCTTTATTTATAAGCCCAAGAACCCAGAAATTCAAAATCTCCTTTCCCTCCAAAAGGGACGCCCACATGAGGAGTAATATAAAATATTAAAAAAAAAGACTTGACTTTTCAAAATTGGGCATCCATCTTCACTTGCACAAATAAACCTTTAAATAATCCCAATATTGGCGTCCAAAAATGAGGCCCACTTTTTAAAACAACTTAAGTTATAAATCCTAGGCATGGGGGCCAAAAAGAAGCATTAGAAAATAACATAACTTAAGTCATTAAACTTTCCTTTTTTGAACTCCAAGAAAGCTAGAGAAGCCTCTGCCAAAATTGCATTGCCACACCGCCAGAAATAGTAACTAAGAGCTGAATTGTTGCCAAACCACACTACTAGAAATAACACTTACTATAAATAGAATACTGCTAAAAATAGTAAATGACTCCAAATACCATTTGAGCACATTCTGGGTAGCTGTCATAACTTACTAAAAATAGTAAGTCCAAAAATAGTCATTGATGAAAATGAATGTGATAGCCCACTAAAGTTGTCTGAGCACCCAGAAAGACCCAAAAAACATACTAGAAAACTCCTGCAACCATCCCTTGAAAACCCAGAAGTATACCTCCTAGAAAATAGGAAACCCTAAAAATGCCTCTGAGTAGCCCACGGGACTTCGAAAAAGGGCTATCGGCTACTAAAAAGCATAGGGCTAAAAAAGGGGGCATTACATATTCTTCAACCTTTGCCTTCAAAACAATTCATTATGGCAACAAGTTGGCCTCCTATGCTTTCAAATGAGGAAGAATGAGGGATAGCCTCCCACTTTCAAGAATTAGAACTAGCAGCTATAAATCAACCATTTGAATTCCTCTAATAGAGATTATGAAGCAGATGATACATCCTTGGGATAGAAAGAGGTTAAACCTAGAAAGGTGGTGGTTAAATTTCAACAACGAAGGCATGTTTTGACTAGGCTCCAAAGTAAGGGAGGTAAAATGTAGTATGTTTATCTCTTTGGTTTTGATGGTTAGCTTGTTTTGTTATGGTAATGTTTGTTGTTGGATAGGGATACCTTTTAGATCCCCTAATAATTGCAATAAAAAAATCATTATTATGATTTGGACTCATCACAAACTTGGCAACCTCATTTTTAACTCGGACTTGGCACAAACTTGACAATTTGGTTTCTACCTTGGAGTCAGACTTTACAAAACACCCAATGCAAACTTGGCAATTATTTATAAAAGAATTTTTGAGGAAACCCATGTTTCCTATGCACTCTTATCTAAATAACCTTCAAAGATTTTAAAACAAATCAGTTCCATGCTAGTTTTCTCACATACACAAATATACATTGAAAATAAGTACAAAAGCATATTTGAGCTAAACAAAACAAAAAATTTAAATATGTAAATATTTGAAGTGTTTTTATTGTACAAAACTAATGGATTATGATCTCCATAGCATCAAAAACAAAAAGTACAACATGGAGTCATGCACTATAGTCAAGAGGAGCCCGCATCACTCAACCAAACATCATTGGCTCTATAGTGGATCTTGCATTCACATCTCAAATAGGTCCTCAATGCTGCTATAGACATGATACTTGTGCATGCATCAACAAAATCCACAAGATCTACTCATGATCTCTCCTCATTGTCTCTACCTCAAGCTCACCCAAATCAACTCATGTGTAGTCTTTCTTTGTAAGCACAAGATCCTTAGCCTTAGTGATTTAATTTGATAGTGGATCAACTTTCTCCAATGCAATGGGAGACAAAACAGTGTCCATAATTTTTTTGTGATGGAGAAAATTGTAGTGAACATAAACAAGATTGTTCACCCTTTGCACTGTCAATCTATTGCACTTTTTGAAGTGTAAGTGCTAAAACATATTCCAATTACATTCACATCCTAAATAATTGCATGGTTGGCTCAAAGGGTATGTGAAAATTCTTTGAAGGTTTGGCACCTTATCACCAAACCTCTCCCACCATGCATCTAAAATAAGAAAAATGACATTGAAATTTGATTTAAATGGAGAAAAGTGTAAGAACTCAAGCTCAATGTTCAACATTTACGAAAGAAATAAAAAAATATGACCTTAATTTTCTTTTATTTACCTAATTGTAGTATTGTTCAATTTTCTTTGCATATATATGGAGTAAAGAAGTCCCTTTGTGTAGGTCTCAGGATCTCAAATCTCAAAGACAACCCTTGCTCTCCTTTGAAAATTTGTTTCTATCTGCTTTATGACCATATAGATCTCGCTCAAAACCTCCTCATTGGCCTTGAAATGTAAGCAGAAATGGAATGCTAAAATTAATAAATTATTCTATTGTGTAGTGGCTTATGAAATTGATGGTGCTATTCATGACCGATGATTTCCTGTATAAGACGATAATTTTTTTCAACACCATAAATGCTCTCATACACATAGCCCACCAAGGGCTTCTTCGGATCAACGCCACAAAAGAGGGTAACTATTAAGTTTCAAGAATAGAAGATAAACAAATAAAAAGAACATATAATTAATAAAGTAGGCAGAAGAGAAGTATAAAAAGAATTTACCTCTATAATTTCCTTAAGTAAAAACCATAAGTTTTTCTCACCAACGACCCAATCCACAACATAAATTTTGGCATTCTTCGTCAAGTATGATGATTGGGACCACTCACTAACATTTCGAAGCAGCCTTCAATTGAAGCAAAAACTACAAAATCATAAAAATGGTCATAAACCAGCTTATACCAAGATGAGCCTACTCCTTCTATGTATGTTTCCTCATTAAGTTGAGGACCCAACCAAGATTTTATATATATTATGATCCACAATAGGTTTGTTTCAATGAAATTTATCAAGATCTTCCTAATATAAGGTCAAGGAAATAAGTGGAATTGGAAGTTCAAAAGAGGTGTGCTTCTATATGAGAAGTCTACCCGCAACAACATAATTTGTTGCATTGTCCATAATTACTTGCACAACATTGGCCTCCCCCACCTCAGGTGTGTCTTTTAAAATCTCACATAGAAATTCTGCATTTTTCATCTTGCTTGAAACACCAATGGATTTTAGAAAAACAATTCCCCCTAAGGAAGAAACAAAGAAATATTCAACATGATGTTTCTCCTATTTCTCCAACCATAATACATGGTGGTACAAACCTTTTTCAACATATCTTGTATTGCTCATCCACTATGGACTTCACATTTGCCTTCTTTTCATTCAAAATTTAGACCTTTATCTCATTATTGAGGGCTTTGAACCTTATTCCAACAACATCAATAGTTTCTGTAAAAACAGGCCCAAATAATAAAATAACAACAACAAATAGGGAAAAAACAGAGCATAAAACAGTGAGAAAAGGCCGAAAGAAATTATATTGATCTATCTTTTATTACATACAATCCAACAAATTACAACAACAATAGTGTTGTTCACAATGGACAGCCTCATATTTATACTTGGAGCCTCTAAAATCTAGAAACTTCTAATATTCTAGAGAACTCTAAAACTGGAACGTTCTTTTCCTTGGACAACTTCTAGTTGCTTCTAGTTTCTAGAAGATTCTAGTTCTTTTAGAAAAATCTTGTTACTTTCTAGAAAATCTTATTCCTTAATAGTTTCCACTAAATTTTGTCTGTAAGGAGATCTAAAAAAATTTAAAAAATGGTAAGTGCTCTAAAATTAAATAGCATGCACTTTTAAAATTCAATAGACAGAAATAAATTGAAAATCATAGTTTTAAACAAAAAACAGAAAAAAAATGACTTAGCCTCATGAAAATTATGAAATTGAATTGTACAATAGAATCAAAATCTTCAACCACACTGCTTGCTGCTTTGTTTTAGTCTCTATTCTAACCCATGTTCTCAATAATGGTTAGAAACCTAGAGAAAAATGTGGTACAAAATAGGAATGCAAACCCAATTTGTGAACTCTAGGGCTAACAATAGTGATCAAACTTGAAGGGAATGGAGGAATATTATAAGTGCCAACTTGCCTCATGGCTACATCTCTACTCTACCTCTTTCTAAGGTCCTTTTCTCAAAGCTTTGACACCTCTCTCACAACTTTGTGGCTTGTGTGTACAAAGAAGCAACTCAGCCAGGTATGTGAATAAAGTCAAATTTTAGACAATTAATGCTTCTTCCACTAGTTTTGGTTTTGTAATAATTGCAAAACAATTCCATTTCTTAGCACCGAAGGTGGCATGATTCCAGCAAGGGGTCTTTTCTTGTGGCATTAACATTATGATGATTTGCAAGTAGGCTACAAAATTACAAATATAGTGTAAATTTTTTTAAAATAGAAGAGAGGAAATAGATTGGAATCTGAATTACTGATTATAAAACATAAAAGGGGGAAAATGAAGGGGAGAATAAGATCTCTTCATTTTTCCATTTGCTTGTTCTCTTGTTCCATTGTGGAAAGAGAGAAAAAAAAATGGAATAGTCAACAGAAAAAGAACAAAAAAAGGGATATAAATAGATATATATCTTCATTTTTGCTGCTCCAAATACTTTGTGGGCTACTCCAAAATCATAGTTTGCTGCTCCAAATGCACAGATTGCACTTTAATGTTATGAGTTTGTTGTTTTTGCTGTGTGGTGCTACTCCAAAATAATAGTTTTCTGTTCCAAATGCACTAATTGCATTTTGTTGTTTATGTGTTTGTTGTTTTTGATATGTTATACTGCTTCAAAATCATTTGTGTGTGTTTTTGTTTTTTCTTTGCATGTGTTTGTATCTTTTGTTTTCTATTTTATGTTCACATTTAAGTCATTTAAGGTTTTTATGAACTTTTAATTTTTTTGTGTTTTTTTGCAACAGCATGTCCCTGCACTGAGACTTGCAAATTAGAAATTGATAAGTCTGGAACTAACTCGCTAGGTAGATAGATTTGTGTGAGCAAGCCTTGTTTGGGCATATGCTCAGATCAAGACTCTATGGAATACCATGCAAGCAACAAATTTGGTAACTCTAATACAAATAATAAGGTAGAAGCAATTGCTCTCTTCAAAGGAATAAGGCTGGCTATGAAAAAAAAGGAAGGAAACTCAATGCTAATAATGAAGCAGTCAAAATGAGGCAGTGCAATGACTAGGACATAAACAATATCATTTAGGAAATTAAGATGAAAAAAAAGAATTTTGAGTTCTCATATCAACAAACTAGGAGGAAAGGAAATATGATAGAAGATCTAGTGGTCAATTGTGAAGTAAAATAGCCAGGCAAGATGGTGTACACTTATCTTTTTCCCTCCAGGCAATAAATCTAATCTCAGAAGAAGCAGAGGAGCTTGCTCTTCATAAAAAAAAATTAAATCAAAGAGGAGATGTTTGTATAGAAAAAAGTTATCTTTATGAGCATCAAATGTTGCCCCTTAATGATTAAGTCAAACAAAGGAGAATGATAAAAGAAGAGTGTGATGGATAAATGCTAAAAGCCACTAGCTTTTCATATGTGGTGTTTTTGCAGTGTATCAAATTATGTGATGCTTTATTGGGAATCAAGTGCATAGTTTCAGGTCAATCTTCATCTGATATGTGTTTCATGATAGCAGTTCATGTCATGTCGACGCATCTCGGAAGGCGAGGATTGGCTATCACGTTAACCCTCGTAGGCCGATGGAAGCTGGATAGGGGTCCGCCAGACTGGCTACGGCTTGATCCAGTTTGTCGGTTGTCTTCGTTAAACCGATGGGAGGCGTTTTGCAGGAAATTGCTGTTTTTGGCGGTTCACGGTGCAGGCTTGATGTGGGACCAACGCTTTGCTATTTTTTACTTGGTATGGTACATCGGCCGACATCGGGGAATCTCATTTGAGAGTTAAGTCCCGACATCAGACGGATCAGTCATCGGGTTAGAAACGAGGAAGATATTAATATTTGATCGTATTGATTAAATATTAATTAATTAATGTTAATAATATAAAGTTATAATTTTAAATTATAACTTAAGTGTTTTCCTTGAGGGGTGCGCCCATCATTAAAAGGGGGCCAGTTGACATTTGATTTAAATTAAAATATTCAGTGGAGAACTATGGAGAATTAAAAGATTTAAAATATGAATATTTTATTAAAACCCTATTTTCAAGCAAATCGCACTTTTGAGCTTATTTGAGGATTTGCCTTGGAATTGGTGCCATTATGTGATTATTGAGTTTTGAGAAATTGATCAAATTGATCTGAGCCTGAGACTTAGGGTTTCGCGTTCGATTCCTTGGAGAACGAGCCATCTCCAGCGGAAAGCAATTCAGAGAGTGTGCAATATCACTTGATTTATTGCCTACAGAGGTTTTCTTATTCAGAGAAAACTACAGAGCTTCAGAGATTATCCATTGTCAGAGATTTTTCAGTTGATTGCATTCAGAGATCATCTATTAGCTTGGACGCATCAATACAGAGGATTAAATATTGATTTTTGTGAAGCCGTACAGTTTGCATTAAATACAGCAGCAGGCCGTACATTTTCTGACAGGCCGTACCAGCATTAAAAACGTGTTCCTTTGTCTTGGATGAAACGCCTTTGAGATCCTCTTAATACTTACTTCATTGGAGGCGCCTATCATCTGGAAGTTAGCTGGAAGCCACGTTCTGAGGGAGGAGTGCATTTATTGAAGCAGCCGTACCATTCTGTACTTCTGCAGCAGCAATACCAGGTTCCTCAAATATTGTAAATTCATTATTTATTTCCTCATATGTATCTGGGTATCATTGAAATCAGTAGAAAGCTTGAATAAAGATACTGGCGCCTATATTCTTTCATTTCCAGAGCTATTTGATTTTTTATTGAATTTATTTCCATTTATTATCAAAATCGTACCTTTTCATTATTGCATCAAAAACACAAAAAATTGCAAAAACCTAAAAACGTCAAAAAAACGTCAAAAAAATCCAAAACCACAGTCAGATTCAGTGTCAGGGGGA
>VDFB02274714.1:9945930-10145748 GCA_007258455.2 Sequoia sempervirens
AATAAAGAAAATAAGAAACCCTAAGCCTACTATGTAAACCTAGGATTGAAATGGTTTGTTGTAAAGTGTTGGGTGTGACGTGGATGGTATTTTCTTATGTTTCATTAAGATGGAGATTAACAAGGTGAGTAGATTGAATTGCAACCATGAAGGTGAGCCAATCAAACCTGAACCTCCATCCTATTAAGGATTAGGATGATTTGGAATTGATTTTCTATGATTAACCTATTTAAACTATATGACCTAATATGAAAAAAATGCAAGATCTCAACAATGCAATATTGAAACAATAACTTGCAGGCACATATGGAAAGTGAAAAGGAATGCGTACCTATCACTGAAAGTTGGGTCTGATCACTGTAGCAGGACTAGGTTGCCCTTGGGCGAATGGGTCTTTGTTATATGAGAGTTCTGCTTTGTTTTTGGGGTCCTCTGATGATGGATCTGAGCTTCTGATTTTTGGTTGCAAAATTTTTAGAACACTCTCAAATAATTATATAGGTGAGTTTTCATGTTTTGGCATGATGTAAGGCTTCAAATGCAATAATGAATAATTTGTCTTTAAGCTTCCCTCAATCCTCTTCAAACCTAAAACTTGCACATTCAAAGAGAGGGAAAATGTTGGGCCATTTAGGGGCTTGCCTCAATCAAACTGTATGTAAGTGTTTCCACTTCCACAATGGAAATGCCAATGATAGAATAATAATGAATAGGAAGGAATGATGAAATCACAAAGTGCTACAACTCATGACCGTTCAATGGATTCCTTCAAGGATTGAATTCATACATATCACCTCAAGGTCTTGGATCTTGCTTGCTTGATTTGCTTGAATTCTTTGGAGACCTACAAAAGTGTTAGCCTTCACAAAACAATGATAACATGAACACATAAACTCACATGATGTTAGGATCTTGAACTGTTGCAACAAATCTTTGAAATGTTGCTCTTGACTTGCTTGATAGTGCTCTTGATAGTAATTGCTTTGATGATTTCTTAGATCGATTTGAAATGATGTAATAACTAGGTATTTTTAGGAATTTCTCTAACTTCTCGAGAATTAAATCCCGTTAGCTGACATTTAAAATTTAAAATTTGAATGTTGAAATGGCCACTCCAACATGTCCAAAATTGGTCCTCAACAGAATAGTGGGATTGGCCCTATTATCCAGGACATTAAGTGTCGGGGGAAAAATATTAATTGGATGGATTTGATTAATGATATCAAGTTTCCACAATCCATATTAAAGTTTAGAATTGTTTTTGGATTTGATTGTGTTAGAAGTTTTTGCATCAACATTTCGGATCACACTTTGTGATCCATCATTAGGATGGTAGAGAAAGAGGAGAAGAATGCATAATTCTCCTCTTGCTCTCTACCATCCTGATGATGGATCATAGAGTGTAATCCAAAACATTAATGCAAAAAATTCTAACACAATAAAATCCATAAACAATTTTGAACTTGGATGCATTTGTTCAATGCTTGCAATTTCTCAAAAAGTGGTACAAATGGGGTTATAAAATGCATAATTTAGGAAATTAGGGACCTAATTAGGCTCAATAATTTAGGGGGAGAAAAAATGAGGATGAAATTTTCAAGGGTGACAATTTACGATGCTACATTTAGCCTCAACTTTAGTGAGAGTATGAACTTATGTTTAGATTCACACTAAAGTAGAAAATATATGTCAAGAGGGGTCCAATTGTCCAAATGTTGAAGAGATAAGATGACTAAGGATCTAGGGAGGTGATCAAGCCCCCTAGGATCCAAGATCCAATGGCAGACCAAGATAAGCACAAATGAACACACATATATGATATACACAAACATACATGTCAGAAAACACAAAACATACATGATGTTCAAACACATGACATGATGGAACATAAAGATGACAATGAAATGAAAACAAACACGACGTAGACATGATGCGAACACAAAGAAAACACACAAAAACACCAAGTTAGTACTAAAAGATTCGAGTTGGTAAGGCAAAGAGACCCCAGTATTAAATTGTCTCAAATACCAAACGTCATCCATCAAATAAATGTTAGCTCTCATGAGGACTAGCAATTTTTGTAATGCCACATCACTCATGAAACACATGGCACTAGTAACAAGCAAGTTATGTTATCCTAGGTGGCCATGTTAAAAAGGGGTGCTCAACTTCATGACCCAACAAGCTCCATTATGCTAAATCCATGAATTGTCTTGCAAAAACTCACCTCAAGGGGTGCATGAAGTTTAACATCTTGGGGGATGAACAAAACTCACCTCAAGGGGTGCACAAGGTTACTGTATCGAGGGACAAACAAAACTCACCTTAAGGGGTGCACAAGGTTTAATGTCCCGGGGGACAAACAAAACTCACCTTAGTGGGTGCATAAACAATGATAGGATAGGCCTAAAAACTCAAGGAATGTTATAGTGACACCACCACAAGAGATGATTTATAAATAAAAGGGGGCTTTGATCAATACATGCAAGAGTCACACCTTAGGGAATATCACACATGACATCAACACCAAGAGAGGACAAGTCAAGGAATGAAAGGATCACACCTTAGGGAATACTAGCCATAGTATTACCACAAAGGAGAGCATCATGTGACAAGAAAGGTCACACTCTTAGAGGACATCAAGCCCAATATTACCACCAAAGAGACACTCACATAGATCAAGAAGGCCACACTTTGATTGACAAGGTCACACTTCTTAGGAGATGTATGCTATCATTACTAAGAAGGGACCATTTCATATGCAAATGATGAGCAAGGACTATATGCCCCCCTTAAAATGTTAGTGTACTTGCTACACTAATGTTTTAAGGAGAAATAAAGGGATCCCAAGAAGAAATGCACCTAACACAAGGCTACCTAACCCCTTGCCCCCAAGTGTAAGGACAAAGGTGAGCCCAAAATAAATGATGATCATATGCTACTCCTTGCAAGATAAAATTTGACTGCATAAAGCTTAATATATACCCTCATGGATGGTAGTGAATTTTGCATGATACTGCAACTACCACATGGCAAGGAGCAAAGAAAATGAATGTTAATCTATCATATGCTCAATTTGATCCCCATAAGGACCAAATTCTCTCAATTTCCTCTTTAAAGCATGACATTCATCAGTAAGATGTCCAAGTGTTCTATGCTATGTATAGTAAGACATATTTGTACTCTTTTCCTTTCTTATCTTCTCGGTCATGGATGGGTGGCAATGTAATATGTCCTAGTTTGAGAAGTGTGTCTAAGGCCTATTTAGTCTTGGTTATACTATGCAAGAATGGTAACTTCTTAATAGGACCATGGACTTTGTATTTCTTGGTTTGTGGGACCACTATTTGATGTGGAGGTTGAGGACTTTGGTAACCTATTCCTTTGGTATCTTCTAACAGTTTTTTTTCTAAGAGGGGATGAAATTCATGTTCATTCTCTATGTCACATCCTTGTTTTCTTAAGATTCTAAAGCCTTGTCCATAAATTTGTTCCAAATTAATGGGTGTGTTTGTAACTTTATGCTCATATGATGGGAGATTGGTTGATGTGTTTTCCTTGTGATTTTTATTGGTAGGTATCTCCATGTATGTTGGTTGAGGTATGCCTTGTGATCTAGTTTCTGGATGTAACAAAGTGAACATTTCAAGTGGTGGTACAATAGGAGATGTTGAGTGTTGATACACGTGATTAGGACATTGCATTCAAGGACAAAAGGTTGGACTATTCTTAAGGTTATGTAAGGGATTTTGTATGAATTCATGCATGCTCTCTTTGTCTTGACTGAAAATATCAAGAAGACTTGTATTAGGAGATGAAGTATCATGAGTATCATTATCAGAATTAGGGTCATTGCTAAACACACAACTTCAAAAATCAATTAAGGATTTCAAGGATATCCAAACTGTACCATAGCACCTAGCCATCATCATATGAGTTTTGCAATGCGATTCAAACTATTTTAGAACAAGTGACTGGAAAAGCGACAACAGATCCAGACAAAGGCTCCTGAGAGTGTTCTATCATAGGAAGTTGAGCTATGAACAAATAACAAGATAGAGGCACCTAGGGGAGTCTAAATCTTGGACAAGGTATATGAAATTTCAAAGTTTGATTGTGCAAAGCACCGTTGAAGGATTCTAGATCTGGTTGCAGACAAGTTTGATAGTAAATACTTTTCCATAATTTGCTTATTTTATGCCGATGCAAGTGTGTAGCAACATGTAAACAATAAATGACAATTTTGAATGTAAGCTTCTGATCTAAAATGCACAAATTGATTGATTTTAAGATGCCTAAATCTGAAAATGATGATTTTGATGCAATTCTTAAAAAAAAAAAAAATCTAAATCAATATTGGCATTACTCTCATCTTTTTGAAAAATTATGAATCTTGGGAGACCTTAATCCATAAATCTCCCAAAGGAAAGCAATTGGCTCATCAATTTCAATATTTTATTGAAGGAATATACAACCTAAGCTAGAATAGGGTTTTCTCCAACATATTGTTATTGGGATCAAAATTCAATAGCCATTCTTGAAGCATCATCCATGGGCCACCTAAAGAATTGACATGATTTTAATTGCTTGTCAAGATAAATCACCCCACACACACAAATAAACCTTTAGATGGGCCTCCCCACTATCCTTGAATCCATCTTTCCAAACCCTAAGAGTAGACCAAGTGCTAACAAATTTCCCAATGAACCTCAACTCTTTAAGTTTTAAGACTTTGATCCCAACAATAGTATTCTCCAAATCAATATTAGTGTTACTCTACTCTTTTTGAAAAACTATGAATCCTTGTAGATCTCAATGCACAAATCTCCCAAATGAAAGTAACTATTTTATTTCAAAGATTATTTATTTTGAAAAGCTATATTTTGTCTTCTCAATTGTTTAGATTTAATAAGACATCAATAATAGTATGTTTATTATACAATATTAGTAACTTGACATGTAAATAAGTGTCAAATTTAAGTTAATAGATTTGTTAACACACTCACGTCATTACATTCCACCCTTTGTTGTCATTATAATTACACTTCTCAATCTAATTATAGTACTTTTTAATAATTAAAATTGATATATATTACAATATTACTATTATAAATAAAAAATTTAAATTATAATTTTATTATTGTTGTTAATTATTAATTTATTAAAATAATGATTTAACCAAAAATTAATAAATAAAATGTCCCAAATATTTTATAGTTTTATATGTTTTTGTTTTTATTATTCACACTTCTTAAAGATCTTTTAAGGCTAGATATAGTTTTGGAAAAAATAAATTAATAAAATAAAAATGTAACAAAATGTTCAATAAATCAATTCTTAAATGTTTCACAATTTTTTCCATGCTTTTTGTTCTTATTGTTAGCTCTTTTGTGATTAGATATGGTGTGCAATTTTGAGCCATGTTTAATGCATTATTACATACCATAATAATTTGAAGTCATTTATTCTATTTGTCATGTATAGTGAAGGGCTATGAGTATAGCTCAAGTGTTGTCCACCTTCGATTATAAGCCAAGTCAATACTTCCAATTTTTTGAGAACTTTGTTTATGATCTTCTTTAGATTAGCTTTCATATAAAAAAATCATTATGAAATTTGACGACATATACAATTGCAATGCATCATAACCATTACCCACCACATTCATCATATAACTTTTTTGAGTCTTTTATAAAATGATCCTATGCATAATGTCTATGCATGTTATTATTAGAAATATTATAATAAATATATTCTGGTACATTTTTTAATTTTATAGTAAAACAATGCACAACATTTTGTGTTAAGGTTGACATATTTTAATTTGTTTTTAGGTTTTTATTATGAATAAGTGTCCATTATATAACTCTAAAAAATAGCTATAATGGAATCATATGTCAGAGAGTTCACTTAAAGTGAGTCAAACATAATAAATTAAAAACTACAACTAGAGGTGGCAAATAACTTTCGAAGGGTTTTCAAGAGGTCTTGGCTATCAAGAATTGACTCCTACTCCATAATGGCTATTTTATTAAACTCATTATGGTGAGTTACATTTATCACAAGAGAGAGTCGAACTCATCGAGAAAACCTTGCCACTATTTAACGAACTTGAGGGACCCCTATCACGTGGTTGATAGATAACAAAAGATACATATCACAAGAGAGAGTCGAACTCATCGAGAAAACCTTGCCACTATTTAACGAACTTGAGGGACCCCTATCAGGTGGTTGATAGATAACAAAAGATACATGTATGTCCTAGCAATATCACCATCCACGTTCTCAATATTGAAGTGAACCATATGACTCATGAGAATTATGCCTAGTACAACCACTACAACTACCAACATATCTATACCCTTGAAAAGTGGCCCCTATGAGAAGGAGGTGGTGGCATGCATACAACAAACCCAATGTTTAATAAGAACTTAAAAATGTACACTTCCAAAATCGGTGTTATTATTGTTTTTAATTTTTCTATTTTTTACTTAGTGTTTTCCGTTTTACATTCAAGCAATTCAAATCTATTTATACTTTTGTTACACCCTTAAAATATAATACTGTTATAGTTGATCATCAGCATTTAATATGGAATTCAAAATATAAAGGTACAGCACTTACGTTATTCTGAAATCTGAAACGGGGAAGTTAAACTAATTTGATAGATATTCTTCTGTATCTCGAAGAAGGATAGTTATGGATCCATGCCACTTATTTGCACATTTCACAAGAGCAAGAGATTCGTTATTCATGTGTTCAATCAAAATCAGAGGAAGAAATCATTTCATTCAACTGCTGTCAATACAGGGCGACCGAGAGAACTGGGATCATTTTTACTCAGAAACTCATATTACTGCATTCTTCTCTTATGGAAGAAAACATATCTGTGCTTAAATACCTTTCTGCAGCGCTTGGTAATATCGTTACTATCAATTTACCTTCGTTCTCCGGTCGCTGTCCAACCTGAAAGCACCCAAATTAAATTCTACAGTCATTCTATGGAGAAAACAAAGAGACGCAAGTCAACTAGTGTTATATGATTGTGGGTGCTCCACCATTACCTCCAATGCAGCTGCATATGCTGCACCTGATGAAATGCCTACAAGCAATCCTTCCTCTCTGGCGATCCTCCTCGCATATGTTATTGCTTTGTCTGACGCAATTGTAATAATCTCATCAATCACAGCCATGTCCAAATTGTCTGGTATGAATCCAGGTGAAATTCCTTGTATTTTATGGCTTCCTTTTTGCCCACCTGATATAATATGCACTAGGTATTGGTAAGAAGATTTAACAGGAAGCTTCTAAGAAATGCCAACCAGGAGAGTGTAACACGAAAATAATTGTCATGCATATTGTTTCCAACTAAACAGTGCAACAACCAATCTGCACTCGCATAGATACATGAGTAGTTATCTGATTGTTTCGTTTGTGAAAAAAATTATTAATCGTGTGTACTACCTATGTAGGTTGTGTTCACAGTGCTAATCTATAAAGGTTAGTACCATGCACCTGAATCCAGAAACTAACAAACCCATCTTATAAAATGCTTTTTACTTTTACCTAAACATGTACAAACCAGCCATTTCTAAAAGGAAATATTATTGAACAAAGAAATATTAAGCTCAAGAACATGACTACTATTAATTCTCCATATACTTAAATGAACCCTTTCATAGGGGGACAGTTCATCGATTCCTCGGGGGAATAGAACCCTTGTATTCAACTATTCAACCGCCAAATCCAATCTGTACTACAAGGACATGACTTTTGAGGAGACGAGACTCAAACAATACATTGAAATCCAGCCTTACACAGTTCTGTATATTTGAATCCGAGCATAATTGCTTCCATGTGCATGGGTGTGCGCACTTGTGTTTTTAAGTCACTTATATATGCAGAATTGTATATTTTCAGATTCCAGTGCACTAATTACGGTTTGAGTTTCCTAGATTATCATTCCACATGACAATCATCTCGATGGTGCAAATTAGCAATTATTTCTGTGTAAATGAAAGGATTTTACCTTGCTCCTTATTTCTTGCACTAGTAGGACTATCTTAAGATGAAAAGTAAATGTGCAAAAAAAAAAAAGAAAAATGCAGTTAACAGGAACACTAATATTTTGCATGCCGAAATATGTGACAAGACATCCAGCCATAATTGGGTCTATTCATAACCCATCCGTGCAGTAACATGTGGAAGCCCAGAGTGATTAGCTATACAACAGAAAGATACAGAAGAGTTAGTCCAAGACAATGAACCTCTAAACATGTTTTGATCTAATTTGAAATCCTTCGAAAATTTGCACATGGAACATTGTAAAAATAGATTTAAATACAAACCACTAGAGGGACAATAAGCTGCTCCAGAGTAATCATACTAATTATAATGCTCAAAAAATATAGGGGCCATACATAATGATTTCTTAGTACAGAATGCAGAAGAAAGAGAAACTACGTGATATGTCGTATTCTTTGGGCCTTGGCACTCCTTTTTTTTTAAATGCTTGGCCAGACTGTGTATGAGGTGGTCAATTCTCCTGTCCATTGTTACATACAAAACAGGGGAATTCAACTGAAAGTTTCAAACCCTCGTGTAAATCAGATTCAGGTTGATAAAAGACTTGCATTGTGAAGAAATTCTCTAAAGCCCAAAGGAACTTTTAAAGCTTCCCATGAAAACCATCCAGTTTCCTTAAAAACCTTTCTTTCTTTACATTCTTATGCAGACTAATTTATTCATAACCTCAGTCGCCATTCAGGATTTAAGAGGATTAATGCCAAAGTTGTTGGGAAATATTGGTCATCTCAGAAAGAAACATCCAAGATCAGTAGTGCCTTCGGTAGCATTTATTTTCTTAGATTGCCTCAAAGACACAAATTACTATGCCACAAGCGGAATTAGACATAGTTCATTTCCCACATTGACCCTTAGAGAAAAGTTAATGCTAATTAAACCAGTTCCAAGCAACACCATTAAACAAATTCAATCACGCAAAACTATTAAACATGAAAGATGGAACAAAAAACATGAACACACAGATTTACGTGGGGAAAACCCTTTCAGGTAAAACAAAAAAACCTCACACTCCAAAATCCCAGATCGCCATTGTATTATTCAACAACAAAACAGTTACAAATACAATTACAAGCTCTAAGCCTTTATAGGAGATTTACATCTTGTTCCATTCTAAAGAGAATCTGATAGCATAACCATTATTCTATTTCCCTCTACTCACCATTGCAGAACGTTTTAGGGTTTTATAACATTCATTTTTTAACCCTAACCCTAGTTACAACATTCCAACAGGAAACGGTTTAGTTCAACTTCCAACGAGCAACAACAGTAAACGGTCAAGAGCATTCCATACAGTTAACAAAATATCGAAGAGTCAATTGCTCCATCTGCTTCACAACAACCATGTGAAGCGAGCAATATACTGCCATATCGATGGGACATCTTATTGCCTCCCATCGATACAAGCTAGTCACTCTGATGTTCATTGTACCGGTACATGTGTTTCCCACTTCGACATTGTTACTGAGTCAATCTCATCGCCATATCAGTGAGACACCATATCGTCTCCCATTGATATAATGAAGTCACACCGATGTAGTCCATATCATTCCATGTGGTCCCTACTGCCGAGTCAGCATGGCTTGCACCAATTATCGCTTCTGCCCTGACAGCCCAGGTCCCACCATAGACACGTGTACACTGCTCAATCAATCCCGCACACCCCACGGGAGTCACTTGGGACCCACCACAAGAGGCGCGGGGTTAGCGGGCGCCGTTGGATCAAACTATATCATCACATCGTTGTGATCCCCACATCCATCGGCTTATTGTCCCATCGAGGAGACCTCACTCCGAGTCCCACTGACCACTAGAAGTCTCGCCGATAATAAGTCACCTCAATATTGCTCCAATCGCTAAGTTGCTTGAAAACTGAACTTCAGAACCTCATATTGGAGGTTTCAAAGTTCCCAAAACTCGTGACATGCCAACAACGAAGAGAACCAAAAAGTCACTAAGTCAGGAGGTTATGAAATTTTAGAACCCTGTGACTTAAGTTAGGAAAACTTGAAACTCAGCGACTTAACTAACAAACCATTTCCCGCTAACAGGATTTTGATCAGACTAGTAACTCTGTCCCGGCGATATTCAACTGTCACAGTGACAATGTAGAGACCCGAACATCAGTACGATTGAGGCACCATTTCTCAACATTCTCCCACTTGCCGAAGAACATAATGCCTATCAATCAATGCATGAAATCTCTGTATCACCTAGGACACCTGCAACAACATCTATAATGTCCACCATCTCAGGCAATAGTTCCAGCCATCCTCCAAAGAAAAGAAACAAGCCATGGCGTAAATTCACTGGTCTAATCCGAGACACCGTCATCAGAATTAATTGACGGCAAGGGTTTCAACACATTGCCACCACTCCAATGTGCTCACAAGCTATATAGAAGTACTATCAACTTCAAAGCACTCAACATGAACACAACCGTGAAGTTATCCTCTAGAAAACAAGATAGAACACCAACCAAAAAACTGACTGCTCCCATCCAACTGATCAACCCACGTGATTGAAAATAGCACACACAACAAGTGCTAACCCATCCAATCACACATACCTCCAAGGTATCCACATTAGCAAACTCATGCCACTCCATAACCAACCCAACAACAGCAAAATACAAGCTCCATGTGCCAACCAGTCGAAGAAGACAAAACACATATAGGAACTCCCATTGCATGGGTAATAAATCTGAAAAGATCAAGGCATACCAAATCTACCAATAGCATAACATAGAGAGTGTAAACATGTAGTTTTAAGGAACCATCCACCATGATATGCAAAACTCGTAATTAAATAACCTGTAAGAACAACTCTCACCACAAGTCTTCATAGCTCTCCCAAGTTATCCACACCCAACAAAAGAAAAAAGATTAAGAACCTCCATGTCATCACCCAAGAACATGAGTGAAAACACATGACCACAAGCTAGTGATCACTACAGCTGCAACCAAACCTCAAACCAATGTAATGTGAAACCAAACATCCAGGAAAACAACCAAGACCAAAGAGAGCACCTCTGCACATCATATACATGTAGAAAATTCTCCTACATACACCTCTTAATGCCAATTGTATCAAGTATGATCTCCTTCACAACACCTCAAAGAGAACAGCATAACAACACCCAACCATTCAATATCCAAGATCAAACTACTCCATTTCCCATCTTAGAAAATCAGCCCATAAAACCATTTCCTAATAGTCCTCATCAATAAATGATATCTTAAAACACACAAAAGCACAAGGAGATAACCGTGCTAAGCATCCTTCAAAACTAACTACAGAGCTCAAGATCCATATCTATGAAACATACAACATATAGACAAATGCTAAACCAATCCTCAAATGAGTATCCAAAGCCAAACACCAAGAATCAACTCATTCCATGAGAATCAAAGCACAAACATAACACATCTAAAAGCAATAATGGGAAATCCCTTTCAAATGATAATCTACCAAGTAGACCAAGAGTGGGTAATGAGAATGCTCCTCCAGGGTAACCAAGTCCTCATGACTTCTCCAAGAGAATGCTCCTCCAGGGTAACCAAGTCCTCATGACTTCTCCAAGAGCAATCTCCTCATTGGTCTCTATTGAACTCACGTCCAACCAAGTTGTAGGCTCCTCAGACTTTCTGCTGAAATCTTCATCAAGAGTAGCCATCAACAACACTTCTCACATCTCTAGAGAATTACAGCCTCACCTTATTCTTAATGTATCCATGAGCACTTGCAAACGATCATCTCATGCTAAACTCCAAATGCATCACTGCACTGTCATGAAGTTCTCAAGCATATGACCAATGCACCCAAAACACAAAGAGTTACCAGACCACTGTCAAAGCTCCAATCATCTAAATCAGGAACTTATCATGACATCATGATCTACACATCCCCCTTAGGAGATACCATGCTTCAAGTAAACTAATCATGGTCTTAAGAGCAACACAACGTGCCAAAACTCTAATGCACAATCAAGAGTCTACCATGACATAAAACAAACTCTAAACCACATCACCTGTCAAGCACCACCAACACCTCGACCAAAGACACACAAGAGTCCTCCATGGCTTTAAGATGTTATACATCTTCCAATAGTGTCCATGCAAATGTGAAAGAACCTTTCTACAACAACAGGATCTAGGAGCTCCTAATAATATCTACAACACTAAAGAAGATCATTCACCACATAGGGATGAATACGCAGTCACTGCTAAAGCTCCCACTAAAACATGATATCCGAGCTTTCCAAGCATACGACTAAACATCTGCTATACTGAAAATCTTGCAGGTCCACTCATTAAAATATCCATTTGACAACAATACCAAGCAGCACCAAGATCTCCAAAATCAAGCAAAATTAACCATCACTGTCAAAAGCTTACACAAACCAGTGTACCCAAGCTTTCCATAACATCGTGATACACATGCTACAGGTCCCCATAACCAACTATTCAGGTTCTCAACTCCATCCATCCTCTCATCTCAAAGCAACCACACCAATGCACAAGTGACCATAGACAAGGCCAACTAACAAGTCTGCACTAACATTGAATCAACCTCATGGATATAGACAATCCACTTCCAAGTTATCTCACTGTAGCCAATGGGTAGCTAATCCACCAACTGCATAACTCGAAGATCAATCACAATGAACGTGCAAACCTATCATCGCCCTGGAAACAACAACACTGAGATCTCAAAGAGAATAACCACGCAGACAACATGACTCAAGCACCAGATCCTTCTCAGATCCAATTCGCCAATCACGTCCACAATGAGCACCATAGTCTAGGAATCCACCAAGCACGACCATGGAAATACTGAGTGACAAGTCACTTACCAACACTCCCATGCAAAGGAAGAATCAAACCTTCTCACATCACGCACAAAGCATGCATGCAAAACTGCAACTATCTCATCCAACAATGCCCCTAAAGGCAGGGTCTAGAAAATAGTTTAACAGCTCCACAAAACCATAAGTTTTTTCTTGGCTATGTAAAACCTACAAAACCACAAACCCATGCAAGTACAAAACATCCATTAAAGGAAGAAGTAGTTCAGGAACTCCAAGCCAGTTCTCGGCCAACTCCACAACCACCAATATGCACATGCATCCGAGAGAGATAGGCTATTTCAAAAGCTTCCAAATCATCCAATGATCAACTCCATAGCCTACTTGCAATCGGGGTAACAAAAAAAACTATGCCTTCCAATACTAGGAAAAACACCCAGCATAGCACATTTCTCCATGACTAAAAAGCAACCCAAGCTTCTCCATATCATCAAGGAGCCTCTCACACAGACACCCAATATGAAAGCTTTGTTGCAACATAACCATAGAGAAAAATAATATTCCACCCCATGTATTAGGATTATACCACTGCCACCTCACGAGCTTTAGGTCACATCATTTCAATATGACCAACTCAAGTTTCTCCATCTTCCATACTGCGAGTTGTCTCTTGGAACTAAAACAAAAGAGAAAGAATTTCTACTCACCAAAGGATCAATCCATCATTTGATTCCTTCAGATTTCCTCAAGCCTGCCACACTAAGAAATCTTCACAGAAGGAATACCCAGAACCAGAAACACTAGGAATTCTTACAATGCATCAACATGCAAGCACATGGAAGCCACATTCGAGTCCATGCAAGTACATGCAACTCTCAAAGCTGCACATGCAAGCAAAAAACAAATCCCAGAAGATGGCTTTGATACCACTTGTTGGGAAATATCAGTCATCTCAGAAAGAAACATCCAAGATAAGTAGTGCCTTCAGTACCATTTATTTTCTTAGATCGCCTCAAAGACACAAACTACTATGCCACAAAGCGGAATCAAACATAGTTCATTTCCCACATTGACCCTTAGAGAAAAGTTAATGCTAATTAAACCAGTTCCAAACAACACCATTAAACAGATTCAATCACGCAGAACCATTAAACATGAAAGATGGAACATAAAACATGAACGCACAGATTTACGTGGGGAAAACCCTTTCGAGTAAAAAAAAAGCCCCACACTCCAAAAGCCTAGATCGCCATTGTATTATTCAGTATCAAAACAGTTACAAATACAATTATAGGCTCTAAGGCTTTACAAGAAATTTACATCTTGTTCCATTCTGGAGAGAATCCGACAGCATAACCCTTATTTTATTTCCCTCTACTCACCATTGCAAAACTTTCTAGGGTTCTATAACATTCATTCTTTAACCCTAAACCTAGTTACAACATTCCAATAGGAAATGGTTCAATTCAACTTCCAACGAGCAACGACAGTAAACGGTCAAGAGCATTCCATATAGTTAACAAGATATCGAAGAGTCAATTGCTCCATCCACTTCACAACAACCATGTGAAGCGAGCAATATATTGCCATATCGATGGGACATCTTATCGCCTCTCACCGATACAAAATAGTCACTCCGATGTTCACTGTACTAGTCCATGTGGTTCCCACTTCGACATTATTACCGATTCAACCTCATCGCCATATTAGTGAGACACCATATCGTCTCGCACCATATAATGAAGTCACACCGATGTAGTCCATATCATTCCATGTGGTCCCTACTGCTGAGTCAGCATGGCTTGCACCAATTATTGCTTTCGCCTTGACAGCCCAGGTCCCACCATAGACATGCGCACACTGCTTAGTCAATCTTGCAAACCCTGCAGGAGTCACTCGGGACCCACCACAAGAGGCGCAAGGTTAGCGGCACCGTTGGATCAAACCATATCATCACATTGCCGTGGTCCCCACATCCATCAGCTTATCGACCCATTGAGGAGACCTCATTCTGAGTCCCACCGACTACTACAAGTCTTGCCAATAACAAGAAGTCACCCCGATACCGCTCCAATCGCTAAGTCGCTTGAAAACCAAACTTCAAAACCTTGTATCAGAGGTTTCTAAGTTCCCAAAACCCGTGACATGTTGACAATGAAGAGAACCACAAAGTCGCTAAGTCGGGAAATTATGAAATTTTAGAACCCCATGACTTAAGTTAGGAAAACTTGAAACTCAGTGACTTAAGTAACAAACCATTTCCTGCCAACAAGATTTCGATCATACTAGTAACTCTGTCCTGATGATATTCAATTGTCACAACAACAATGCAGAGACCCAAACATCAGTACGTTTGAGGCACCATTTCTCAACAAAAATATAATAAACCCCCCTCTGAACTTCTTAGCATATTACAGTATAGAGCCTTCTTTATCAAAAACCATGAAATTACTGTACCAATATGCATTGTCTTCACAAACTTGCCTTAGCCATACTCTATCTGCAGTAATCCACCAAAAAGTGTTATACCCAAATGTAATGAGTTGTTCATTGCATCTGAACATATCATAGTGTAATGAACAGTTACGATAATCAATATTTTATAACTAAAATTCATTTTTCATGAATTATTCATTCCATTAGCATCAAAATAGAGAATATCCTTCTTATTGCTGTCTCCATTGTATCAATGGATTTGGTATTGTTGTGACCATTTCACACATCGCCCCATTGCAAATGGGGACCCCCTGTTTTCGCTTTTTTTGCCTCGGTGTTGCAGTTGCATGTCACTTGTCTTTTTACAATGAGGTCATCATTTTGAGGGTTCCAAGTCAGTCAGTCTGCCGAGAGTCATCTGAGCCAAGTCAAGAATCCATGCTTGAATCAGCGCGTAAACGTCACCATCGTGCTTAGAAGGCCTGGGAGGCGAAGATCGACTGTCGTTTCAGTCAAATCCGACACTTCCAAATTTTTAGGGTTTCTCACCCCGGGCCCCCTATTTTTTAGGACCTACTTTTTGGCACTTTTGGGCAATTCTGGGATCCCTATTTTTTAGGGTCTATTTTTGGAAAGTTGCTATTTTTTGGAAAATTTCTATTTTTGGAAAGTTTCTATTTTTAGAAGGGTCCCGAGTTCTGAAAACGCACTCAGAAGTTCAAAAAACTCAATAGATCTCTCAGAAAATCAAATGAAAAGTTTGAAAAATTTTCGAAAAATCTGGAAAATTCATTCAAAAAGGGTTCGAAAATCTGGTAAAAGCACTGAAATTCGTCAAAAAAATCTGAACACTCATGAAGAAATCTGCAAGAGTTCATCAAATCTGTCAAGAAAATCTGGAAAATGGTGAAGAAATCTGAACAATTCATGAAAATCTGAGCACGATCATGGAGAAGACTGGTAAATCCGCCTAGGTACAGAGGAAATGGATGATAAATAGCTTCAGCCAACAGGTCAATGGCATAAAAATTCGATCAATGGTCTGAAAATCTGGGCAATAGACAGTCAGATGCTAAACTCCGCCCTTGGAAATGTCTAAGTTAAAGTGGCCATGGACTGTCACAGCATGAAGAATGAAGGAAATGTCTAAAAAAAAATCTGGCAATGGCCAGGCTCAAGCTGAAGTCCGCCTTGAGAAGGAAGTCCAATGGCCAGGCATATGGTAAAGTCCGCCCCTTGTATGTCTGGATAAAAGTTAGCAATGGCTTGGGGAAGACCAAAGTCCGCCCTATACATGGTCATCAATGTCACAAAGTCCGCCCCAGCCAATGAAGATTATGGCAACAGATATAATGAAGTCCGCCTTGGGAAATATAGACAATGGCAAGCAAATGCAGCAAGAAGCATATCCTTGACCCATCCAAAGTCCGCCAAGGATGTCCAAGGAGGAAGGAAAGTCCGCCCAGCAGCAAAGGTGCTCATCCTAAGATCATAGAAAGTCCGCCTTGGCTTGAAAGGAAGTGGCAAGAGGGTTAGAAAGTCCGCCATCATGTGGAAGATGCCATCCAAAGTCCGCCACACTTGTGCCAAACAGCTTTGAAGTCCGCCAGCAGTTAAGGGGGATATCCTAAAGGCTCATGAAGTCCGCCATCTTCAAGAATGCACATCCAAAAGGGTCCCAAAGTCCGTCATATGAAAGAAGGGATGTCCAAAGTGCTTCTAAAGTCCGCCTAGCACCAAAAGGCACGTCCAAAGAAGGCTAGAAGTCCGCCATCTTCAAAGGGAGACATCCCAAAGACCTTCAAAGTCCGCCCATGTGCATGAAACTCGTCCAAAATGCTTGAGAAGTCCGCCCTTAAAAGGTGGGACTTGGCTGAAAGTCAAGTAAAGTCCGCCTAGGCATGTAGAAGAAGGAAAAATCAAAATTTTCACTAAGAGTTGGTACCCAGCAAAGAGAATTTCGAAAATCTGCTAAGTATGAGGGCCTAAAAAGGGTGGAAAACTGATTTTTTTTGGCTAAGTGTCAAGGCCAAATCCAAAGAAGAGGTTCGAATATTTTCCTAAGTAAAGAAGCTAAGGAATGAAAAATGAAGACGTTGGCTGGACATTCGGACGCTTTCGAGAGGACAAATGCCAAGCTTGAAAGGGCACGTGCTAAAGAATATCAGGATGTGGCGAAGAATAAAACGGAATGTGCCCAACTCGATGAAGGAAAAGAGGCAAAATTTGCCTAAGTATGGAGAAAATGTCGAGAAATTGCCAACTTTGACCAAAGAAAAATGCACGAGGTAAAGGGAAAGGAAGGGTCGTCCTTGACCAAAAGGATGAAGAATATGTCAGACGTCAGGAAAATTCAACCGGCAAAGACATTCGGACAAGGATCTTGCTTAGAAAAATTCGACCGAGCAAGGAAGTATTTGACTTTGGCAGGGTAGAATAAGCTTAAAATCTCGCTTCGGCAAAGAAAAATGAGGATCTGGCAATGAAATATTTGACGGAATGGCTTGAATTTTGGTTTGGCTAGACGAAATTAAGGACAAAATTGGAAAATACACTCTTAGCCAAGAAAAATGGAAGGAAAATCGAAATAGCCATGGGTCGAAGACGAACGGGTTGGAATAAATTAAAATATTTTAATATTTTAATAATTTATTTTCAATGCCTTGGACAAAATCGAATTCGCCAGACAATGTTTTGGAGGAAGATAATTTGTGCCGGCCAGAGATAAAATCTGAAGGGCAAAATTAAATTCATCGTGACTTCAGGAGAGAGAGTGGTAAAAATTCAGGAGAGAGAAAATCTGATATTGTTTATTTTATTTCTTGCAGGTGGATGACGACGCGAGGCGAGTCTTCAAAGGAGAAGCAAAGGCATGGAATGGAGGCAAGTCTGCTTCAAGCCAGATAGAGTGAGGGAAAAAGATGGCACAAGCATGAGAAAGTCTGACTTTGCCCAAGCTCAACATATCCAAACCTTTACAAAGTCCGACTTTGCTTGGAGAAGGTATGTCCAGACATCCATAAGATCCGCCAAGTACAATGGCAAACATGATGCAAAGTCCGACCTAGACCAAGAAAAGAAATGGCAAAGTGTTGAGAAAGTTCGCCAAGCATAAAGAAAAGATGGTGAAACCACTAGCAAATCCGACTTTGCTCAACTGAGAAATGGCACAAGCATGATAAAGTTCGACTTCTCCCTAGAAATGTTTGTCCAAAGTGGCTTGAAGTCTGACTTAGGCCGAGAGAGAAAACGTCCAAGCTCATACGAAGTCCGCCCAAGGAAGGACGAGAAATTGGCTAGAAGAATTCACTAAGTGTTGGACGGAAAACAGGAAGGGTGAAGAGGAAAATAAAGAGGAAGTGAATAAAATTCTTGTCCAGGGATGGAATTTGTCCTACATAGCACAAGCCAGATTCAGAATTGAAGGCAAATCCACAGGCAAAGTTCGTTCGAGCATGGTGTTGAATGATCCAGATGATGTTACAAAATGAACCTGAATAGCCAAAATTTGGCTAAGTCTAGGAAATACTTCACAGAGGAAATTCCAATTTCCTCCATTGTGGCGAAAGCACAAAGGCATTCTTCTCCAAATTCTAGACACTTGAAAGGAATCCAAGATCAAAGTTAGGAAGGAACAAGCACAACGGACAGAGTCATCGGCAGGGAAAATATTCTAAGGCAAGCACGTGGAAGAAAAACGAAGCAACTAAGGAAGGCATCCAGCACGCTGAGATGGCACCTCGTCATCTTCCAACCAATCAAATTGTTCCAAATCAACATATAACAACTTTCTATTTTATTGTTGATTTATATTTAGCAAAAGGGACAAGTGTCCTCAAATGAAATTTTCTCATTGGTCGAAAGTGACAAACCCTAATTAGGGTTTTATTTTGTAATCTCGGCCGTTGATTTGAAATCAATCTTGGCCATTGAATTGTAATTGGGGAGCCTATAAATTGAGCTCGCCCCCTCATTTGTAAGGTGTGGAGACCTGTTATGTATATTGTCGCATTGAGACTATTTTGAATGATAAAAGCTCTTGAGCATGATTTGCCTTGAATCACTTCTTATTGTTGAATAGTAAGCGAGGTTGCATATTATCTTCCACCATAGATTAGAATTAAAGATTAGATAGAATTTGCTTTGAAAAGTTGTTAATTGAATGAAAGATTGATCGTATCGACTCATTGGTGAAGTGTAGCTCATACTTTCTTCGGATGAATGATTTTCATCCGATGCGTAAAGTTAGCCTGAGCTCCTAAGTGTGGAAGCCTAACTTCAACCTTATCCAAGGTTTGAATATCATTCTCACAACCCCTTTGAAGATTGCACCCATTTTTGCGTATGTTGTCCAACAGGAGGCGAAACAAAATGTGGTTTATTTCGCTTCACCAAGTCCTTACTGTCTCTTGATTTCCTAGGCTTAGACTAGATTCTCTGAACCCTATTCTTTTTGCCATTTTTTTGAGATCCACAATTGAAAGTCCTAATTGAGAACCTACAAAGATAAATTTCCTAAGTCCCCGAACTTGTGCAGACTTTCTACGTAAGTCCCCTTGTTTATTACCAGCATTATCACAACGACCACTGAACTTATCCACACGTCGAGACCCGACTAAAGAAACCTTGGAATCGCCATATGATCTTCTCGCAATCTTAGCATACGCGGTGATTTTTCAAGAGAGGATAAAGTGTCTTTGGACATTTTTATTCTGAATGTTTGGTGTATGATAAAACACACATCAACATTGAATTGGCGCTAGAAGGAGGGCTTGAAGCGAACAACTTAGTACAATTTCAGGTCCTATCAAATTTTCTATCTGTGGGGATAATCTTGGAGACTTTTTACCCTCCTCCCCGCGCTCAACATTGAATTGGCGCTAGAAGGAGGGCTTGAAGCGAACAACTTAGTACAATTTCAGGTCCTATCAAATTTTCTATCTGTGGGGATAATCTTGGAGACTTTTTACCCTCCTCCCCGCGCTCAACATTGAATTGGCGCTAGAAGGAGGGCTTGAAGCGAACAACTTAGTACAATTTCAGGTCCTATCAAATTTTCTATCTGTGGGGATAATCTTGGAGACTTTTTACCCTCCTCCCCGCGCTCAACATTGAATTGGCGCTAGAAGGAGGGCTGAACAAAGAAAGGACGAATTATTCCAAGAGGGCTGAACATTAGGTTGTTTTCACAAGTAAGGAAATTCAGCTGGAAGGAGCCAGTATGAGTTTTGAAATGCCAAATCAGAGATATGTTAGATCTCTTTTATATCAAAAAATCCAAAAAAAGTAAAAAAAATCAGAAATGGAGAGTCCAAAAGGGGATTTCTCAATGGATGGGCATCCATTCCATATTGCTCAGATCCAAAGAAAATTGAGTGCACAACTATACCCCAGGAAGTTGTCCAAGTTTGCTCTGCCAGGAAGATGCCGGATTCATGAAACGACCAAACATGATGAAATGAATTGCTTGACATTCTTGTCAAGGATAGAGCTTGTTCTCCAAGGGAAAATTTTCTTTTGGGATGTTCCCAAGCCAGGAGTGTTGGATGTGGAACCTGATGATTATAGCATCCCAGAAGTTAGGTATGAGGCCTTCACAAGGTACATACTTAGAATCGAAAATCAAATAAAACTGGGTAATGTTCGATTGAATGGTGTTATGCTCCCTCGTTGGTGTCGGATTCACAATGCACCTCATCCAGAGTTTACTTGCGCATCATGTGAAGAGGCTATCCACCATGCCAGATGTCACCTCGGATTACCACAACTACCATATGGATTCTTCAAGGACAAAGGATGGATTGAATATGTTACGCGAGTATTTTTAGCACCAAATGAAGAAGACACCACAATGTCATCTAATAGCATGGAGAACAAGCCACAACAGGATAATGTGATAGAGCTCAGGGATCAAGTGGGTGAAGATATTCCAAGTGTCGCAATGCCAGAGGAGGACGTTGGAGTAAAGATCAAAGAAGCAATGGAATACATTCAAGCAAGAGGAACCACCCAAGGCAACTGTCAGCATACTGAGGTGAATGAATATATAAGATTGCAAGTTATTGAAGATCATCAAGAACCAGAAATGGAGGACTTAGCTCAAAGTAGAGATGGCGTGGGAAATTTCCAACGTTCATTCATCCGAGGAGGAGAACATGAAGAAAGAAGTGATTCCAATACACTTCAGGAAGGAATGATCCTTGATGAAGAAGTTCAATCATGCAAGATGGAAAAGATGATAAGCGGCTTGAGGCAAGATGATACGTTTGACGATCAATGGGCTACCAGGATGGAAGCAGAATATGAAATACATTTTGCATCGGCACTTGATCCACTATTCACAGTCATGGAGGAATTGCTTGATGAAATTGAAGCAAATGAAAGGCTACTTGATAAGCAAGCAATTGTGACAGAGATAGAGAATGAAAAACAATTCAGGTTGGGGCTTGATCCATTGCTAGGAATTCAAAAGAGGCCAATGCATGAAACACTCCAAATTCCCAAATTCCCTTTTGAATCCAATTCCCACCCCACTCCACCCAGTTTGAATCAGGATGTTGATCTGCATATTTCAGATGCAAGTGGTATGGTTCACCATCAACTCCGACCTCCTGATAAAGTAATGGATGACGAGCAAGAAGTCATGTCTGCAAATGAAGACCACCAGGTTGTATCTTTCCCTACTGTTGACTATAAGGAATATCATTTTGATTATGGAGATTCAGGAAAGATAACTTGTTTATGGATTAATCATGGTCCGGATGAGTTGCCCCAATTACTAATCTTTCCTGAAGTTTTGCTTGAGTTTCAGGTTTGTCCATTGAAAGAATATTTTTCTGAGTTTAAAGATAAGTTTGCAAAACTCCGCACTGTGACCGCTGCTTTATTGTTATTGCACATCCTGAGAAATCATGCTAGGAGTTGTATATACTTAGGTCTTTTGACTGTTTCTCGCTTAATTTTTTTTTGTTTTCGTTTAGAGTAGGTTTCCTTTCCGTCTTGTTTGCTTTAGATTAGTTGCTTTGCTTTCTTAGTTTAGTTTGCTTGCCCGTTTCGTTTTGCTTTCAATAAAGGGGCTCCCATTTGTGAAGGGCGTTGTATCTTGGGAACTCTAGCGTCTGTGCTAAATCATGTTCAGTCCATTTCTTCGATTAATATTTGTTGAAAATCTGTGAAGCCTAGATTAATTGTCTCTAAAGTGTCCTAAGGTCGAGGATAGTACTTGACTGGGAAGGAAATCATCTATTGTGTCCTGATACCGAATCTTGCAGTTATTACATTTTACACACTTAAAGAGTTCTCTGAGTCAGTGTGGTCTCCTAGGTGAAGTTGTTGGCTAGAAGGTAATCAGAAGTCTTGCTTCAGCGCCACTATAATGCTCAAACCCAGGTGAGCTTCATTGCTTACAGGCCAAAGTGTGGAAATATATGAAAAGAAAAGAATATCAAAATGAATCAAAAGGAAAAGAATGAAAAAATCAAAACACTTGGCTTTTGGGTGTGCGGAAATCTCTACAGGTGTACCAAAGAAATCAAAACACAAGAAAAGAAATAAATCGCCGGAAGTAGAGCAATCTCCGTGAGATTATAGCAGATAACCTCGCCGGGGCTATGGACGCTCGCTGGCAGCGAGGCTCTATCCAAGGATGCTTTTGGAGCTAAGACCAAAAATACACTGGAAAGCCATGATGGAACCAAAGAGTCATATTGGTCTTAAGAGACAGGAATAAACCCATGTGCACACACTTGTAACTGTAGGATGAAAGGTCTTGATATAGTTTAGGATTTCTCTTCCCTTTTGAGTACTCTTCTTAGTCAAGGGGTAAGTTAGTGAGAATTAATCTGAGATTCCGGGTTTGAAGTAAATTCTATCTTTGAAATGTTCAGGAACATTTATTCAGGTTGGCGCTAGATGTTGTGACCATTTCACACATCGCCCCATTGCAAATGGGGACCCCCTGTTTTCGCTTTTTGCCTCGGTGTTGCAGTTGCATGTCACTTGTCTTTTTACAATGAGGTCATCATTTTGAGGGTTCCAAGTCAGTCAGTCTGCCGAGAGTCATCTGAGCCAAGTCAAGAATCCATGCTTGAATCAGCGCGTAAACGTCACCATCGTGCTTAGAAGGCCTGGGAGGCGAAGATCGACTGTCGTTTCAGTCAAATCCGACACTTCCAAATTTTTAGGGTTTCTCACCCCGGGCCCCCTATTTTTTAGGACCTACTTTTTTGGCACTTTTGGGCAATTCTGGGATCCCTATTTTTTAGGGTCTATTTTTGGAAAGTTGCTATTTTTGGAAAATTTCTATTTTTGGAAAGTTTCTATTTTTAGAAGGGTCCCGAGTTCTGAAAACGCACTCAGAAGTTCAAAAAACTCAATAGATCTCTCAGAAAATCAAAATGAAAAGTTTGAAAAATTTTCGAAAAATCTGGAAAATTCATTCAAAAAGGGTTCGAAAATCTGGTAAAAGCACTGAAATTCGTCAAAAAAATCTGAACACTCATGAAGAAATCTGCAAGAGTTCATCAAATCTGTCAAGAAAATCTGGAAAATGGTGAAGAAATCTGAACAATTCATGAAAATCTGAGCACGATCATGGAGAAGACTGGTAAATCCGCCTAGGTACAGAGGAAATGGATGATAAATAGCTTCAGCCAACAGGTCAATGGCATAAAAATTCGATCAATGGTCTGAAAATCTGGGCAATAGACAGTCAGATGCTAAACTCCGCCCTTGGAAATGTCTAAGTTAAAGTGGCCATGGACTGTCACAGCATGAAGAATGAAGGAAATGTCTAAAAAAAAATCTGGCAATGGCCAGGCTCAAGCTGAAGTCCGCCTTGAGAAGGAAGTCCAATGGCCAGGCATATGGTAAAGTCCGCCCCTTGTATGTCTGGATAAAAGTTAGCAATGGCTTGGGGAAGACCAAAGTCCGCCCTATACATGGTCATCAATGTCACAAAGTCCGCCCCAGCCAATGAAGATTATGGCAACAGATATAATGAAGTCCGCCTTGGGAAATATAGACAATGGCAAGCAAATGCAGCAAGAAGCATATCCTTGACCCATCCAAAGTCCGCCAAGGATGTCCAAGGAGGAAGGAAAGTCCGCCCAGCAGCAAAGGTGCTCATCCTAAGATCATAGAAAGTCCGCCTTGGCTTGAAAGGAAGTGGCAAGAGGGTTAGAAAGTCCGCCATCATGTGGAAGATGCCATCCAAAGTCCGCCACACTTGTGCCAAACAGCTTTGAAGTCCGCCAGCAGTTAAGGGGGATATCCTAAAGGCTCATGAAGTCCGCCATCTTCAAGAATGCACATCCAAAAGGGTCCCAAAGTCCGTCATATGAAAGAAGGGATGTCCAAAGTGCTTCTAAAGTCCGCCTAGCACCAAAAGGCACGTCCAAAGAAGGCTAGAAGTCCGCCATCTTCAAAGGGAGACATCCCAAAGACCTTCAAAGTCCGCCCATGTGCATGAAACTCGTCCAAAATGCTTGAGAAGTCCGCCCTTAAAAGGTGGGACTTGGCTGAAAGTCAAGTAAAGTCCGCCTAGGCATGTAGAAGAAGGAAAAATCAAAATTTTCACTAAGAGTTGGTACCCAGCAAAGAGAATTTCGAAAATCTGCTAAGTATGAGGGCCTAAAAAGGGTGGAAAACTGATTTTTTTTGGCTAAGTGTCAAGGCCAAATCCAAAGAAGAGGTTCGAATATTTTCCTAAGTAAAGAAGCTAAGGAATGAAAAATGAAGACGTTGGCTGGACATTCGGACGCTTTCGAGAGGACAAATGCCAAGCTTGAAAGGGCACGTGCTAAAGAATATCAGGATGTGGCGAAGAATAAAACGGAATGTGCCCAACTCGATGAAGGAAAAGAGGCAAAATTTGCCTAAGTATGGAGAAAATGTCGAGAAATTGCCAACTTTGACCAAAGAAAAATGCACGAGGTAAAGGGAAAGGAAGGGTCGTCCTTGACCAAAAGGATGAAGAATATGTCAGACGTCAGGAAAATTCAACCGGCAAAGACATTCGGACAAGGATCTTGCTTAGAAAAATTCGACCGAGCAAGGAAGTATTTGACTTTGGCAGGGTAGAATAAGCTTAAAATCTCGCTTCGGCAAAGAAAAATGAGGATCTGGCAATGAAATATTTGACGGAATGGCTTGAATTTTGGTTTGGCTAGACGAAATTAAGGACAAAATTGGAAAATACACTCTTAGCCAAGAAAAATGGAAGGAAAATCGAAATAGCCATGGGTCGAAGACGAACGGGTTGGAATAAATTAAAATATTTTAATATTTTAATAATTTATTTTCAATGCCTTGGACAAAATCAAATTCGCCAGACAATGTTTTGGAGGAAGATAATTTGTGCCGGCCAGAGATAAAATCTGAAGGGCAAAATTAAATTCATCGTGACTTCAGGAGAGAGAGTGGTAAAAATTCAGGAGAGAGAAAATCTGATATTGTTTATTTTATTTCTTGCAGGTGGATGACGACGCGAGGCGAGTCTTCAAAGGAGAAGCAAAGGCATGGAATGGAGGCAAGTCTGCTTCAAGCCAGATAGAGTGAGGGAAAAAGATGGCACAAGCACGAGAAAGTCTGACTTTGCCCAAGCTCAGCATGTCCAAACCTTTACAAAGTCCGACTTTGCTTGGAGAAGGTATGTCCAGACATCCATAAGATCCGCCAAGTACAATGGCAAACATGATGCAAAGTCCGACCTAGACCAAGAAAAGAAATGTCAAAGTGTTGAGAAAGTTCGCCAAGCATAAAGAAAAGATGGTGAAACCACTAGCAAATCCGACTTTGCTCAACTGAGAAATGGCACAAGCATGATAAAGTTCGACTTCTCCCTAGAAATGTTTGTCCAAAGTGGCTTGAAGTCTGACTTAGGCCGAGAGAGAAAACGTCCAAGCTCATGTGAAGTCCGCCCAAGGAGAGGACGAGGAAATTGGCTACAAGAATTCACTAAGTGTTGGACGGAAAACAGGAAGGGTGAAGAGGAAAATAAAGAGGAAGTGAATAAAATTCTTGTCCAGGGATGGAATTTGTCCTACATAGCACAAGCCAGATTCAGAATTGAAGGCAAATCCACAGGCAAAGTTCGTTCGAGCATGGTGTTGAATGATCCAGATGATGTTACAAAATGAACCTGAATAGCCAAAATTTGGCTAAGTCTAGGAAATACTTCACAGAGGAAATTCCAATTTCCTCCATTGTGGCGAAAGCACAAAGGCATTCTTCTCCAGATTCTAGACACTTGAAAGGAATCCAAGATCAAAGTTAGGAAGGAACAAGCACAACGGACAGAGTCATCGGCAGGGAAAATATTCTAAGGCAAGCACGTGGAAGAAAAACGAAGCAACTAAGGAAGGCATCCAGCACGCTGAGATGGCACCTCGTCATCTTCCAACCAATCAAATTGTTCCAAATCAACATATAACAACTTTCTATTTTATTGTTGATTTATATTTAGCAAAAGGGACAAGTGTCCTCAAATGAAATTTTCTCATTGGTCGAAAGTGACAAACCCTAATTAGGGTTTTATTTTGTAATCTCGGCCGTTGATTTGAAATCAATCTTGGCCATTGAATTGTAATTGGGGAGCCTATAAATTGAGCTCGCCCCCTCATTTGTAAGGTGTGGAGACCTGTTATGTATATTGTCGCATTGAGACTATTTTGAATGATAAAAGCTCTTGAGCATGATTTGCCTTGAATCACTTCTTATTGTTGAATAGTAAGCGAGGTTGCATATTATCTTCCACCATAGATTAGAATTAAAGTTAGATTAGATAGAATTTGCTTTGAAAAGTTGTTAATTGAATGAAAGATTGATCGTATCGACTCATTGGTGAAGTGTAGCTCATACTTTCTTCGGATGAATGATTTTCATCCGATGCGTAAAGTTAGCCTGAGCTCCTAAGTGTGGAAGCCTAACTTCAACCTTATCCAAGGTTTGAAAATTATTCTCACAAACCCCTTGAAGATTGCACCCATTTTGCGTATGTTGTCCAACAGGAGGCGAAACAAAATGTGGTTTATTTCGCTTCACCAAGTCCTTACTGTCTCTTGAGTTCCTAGGCTTAGACTAGATTCTCTGAACCCTATTCTTTTTGCCATTTTTTTTGAGATCCACAATTGAAAGTCCTAATTGAGAACCTACAAAGATAAATTTCCTAAGTCCCCGAACTTGTGCAGACTTTCTACGTAAGTCCCCTTGTTTATTACCAGCATTATCACAACGACCACTGAACTTATCCACACGTCGAGACCCGACTAAAGAAACCTTGGAATCGCCATATGATCTTCTCGCAATCTTAGCATACGCGGTGATTTTTCAAGAGAGGATAAAGTGTCTTTGGACATTTTTATTCTGAATGTTTGGTGTATGATAAAACACACATCAACAGGTATTTGTTGTTGTCTTGTATGCACCACTGGAATAATCCCAGAGTAGAGTAGCCATTTACATCAAGACACAAGCATTTTGCACCTCAGACCTTCAAAGAGTAGGTCCAGTCCATTTCAAAACATCTTTGAAAGCCTGGCATAGCTAGGTTCTTCTTCTCAACCATGCTTGGTAATCTTCCTTGCATGAATAACTAACTTCTGAACTACATGTTTCTTGCCAGACCCAGACCTAAAAGGACAACTTCCTTATTGAGAAAGAGAAAACTTCCATGCTTTTCTCATAAAGTGAGATATCAATAGTATTCTTAGCCTTTCTTGACTTGTCTTGCACACAATAAATCAAGAAAGAACAAAAGAAAGAAATCATGCCAAGTCCACTAATGACCAAAAGAGGTCAGTTGTCATGTCCCCGAAATTGTAACACCAAAATATGAAGTATTGAGGCAAAAATAAATAAACCAAATATCAAAATGATAATTATGAGTCAAATAAATGAATAAATAAATAACAATATATATATATATATATATATATATATATATTATCCATCTTATTATAATTATAAATATAATATTTTAACCATTATTATCTTAATCATGATTATCATAGATAAGTATTTTAATTACTATATAAATATTATAGAATAACATATGTTATAATAATGAATCTGATTATATGGATAATATGTGATAATATTTAAAAGTAAATCCTATATTTGATATAAATATCATAAACATGATAACCTATATTCAAAACTAACCAATATCACTTCCTAAGGAATCATAAATAATAAATAAACGAAAATAAAATATAAAATATAACATATAGATTAAAAGCAATAAATATCACTAAGCCCGATCCCTACCATGGGGACTAAAGGCAGTTTAATTAAAGCGACCAAATATTACTAAAAGAGCCGTCTAAATTTATGAATCAATTCTAAAGAAAGGAAACAACGCTTGCATAGAAGGCACGTCCCAAAGCAAGGCTCTTGATTGGCCATAAAAGGAGACCAATGTAAGACCAAGGGGGGTTGATCAGCAAAATAAGGAATAAGTACAGGCTGCATACCTTCGGGTACTGTGTAAGATATTGTGAGTTGTGATTCCGCTAAAAACATAGAGCACGATTAAGGGATAATCAATAGTCATGCTTGTCATTGTTTATTTCCATTTATAATATGTTCAGAAATTTATAGAGTAGGATCAATAGATATGTTTATTATTGTTTATTTTCATTTATAGTATGTTAAAAAATTTATCTATATATATGTGTACATTGCTAATCTGCATATTCATAATCAGTTATCTGTTTATATTATTATGTTCATGTTCCACCATGGTGAGGAAGAAGGATTACAAGGGGAGGCAAAGGGGTCTCTTCTAGATATGCCACTTGTGGGTTGGGGGGGGACAAGATGAGCCCACAAAGGGCCAAGGAGGTACTTGCCTCTGGGGTATCCGAGGGTACTGCCTTTGGGTCTAGAATTGATCACCAGAGCAACTGTTGTAATCCCACCTCCCTACCATGGTGTAACAAGAGGGGAGGATCCATTATGAGAAATGGAACAAGGATGATGACTAGGGGACCAAGAGTCTCACTAGGTCATCTCATATGAATGGCATGTGCCACATGAGGAGGGAGAATATGGGATGTCCTATCAACATCCTTTTCCATGCAACCCATAATTGAGCAATCCCAAGGTGAGCTAGTGATTAGATTAGATTAATTAGTTCATGATGAAGTTGTTAATGTTAACGATGTTATTTAAATAGAGATACTTATGCTTAATTCTAATGTTCAATGTGGAGTAATAATATTCTGATTGTTAGGCTCTTGACTATACTAGCTAGACTAGACTAGACTCACGATTGAAGCCGGCCCCCTTGGTCGAAACGGATACGGGGCGATACGACTGATGTTGGGATTCTGACGGTGGGATGGATGGGCCTATAGATAGTAGGGGATCTGGACTAAGGGGTATTTGAGTAATGAATCCCTAACTTATTTGCAGGGACTAAACCAATTCACAGTATCCTCTAGGGAACATTGCTTGGGGAATTGGTAATTTAGGATAGGTTTTGGATAACTCCTAGTAGGGACATTATGTTAATGTTATTGCAGCTTTGGGCTTCATACTTCCTTATTTATTTGTGATTATCTAATGGCAACATATCTCTAAGATGGCCGACCTCCTTTGTAATCATATTTATTATTATTTGTAATTTTCTTGGTGGCCGACTCAACATTTATTTGTAATTATATTTTCTCTTTTGATGGCCAACCTAGTTCTTGTAGAGGTGAGACCTCTCTATCAATATGTATATATAGAAGGTTATTTCTCTCCATTTTATCATCAAGCAAGTTCGATTATTCCTTCTCTCAAGTGCGATTTCTATCAAGAGCAGATCCTTCCTTCTAGTGCGAATTTCTTTGAAGGCGGATTGTGAATTTTTACAGGTGCAGATTTTTGTTCAAGGAAGGGCAGATTGTTATCTGTTGTTACAGCCATTGCTGGTGCTGAATATTGGCCTTGTGTGTGGCCACATTGTAAAGTGTATTGTTGCCATTACATATATATAAGAGATATATATTTGTTGCTGGGTTTTTCTCCCTCAAGAGGAGGATTTTCCCAGGGTATCTGCTGTGTTATTGTGTCTGATTTTGAATTAATTTTCTGTGCATTAAATCTGATCATAAAACTAACACATTACAGTGCAGGACTTCAATCGGGGTTGCAATTAGGTGAAAAGTATTCTCTAACTCATTGTTATTTGGAAATTAAGAATTTAGGGCAATCCCAAAAAGGGGACATTACATCAGTGGAGCCCAAAACTACAACAATGTTAAATGGAGATCCTGAAGCATCTCCTACTTAAGAAAGTAATAAAAACATGATTATTAAGAAATGCAAACCCTAGAATGGAAATAAAGCATCTTTGTTTCCAAATATGGAACTAAATTTGATCCCTTGTTCTCTCTTTGTTCTAGGAGTAGTTTCGGAGGAAGAGAAGTTTTCTAGTAGAGGGTTAATATGTCATTTTAATACTCTATGGCCAAGGCTAGCAGATCTGCATACATGGATAATGAAAAGCTGGTCTAAAATTTCAAAGGAATTTTTGAAATTTATGAAAGTTCTCAAGTATTTTTTGTTTTGTTATTTAACTTTGTGGAGGAAAAGGTATGCATATAATGGAAATGGGCCAAGGTTTTTTGATAAGTTTGTGGTTATGTTAAAACCATGGCTTCCAAAGTTTAATTCGATGACTAAAACATTTATAATTATGCCAATTCAAATTTGGTTGCCTCATCTACCACAACAATTCTGGGTGGATGCTTGTTCTCAAGGGATAGGTAATCTGCTAGGAAGGTTTCTAGCGATGAATCCAAAAACTTATGGTTTAGTTCATTCTCCATCCATGTTCCACTAAGTCTTAGGAAGGGGGGATAGGTATGGGGAAAGGAGGGACCAAGGGCCCAGATTTGGGGACAAGAAGACAATGGTGCGGTGGTGGTGGGTGGAGGTTTGGGGGTTGAGGAGTAGCACCTCTCACAAGGGTCTGGGGGCAAAGTCGCCAACAAGGTCAAGGGGCATGCTATTTTCATAATTTTCAAAACCACAAAAACCTTCATGGCGCATGCCATTTTCACAATTTTATCACTTTGTTTTTTGCAACACCAAGACATTACTAATTCTAAAACTTGGGAGTGATTTGGAATGAGCCTTAGATGTTTATTTATAAGCTTTTTTGTGAGTACTTAGGGTTTAGGTGGGGCCCATAAACCATTAGGATTAGGGTTTGTGTCACACATATTAAAAACACTTTTTTATTTTTTAAAAGTTTTGACTTTTTCATTTTCCTAGCATGGGGGATGCCTGGAAGTCCTAGGGACGGTTGGGAGACTCCAAGGAGTCCCCTAGATAACTTAAAGACGTCATGGAGTTCCCGAGTCATCCCAAACCAAGGCGACATCCTAGAAACATGCCTAGGTTTGGACCAAAGGTTGTTGGATAGTAGGGGGGATGTCCCCCCAAGTCATCACATCCTAAAAACGAGGGTGTTCGGGGGGGGCGGCGGGGGGAGGGGGGGAATGTCCCCTTGGAACACTTACATCTACCAAGATACAAGTGGAGTTGGCTATATCAAAAGGCCTACCAAACTAAGTTTGGTTGAAAGTGGGATAGAACATGACAATAGGTCTTAGATTATGAAAATCTTCCATTTCAATGTAGAAGATGCTTTCAAGTAGGGCATATAGTGGCGAATGCACAAAAGAGAAGCCTAAACATGTGAAAAAGACTACTTGCTAGCAAAGAGCACAATTTTTGCACTAATTGGTTAAAAAGGTGGCTTCAAGTTCCTCCTCTAAGTCTAAGGAAGAAAGGACTTGCACTAATGTTGGGGATGTGTTGATGTTGACATCAATGCAAGAGGCTAATCTTCAACAAGTTTTCCCTTAGCTACCATCTCCTTCTAAATATTTTAACATCATGCGCTCTCCACATTCTCAATCGAAGAAGGTTAATGAGCTATAATCCCAATAAGAGAACTAAAATGTTTTTGTAAACTTAGTAAACTATAAGGAGCCGAAAAAATCAATTTCTTTCAATGAGCAGCCTCGTATTCTGTAAAATCCCACCCTTATTTTTTCCCAAAACTTCATACAACTTGCACCTGTTAGCATTAGCCCAATGTAAAGTAAGCAAACTAGAAGCAACCCTTCACTTTTTGATCACTGAGATCACAGAGTGGGCAAGGTGAGAGCATACGGTGTAAGGGGATTTGAAATACAATATCAATGCTAGAAGTACAATGAGCTATTGGGAGCAAGCCCCCCAATAGAGAAAAGTAAAATAGTTGGCGGCAAAGCCAACCACTTCCGCTTTTCAGCAAGCTATAGGAAAGTAAAGTAAAGAACTTGGTGGCATAGCCAACCACTTCCACTTTTCAGTGGGCAACAAGAAAGTATAGCAAACTCAACCACTTATCTATGTAATACAAAATAACTGAAGGGTGAAAGCTAATTAGTACTACTATATTAGTGTTACAATATGATGTCTAATACAATATATCATGAGATAATCAAACTATATGAAAGCCCAAGTATCAGATATCCATCCCTAAGACATTACAATGATAAGGCATCATGAAAATATGAGAATACAATGAAAATACCAGGTCTAATATGTTGCAACGGCAGTCTGATATGACAGGGCAGCGAACTGGAAACTTCAATCAGCCTTCAAGAAATCATCATAACTCACTCCAGACACCTCAGAATGAACCCAAATCAGTGGCAAATGACCAAGCAGGCTAGGCATCCAAATCCAAGCAACCAAACACCTTGAAACTGTAACCAACTCCCGAGCACGGATTCCAAGACACCCATTGCAAGCTGTATGGCTCCCTGGGGAGGTCGACCCGCAAGTAAAAATCACATACTCCACTAAAAATCATGAAATCTTAGGCATAGGGGCGCCCAAGCATGAGAGAGCCATAGGAAAAGTACCCACAAAATTTTCTTAACTTTCCAGTTCACTATGAGTGAAAACGTACTTCATCCCTCTAAATGAAGAAGCATCCATTGTTCAACTAGGAGTTATCTTGCAAAATCGAAATTGAAGAAGAACTAGGAGGTGTATAAACCTCGAAGCAAGAGTCTAAAATGATTTCAACAACACTTCGTTATGATAAAATTCGATAACCAAAAGAGAGGGAGACAGGCTTTATTTATAAGCCCAAGAACCCAGAAATTCAAAATCTCCTTTCCATCCAAAAGGGACGCCCACATGAGGAGTAATATAAAATATTAAAAAAAAAAGACTTGACTTTTCAAAATTGGGCGTCCATCTTCACTTGCACAAATAAACCTTTAAAAATTGCAATAATCCCAATATTGGCGTCCAAAAATGAGGCCCACTTTTTAAAACAACTTAAGTTATAAATCCTAGGTGTGAGGGCCAAAAAGAAGCATTAGAAAATAACATAACTTAAGTCATTAAACTTTCCTTTTTTGAACTCCAAGAAAGCTAGAGAAGCCTCTACTAATACTACATTGCCACACTGCCAGAAATAGTAACTAAGAGCTGAACTGTTGCCAAACCACACTACCAAAAATAACACTTACTATAAATAGAATTCTGCTAAAAATAGTAAATGACTCCAAACACCATTTGAGCACATTCTGGGTAGCTGTCATAACTTACTAAAAATAGTAAGTCCAAAAATAGTCATTGATGAAAATGCATGTGATAGCCCACTAAAGGTCTCTGAGCACCTAGAAAGACCCAAAAAACATACTGGAAAACTCCTGCAACCATCCCTTGAAAACCCAGAAGTATACCTCCTAGAAAATAGGAAACCCTAAAAATGCCTCTGAGTAGCCCACGAGACTTCAAAAAAGGGCTATCGGCTACTAAAAAGCATAGGGCTAAAAAAGGGGGCATTACATATTCTTCAACCTTTGCCTTCAAAACAATTTATTATGGCAACAAGTTGGCCTCCTATGCTTTCAAATGAGGAAGAATGAGGGATAGCCTCCCACTTTCAAGAATTAGAACTAGCAACTATAAATCAGTGTTCCATGGGGACGCGTCCCCCCCCAAAAAAACCTGCGTTTCCTAGAGGGGGACGTCTCGGAGACTTGGGGACTTGGGGGGGACGTCCCCCCTACCATCCCACCACCAGTGTCGCTGTCTCCAAGACGCCACTAGGACTTCGAGGATGTTGGGGTGTCCTCAAGACGTCTAGGGGACTCCTAGTTGTCTCCAAGATCTATAATTCTTATGCTTATACATCTTTTTATAACTATTTTTTCAAGTACTATATGTATTTCAGCACCCTACCACCCCGTTGCCGCCGTCCCCCTACCGTCCCCCCGCCGCCCCCAAACTTAGACCCCCTATCCCCACATCCCCGAAATGCGCCCCACCCCCCCCTGCCCCCCTCCCCATCCTCCCGTCCCCGTCCCTCCCCCGAAACCCCATGGAACACTGCTATAAATCAACCATTTGAATTCCTCTAATAGAGATTATGAAGCAGATGATACATCCTTGGGATAGAAAGAGGTTAAACCTAGAAAGGTGGTGATTAAATTTCAACAACGAAGGCATGTTTTGACTAGGCTCCAAAGTAAGGGAGGTAAAATGTAGTATGTTTATCTCTTTGGTTTTGATGGTTAGCTTGTTTTGTTATGGTAATGTTTGTTGTTGGATAGGGATACCTTTTAGATCCCCTAATAATTGCAATAAAAAAATCATTATTATGATTTGGACTCATCACAAACTTGGCAACCTCATTTTTAACTCGGACTTGGCACAAACTTGACAATTTGGTTTCTACCTTGGAGTCAGACTTTACAAAACACCCAATGCAAACTTGGCAATTATTTATAAAAGAATTTTTGAGGAAACCCATGTTTCCTATGCACTCTTATCTAAATAACCTTCAAAGATTTTAAAACAAATCAGTTCCATGCTAGTTTTCTCACATACACAAATATACATTGAAAATAAGTACAAAAGCATATTTGAGCTAAACAAAACAAAAAATTTAAATATGTAAATATTTGAAGTGTTTTTATTGTACAAAACTAATGGATTATGATCTCCATAGCATCAAAAACAAAAAGTACAACATGGAGTCATGCACTATAGTCAAGAGGAGCCCGCATCACTCAACCAAACATCATTGGCTCTATAGTGGATCTTGCATTCACATCTCAAATAGGTCCTCAATGCTGCTATAGACATGATACTTGTGCATGCATCAACAAAATCCACAAGATCTACTCATGATCTCTCCTCATTGTCTCTACCTCAAGCTCACCCAAATCAACTCATGTGTAGTCTTTCTTTGTAAGCACAAGATCCTTAGCCTTAGTGATTTAATTTGATAGTGGATCAACTTTCTCCAATGCAATGGGAGACAAAACAGTGTCCATAATTTTTTTGTGATGGAGAAAATTGTAGTGAACATAAACAAGATTGTTCACCCTTTGCACTGTCAATCTATTGCACTTTTTGAAGTGTAAGTGCTAAAACATATTCCAATTACATTCACATCCTAAATAATTGCATGGTTGGCTCAAAGGGTATGTGAAAATTCTTTGAAGGTTTGGCACCTTATCACCAAACCTCTCCCACCATGCATCTAAAATAAGAAAAATGACATTGAAATTTGATTTAAATGGAGAAAAGTGTAAGAACTCAAGCTCAATGTTCAACATTTACAAAAGAAATAAAAAAATATGACCTTAATTTTCTTTTATTTACCTAATTGTAGTATTGTTCAAGTTTCTTTGCATATATATGGAGTAAAGAAGTCCCTTTGTGTAGGTCTTAGGATCTCAAATCTCAAAGACAACCCTTGCTCTCCTTTGAAAATTTGTTTCTATCTGCTTTATGACCATATAGATCTTGCTCAAAACTTCCTCATTGGCCTTGAAATGTAAGCATAATTGGAATGCTAAAATTAATAAATTATTCTATTGTGTAGTGGCTTATGAAATTGATGGTGCTATTCATGACCGATGATTTCTTGTATAAGACGATAATTTTTTTCAACACCATAAATGCTCTCATACACATAGCCCACCAAGGGCTTCTTTGGATCAACGCCACAAAGGAGGGTAACTATTAAGTTTCAAGAATAGAAGATAAACAAATAAAAATAACATATAATTAAAAAAGTAGGCAGAAGAGAAGTATAAAAAGAATTTACCTCTATAATTTCCTTAAGTAAAAACCATAAGTTGTTCTCACCAACGACCCAATCCACAACATAAATTTTGGCATTCTTCGTCAAGTATGATGATTGGGACCACTCACTAACATTTCGAAGCTGCCTTCAATTGAAGCAAAAACTACAAAATCATAAAAATGGTCATAAACCAGCTTATACCAAGATGAGCCTACTCCTTCTATGTATGTTTCCTCATTAAGTTGAGGACCCAACCAAGATTTTATATATATTATGATCCACAATAGGTTTGTTTCAATGAAATTTATCAAGATCTTCCTAATATAAGGTCAAGGAAATAAGTGGAATTGGAAGTTCAAAAGAGGTGTGCTTCTATATGAGAAGTCTACCCGCAACAACATAATTTGTTGCATTGTCCATAATTACTTGCACAACATTGGCCTCCCCCACCTCAGGTGTGTCTTTTAAAATCTCACATAGAAATTCTGCATTTTTCATCTTGCTTGAAACACCAATGGATTTTAGAAAAACAATTCCCCCTAAGGAAGAAACAAAGAAATATTCAACATGATGTTTCTCCTATTTCTCCAACCATAAAACATGATGGTACAAACCTTTTTCAACATATCTTGTATTGCTCATCCACTATGGACTTCACATTTGCCTTCTTTTCATTCAAAATTTAGACCTTTAGCTCATTATTGAGGGCTTTGAACCTTATTCCAACAACATCAATAGTTTCTGTAAAAACAGGCCCAAATAATAAAATAACAACAACAAATAGGGAAAAAACAGAGCATAAAACAGTGAGAAAAGGCCGAAAGAAATTATATTGATCTATCTTTTATTACATACAATCCAACAAATTACAACAACAATAGTGTTGTTCACAATGGACAGCCTCATATTTATACTTGGAGCCTCTAAAATCTAGAAACTTCTAATATTCTAGAGAACTCTAAAACTGGAACGTTCTTTTCCTTGGACAACTTCTAGTTGCTTCTAGTTTCTAGAAGATTCTAGTTCTTTTAGAAAAATCTTGTTACTTTCTAGAAAATCTTATTCCTTAATAGTTTCCACTAAATTTTGTCTGTAAGGAGATCTAAAAAAATTTAAAAAATGGTAAGTGCTCTAAAATTAAATAGCATGCACTTTTAAAATTCAATAGACAGAAATAAATTGAAAATCATAGTTTTAAACAAAAAACAGAAAAAAAATGACTTAGCCTCATGAAAATTATGAAATTGAATTGTACAATAGAATCAAAATCTTCAACCACACTGCTTGCTGCTTTGTTTTAGTCTCTATTCTAACCCATGTTCTCAATAATGGTTAGAAACCTAGAGAAAAATGTGGTACAAAATAGGAATGCAAACCCAATTTGTGAACTCTAGGGCTAACAATAGTGATCAAACTTGAAGGGAATGGAGGAATATTATAAGTGCCAACTTGCCTCATGGCTACATCTCTACTCTACCTCTTTCTAAGGTCCTTTTCTCAAAGCTTTGACACCTCTCTCACAACTTTGTGGCTTGTGTGTACAAAGAAGCAACTCAGCCAGGTATGTGAATAAAGTCAAATTTTAGACAATTAATGCTTCTTCCACTAGTTTTGGTTTTGTAATAATTGCAAAACAATTCCATTTCTTAGCACCGAAGGTGGCATGATTCCAGCAAGGGGTCTTTTCTTGTGGCATTAACATTATGATGATTTGCAAGTAGGCTACAAAATTACAAATATAGTGTAAATTTTTTTAAAATAGAAGAGAGGAAATAGATTGGAATCTGAATTACTGATTATAAAACATAAAAGGGGGAAAATGAAGGGGAGAATAAGATCTCTTCATTTTTCCATTTGCTTGTTCTCTTGTTCCATTGTGGAAAGAGAGAAAAAAAAATGGAATAGTCAACAGAAAAAGAACAAAAAAAGGGATATAAATAGATATATATCTTCATTTTTGCTGCTCCAAATACTTTGTGGGCTACTCCAAAATCATAGTTTGCTGCTCCAAATGCACAGATTGCACTTTAATGTTATGAGTTTGTTGTTTTTGCTGTGTGGTGCTACTCCAAAATAATAGTTTTCTGTTCCAAATGCACTAATTGCATTTTGTTGTTTATGTGTTTGTTGTTTTTGATATGTTATACTGCTTCAAAATCATTTGTGTGTGCTTTTGTTTTTACTTTGCATGTGTTTGTATCTTTTGTTTTCTGTTTTATGTTCACATTTAAGACATTTAAGGTTTTTATGAACTTTTAATTTTTTTGTGTTTTTTTGCAACAGCATGTACACTTATCTTTTTCCCTCCAGGCAATAAATCTAATCGCAGAAGAAGCAGAGGAGCTTGCTCTTCATAAAAAAAAAATTAAATCAAAGAGGAGATGTTTGTATAGAAAAAAGTTATCTTTATGAGCATCAAATGTTGCCCCTTAATGATTAAGTCAAACAAAGGAGAATGATAAAAGAAGAGTGTGATGGATAAATGCTAAAAGCCACTAGCTTTTCATATGTGGTGTTTTTGCAGTGTATCAAATTATGTGATGCTTTATTGGGAATCAAGTGCATAGTTTCAGGTCAATCTTCATCTGATATGTGTTTCATGATAGCAGTTCATAAGAACCCATTTCTTGTAACCATCAATGGTCCACTTAGCACTCATTGCATCTCTGTGATGCTCACACAGGTGAAGAATGGATATTGCTCTATGGGCAGAAAGTAGAAACTTGATTTTGAATCATCTTTTTATTTTCCCAATTTGGTTAGTTACACAATAAGGAATGGCATCTTGCCATATAATTTTTCAATCATTACCTGTAGCAACACCCCCTGATTTTTTTTTGAAATATATGTTGTCCAATTAAGTTCACAGTTAATTCGGCCAAGAGAATACCAATGGTTAATAACACAGTGCAACTCTGATATGATTAGCAACTAGATAACAGGCTGTCATAGCATTTGATGTAATGGTTTATTGCTTGGCAACTATTGTTCATGACTCAGTGATTAATTACATTAGCATACGAGTCTCATTACATAGATAAAATCAATGTGACATGAAGCATAAATACCGCAATACAGAATATTATTGAGAGTTGCAGAACTTCTGTAGCTGATTACATGGCATATTGGACTTTAACATCACCAATCGCCATCACACATAACATTGGAGACTTCTTGACATAGATAACAAGTTGTAAGGGACACATAATCTCAACCAGCTCTAGAGAAAAGCCCTGGACATTGCTGTTAAAGGCCTGTAAATTAAAACTGAGCATATCACACTGCCTGGAGATTATTACAGCCATCCATAAGTCAGTAGAGCATGTATGAATTGCCTTCCCACCTATGAAGAATATTCAAACTGCTATTCCTGTTCTCCAAATGAATCCCTCAGCCATTGTAGGATTTGCAAAATCAGGTCTTCAGCTAAAAGGAAATGCATCTAGAAACCAAACAGGTCTGCTGTAGCTTGATTTCTGAGTGTTAACAGTAAGCCATAGTGGCAAAATAAAATCATCAGCACTTCCAATAATACTCCCAGCTGTAGCAATAGGCCAAAATGAGCACACCCAACACCAAAGAACGCAACCAAACTGCCCAGACCTACAGATTAATTCCCAAACAGCCAATCTTGTCCATTTCCTAGTAATATGATCCACTCAGAACAACTGTAGCAGCACTCAGAGGGACTGATATGCACAGGGGCGAGATAGAATTAATTCATTTTAATTTTTTGGAGAGCTTCAATCTGCAGTCTAACTCCTGAAACCTGTTATCACAACTATGGTGCCAAATCCAAGCTAATTTGATGCACTAACAACCCTTAAAATCTGGCATCAAAACCAATATCACCTCCTTGTAGCTGGACGGCCTGCCTAGAGGGGCGATTGGCTCTAAAAAATGATTTCCAGCCCTTTAATTTCCGTTAAATGTTGCAATATGGTCGCCCAACATAGGAAATTCATTGGTGAAATACCCAAAATAAGAACTTCATTCAATTGAACAGCACAAACCAAAAAGGGGGATACAGTCTGTCCTTGCAATAGTATGGCCAGGTCTGAAACTGCTACAAACCCTTCCAAAATATACTCCAAAATGGCTCCAAAAATCATTACCAAACATTCCCAAAAATAAGCATATATCAAAATACCTTAAATAATTTCATGACTGAAAACTCCAATTTGCAACTCTGCAAAAACAATGGTGATTCCTAGGGTAGAATCACTCTAGACTAGCTAGGGATCGTCTCTCAGATCCGAAACTAGTGATTTGATGAGGGCTTTCTTCCTCAATCAATCCTTGGAAAAACCTGTTCACTATAGCAACATCTTGTTATGTGTGCAAACTTCAATGATGAAATGAGAGTCCAAAGCCCCATTATATAGAGTTGGAGGGAAAATGGTTGATTTTAAAAATTTAAATATTTTATTTTTTCCCTCAAAAGACCCCATTCAATTTTAAAAACATTTTAAGTCCCCCAAGCACTTTTCCCTAGGCATCCAACTTAGGGGAATAACCTTTTCACTTATAATATTTAACACTAAAGTAATATTTAAACATTACTTTATAACTTTAGTGTAAATATTAAAATAATTCCAACCATCATACGAAAAGCACCGACAAGACCTCTGAAACAAAAATTGATCGCACCAAGAAGCTGCTAATGACAAGGGAAGATGTTGGGTGCCAAAACAGGCACTTATTAAAAATAGCCGTGTTCTCCAAAAAATGTGGAGAACAACCTAGATGGCCAAAAATGCAATAGAGAACATCAACACCATCCCGAGTACCAACTAAAGGCCAACACACCACTAGATGCTGAGAAAACTTGCTACTGAACTCTCCAAGAACCTTGGAGTCCCTCAATCACTTCCAATTAGCCTATGAGACTCTAGAATAGGCTAACTGACACAACATTTGACTAGGCTTGAGAAGGGGACATTACATTCCCCCACAAATGTTGTGAAGAAGGATCCTATCTATGCCAATCTATTAAGTATTTGTCTTCCTCATTTAGAAAGATATGTACAAAACAATAAACTAGTCCACAATTAGAGTGGATAGATTTTTCATCACTGTCACATGAGACCAATTTGGTATATTAGACCCCCATATGTAAGTCCACAAGTGGATTGCTTTTCTATTTTATTGTTCAACCAGGTGAACAACCCTTACCCCTTCTAGATGTGAACTTGTACATTGCGTGTTGATCAAAAACTTTTAAGTTGAGGAAAGGTATTGACCATCGAAAGCCTTCCACATGGAGACCCTCCTACTAAGGTGAATGGTACTTATGGTGATTGGTAATACAACTATATAGATAATATCATTATTTCAGAATCAGCTTCAGGTTAACACTGAATCAAGTTGCATGACCCATCTTTCATGAGTGATCTAGCTAGAGGAGGATGGATTGACAAGTCAGAGGATGAAGGAAAGCCAGATAGGTCAATCTAACCAGAGATGAATACCACCCAAACTGTTGAGACTATCAGAGAAATTGGAAAAAGTAATATAGAAAAATAAGAGAAAAATATTAACAATATGTTAAAGTTTGTGAAAAGAAAGGTTTAAGGTTGGAAATGCTGCTCAGAGTTTGGTAGAGGAAGTTAGGGTTGACATGGCCACTGGTGCTGACAGAAGAATTCCAGTAGTGGCACTTGCTTGGCTTTGTGAGAGATGGGTTCTTGTGAATGGTGACTAATGAAAGATGTGTCAATAAGCTTAGCTCAATATTAACACAGCTTATTCCAGAAATAACAACATTTAAATTGCTATTATTAGTTTGTCGAGATTACAAGCACAACATCATAGGACCAAAGTACAAAATGACTCTCCTTAGTAGGTAAAAACAATAGTAGGGTTATGCCAAATGGCACAACTTGTCTCTAGAACATAAGGATGGAAGTAGTCAATTTTTTAATTTTTTTATGCAAATATGACATTGACGTTGACGAACATGAAGTTGCAATCATCATGAATAGTTCTTAACTTCTTATTGAGTGGCTCTAATTTATAGCAGAATAAGAAAAGATGCTCTTGCCATGATTTTGCAGATTTGTCCTATAATCTATTATAGTAGTGACATTACCATGTTACTTCAATTCTTATAGGGTAGGTATGAATTTGAGTTTAACCCCACTGGAGGATAAAGGTCATCAATTTTTTTCACATATTTTACTCTTTTCTTACCTCTAAGATCTGGGAAAAGCCAGAACTAGAATATGTAATAAGAATTCCCCCAAGTTGTCAAGTAATTGGAATCCTTCTGAGTTCTGAGTTTTGGAGTTATGGTCTAATGTGTCTTACCTGAAATTACAGGGCTCTCAAAAGGTTCAACACAGACAACCTTTATAGATGGGTTTTTCATCTTCAAATATCTTCCAACCCCTGTTATGGTTCCTCCCGTTCCAGAACCTGAAACAACTATGTCCACTTTGCCTGCTGTATCTTGCCAAATTTCAGGACCTGAAAACACAGTGTGATATTGGAGTAAATAAACATAGAAATCATAAAAGTTGAATTTAAAAGGTGTAAAGAAATGACTTACATAAAAAAAAAAAAGAGTTATTTCTTGTGAAAAATCATATCTAATGTTGGGGTCTTAAAGGTTAATTATTGAGATTTTTTGGTTACAGTAACTGGAAAAATTGAATAGTATAATCTCTGTTCTTGATGCATCAATGGATGATGCTTATTGGAAATTTTCTAACCACTTAGTGGTGATCAAGTTCTGATTGAATATTCTCCTCTAAATTTACTTATCATCAACTCAAAGATAGCTTTATATCATATCATCAAAATTCTCTTCTCAGAAAACAACTTTCATAATGGTGTAAACATCATATGATTGTACTGCCTATAATGTTCTTATTTCTATGGTTTCCCACACGGTTTTTGCTATGTGTTATGCCCTAACAAGGTTAGTTTACTAGGCCCACATAGCTTATTAACATATTTTAATATAACTAGAACGACCTTTGAATGTATTTTACAACAATTGCATTCCATGCTTTTAGTTCTAATACTCTTATGATCCTCTACCTTAACAGAAAGGGCAATGTAAGTATAAATGAAATTTAGTATTGGACTAAACTATGGATATGTTTAGAAACAGATGTAAAAACCAATAAGTTTAGTATCATCAAGTTGATATGAGATTAGTATAGATATCAATTTATAGATGATGTCTCACATTCCAAATCAAAAATAAGAAAGAAAGAAAATGTGATTCAACATTTATTACATCTACATGGTTATTACTTATTACCATGTCCATGCCATAAAATCTACGAATAAGAAAATATTATCAACATTACAATAATGCTATTGAAGCTTCATCACTAAAAAGTAAAAAGTGATCAGCACATCATTATTATGATTACACCCTTGAGATTATAAGCCAATTATAGTCAAATAGTTGTTCATTGGTTCTGTCACCATTTATAAATTTTAAATTTATCATTTCAATTTCTCTGCTTTAAAATTCTTCATTGTCACCCATATCGAGGAGCTTAGCTTTACTTTTTAGACAATATGTCCATCAAGATAGGATAACCAGGAAAAGTCTCAACCATTGTATTGGCAGCAAAAATCTTATTTGACAACTACCCTACATCATTATTCCACTTAATGTCTCCAACAAGTTGAACAAATAAGGGCCCAAAGTCCACCAGCCTTTCTTTGTGGGGATCCAATCATTTGAACAAAAAACTATTTGTGTGTTCAAATTCAAGTTTCAGATAGCATCCACTTGCTATAAAAATCCCAACTGTATTACTTGATGATCTAAAACTATTCATTTTCAATGCAACACCAAGTAATCACAAATATATCAAGTACGATGTAAGGAAATTTGTTCACTTATCATAACTCACAATCTACCATGTTTGATCTATCATTTTGGTCTTCATTTTTTATACATACACAACTGTAATGTTTGTCAACATAATCACATGTTTTAGTTGCAATTAAAATGTGACATGAATAAAAATCATTTACTTAGCTCCCATAGTGTTTAGTATCCATGAATTTTAGAAACTGTCTTGTAGAAGATTAATACACTGGAAACAAAGATAATAAGAAGCTACACGCAAGTAATGTATCTTGTTTATTATTCATAATCAAAATAAAAACAATCACATAAATAAATTTCTATTCTTATTGTATGGTTACTTTGAGGACCAATTAATCAGGGTAGGAGAAGCCTTAGAATTTTAGCTCTGGGTGAGGAAGAAAAAGTCAGACATTATTAGAGTTGCTTCAAAGTTTTTCTTTCACTTTCTTTTTTAATTTCTGGGCTTAGCAACAACTGGGAGATTGTTTGAAGGCTTGATTGTGTGTTTCAGTGTGTTAAGTGAATACAAATTGATAGGGTGTATGAAGCATAGAATTGAGACTTGGTGAGCTATGAACTGAAACACCTTTTGCAAGGTTAGAAGTATTGCCTAGCAAACTTGCAAGTTTATTGAGCTATGAACTGAAACACCTGTTCTTTGAAAGTGTGCATCAGGATTTGCAGGATTACTAATCTGATTCAACATGTAAACATTAGGAATGGCTTTTCTCAACTCTTCAACTTTTTGCAGTGCCCTGGAAAAACCAAGTGCAGAATCTGCATCATAAATAAGGAACCATCAGATATCGTAAGGCCAAAACTTATACATAGTACCATATAGCAGCATGGTATATAGATGAAACTTTTTTATTAAGTTGGAAAATTAATATAGAAAATATATTGTGAATAATGAAAATGATAAATCTAAAACGCAAATGTTAAATTGATTACCAATTCAACAGCCATAATTTCAAAATTATGCAAACGCACTCCATGGTTCAGTTATCATAAGAAAAAAGAAAAAGAAAATAAACAATGCTTATCTGGTGAATTCCAAGCCTCATAATTGCATGCAAAACTGTTAACTTGTAACTTTTCTCATTTGTTGATGTAGCGTTGTATTTTATTCCCTGTATTGAGTAATAGCTTTAGCTAGAGTAACATGGCAATAACAGGTGATCACTAATCTGCCAAGATGATTTAACCACAAAGCAGTATGAATTGCTCTACAGCTGTTAACTTGATTTGCGTGAATTGTCAGCCTACACTCAACTATGAGGACAACATCATTAACCCTAGAAATTTTGCTTAGCTTGTTTATAATTCACTTCTATGTGCTCTAAGTTTTAAAAGCATAAACAATTGCTCTCATTATCAATTATGAATTACTTATAACTACAAATTGTAAAAAAAATACTAGTGTTTATGAATTTTGAAGTGACATTTATTTATTAAGATATGCGGCAAATTATTAATTTACTTATTTCAGAAGCTACAAGGCAAACAAGTTCAATGTTTATCCGATTACAAAATTATTTTCCATGCATGTCCTAATTCATTCATGAATCAAAAAAATTGTAAGAATACTTGGAATAAAGAGAATAAAAGAATTCAGCCATATCCCTACAAGGGGAAGCATTACTGCTGAAACATCTACTCTCTAAATTTAATGAGAATTAAAGAATAAGAAAAATGAAAACTAGAAAGCTGAAATACAACAAAGATTTCCACAAAAAAATCACAAAACTAAGTTGGAAATGATGCATCATATAACTGCAGGTACACAACAGTTATATGACTGTCTGCTTAGTTTAAAAAAGGGATAAAGTTTTTTCTTTTGACAATAGCAAAATCTTCCTTTATATTTCAATTTAAATATAAAAATTCCATATTACTCAATGGTTGAGAGGAATTGAAAAACTTTATCCAAGCGCGTGCTTATAAGTGGCCAAAAATACATGGGCCGGTATCATAAGTACAGTGATAATCAAAAGCCCTCAATGGCCCACGTGGCATTTAACAAGAAAAACTGTTGACTTCAGTCTCTGTGAAAAATCTGGTTAATCAAACCTACTAGGCATTATGCCCCATAGTTGTCCTTAATCCCTTTGATGAGCACACGGTTATACAGAGAGGGGAGGGGGGTGAGGTGGATCGGTATAACAGCAATCTTTACCAATTTAAACTTTAATCAACCACAGCAATAACACACTTGCAAAATCAAACAATTAGAACACAAAATGAACACACAATTTACATGGAAACCCTCGAGGGAGAAAACCATGGAAAAATGTTGCTTATATATATATATCTTCTTGTAGGCACCAACCTGCTTCTTTTGTAGATGCCAACCCATTGGAGACAATAATCCCCACTTACAGATTTTGTAGGCACCAACTCACTAGAGACACCAATCCCCACAATTGAGCACCAACTCAGCAAGAGACACCGGTCTCTTCTTTGATAGGCACCAACCTTCAAATTCTTCAATGCATTCACAACTCTGAATGCAATGCTTTCCTTCTCAAATCTGACTTCAAACAATACTCTTCACAAATCTGATTTCTAACAATGCTCTTCACGAATCTGATTCCAAATCTGACTTTGAATAATACAAGACTTTCTATCACAAATCTGATCACTACCCAAGCAATATCCTTCCTTCAGAAATCTGGTTCAAATTATGCACGATCTTCTTTCACAAAACTGATCACAAATATGGCAATATCTTCACATAAATTTCTGCCTTAAGATCTGATCTAACTTCCCTTAAAAATCTGCTCTCAAGTTATGCATCAAATAACATTAGCATTCTCTTCATATTTTCAGATATAAATCTGAATTGCACTTCATATTCTCTGTTGTAGATCTGCTTAAATACTTAATTGATTTTCTTAATTTTCTTACATCAAAAACTGCTGCCCACATCTTCCTTTTATACCACTATCTATCCCTTCAAGGGAGGCGACTCCTCCAAATGGGGTCAGCCCAATATCATTTTAATTTATGCATGCCCAAGGTGGGTGCACCATTCAAGGGGGGGTTGGCCCTCTTTCAAATTAATTTTATTTGCAATTTTAAACACTCACAAATTGTAATGTCCCCATTCTCAAGCTTAATCAGTGCAGTGACCATTAGTCTATTATATGAGTTCCCGTAGACTAAGTGGTATGGCAAGGGGACTCAAAAGTTCTTGGAGGAGCTAGTTGTGGTGGTACACGGTTTCTATTGGTGGCAATGAGCTTAGTGGGTAACACACGTCTGAATGACACTCTTCGTGGTGTTTTTGGACTTATGGGGTGTTCTCCAAACTTCTTGGAGAGCACGTCTACCTTTAGTCAGTCATTGAAATGGCTTTGATCATTTATACAATGCCTCAATGTCACATTAGCATAGTCAGAATTGGATTATGAGGCATTTTGGGATTTTTCGTAACTTGGGGTAAATTATTTTAATATTTCACTTAAGTTATAATGTTTAATTATTATTTTCATAACTTAAGTGATATGACCTTTTGAAAAAGCAAAATTACCTCCAAGTTGGATGCCTAGGTGAGAGAAGGGGGTCATTGCACATAAAGTTGATTATTATTATTTTAAAAGGCTTTTTGTGGGAAAAGTGAAATATTTTATTATTTCAAAATTGTAATATTTCCCTCCAAAAGCTATATAAGGAGGCCTTAAGGAGGTTATTGTTCGTGTTGAGAATTGATAATGAAGTGTTGCCAGTTTGGTGTTGGATTCTCCAAATATTTGAGGACAAAATCCCTCAAGGATTGTTCTAGTTTCCGAATTGAAATACATTCCCTAGCAATTGAAAGACTAATAGGTTGGAGCCTATCAATTAAGAGGTTGTGGCCTCTAGCTGGGTTGGAGCTTAGTTGGTGTGGAGAGATTGAAGTTTGTGTGGAGAGGTTGAAGCCTCCAATAGGTTGAATCCTATATTTTGTCAAGAAGAGATTGGAGTCTCTAGTAGGTTAGAGACTACAAGAAAAAGGAAGTTATTTATATATATAAGCAACATTGCACCGTGGTTTTCTCCTGAAAGGGTTTCTACATAAATGGTGTGTTCTTGTGTTCTCATTGGTACTTAATTGCTAAATATTGCATATGAGTAGCTGATATAATTATTTTGATTTTGAAAAGTAAAGGATTAATAGATATTGATTCACCCCCCTCTCAATAATCACCGTGTACTCAACAATACCATCTCTAGGGAGGCATGTTGATTGAACAAATTGAATCGCCCCATTTTCCTTGTTGTTGGGGGTCCCTAAGGGGTGTTTTCTGCTCTAATTGATAAATTAAATACATGAATTATTAACAGAGATGAGATGACAATGCATGTGTAAAATATATCTTTATTCGCTCATGAAATTATTATAGAAAAAGACCAAAGATGGTTAGCCAAGGATCAAAGACGATTCAACTAGATCATACTACTCACCTTGACAATACATAATGTGTTTAAAGGACCCAACAGTTTCCAAGAACACAACCATCAACCAACTGATGCTTATAACTACCCACAACCGACAACCAATTAATACATAGTTGGTTAACCAATATTACTGAAGCATAATAATAGACATTGTACACTGACTACATCATCCCCCCCCAAAAGAAAGTCATCTTCTAGACGACAAGTAAGCATAAAGTAACATTAGGGAAGATTTGTCAAATTGATGATGAGAGTGTAGACAAGGACCTGTAGACAAACTTGGGAGTGTATTTTACAAACTTGGACTTGAAGTGTACTTGGCAATGTCGTATGATAGTAAATTGTGTTTGTTTGACGATGCAACCAAGCCGTACAGTAGGGGAACGATGTCACCGTATGGTCTAAAAAAATGTTGGCCATTCACTTTGCTTTCCTTCTTGTCGTACTATGGAGTGGTGTTGCCCAGATGGTTGTCGTTGCACCAAAATATCGACTTGTTAATGCCCGATACAACCATTAGAGTTAATGAGTCCATGGGAGGCAGTTAAGCCATGTCACGAACCTGAGCACTACATTGCATAACACAAGGATACCAAGGGCACACACCTTGCAACAATCGCACCCAATGCAAGTGAGGGGTTTGAACTCGTGACCCAGGGTCTAATACCAATTGTTGCACAGACAGTTGTCGTTGCATGAAAAGATCAACTTGTTAATGTCCGATACAATTGTTAGAGTTAATGAATCCACGGGAGGTGGTTACTCCGTGTCACAAACCCAAGCACTAAGCTGCACAACACAAGGAGACCAAGGGAACACACCTTGCAACAAGTGGATAATCAGTCGTGTTGTGGGGATGAAGGTAGACCGCATGGTGAAGATAATTATCGATCATACTGTGTATGTTATTGTTGGCCATATGTTAAAGGTTGGTCGTACGATGATGTTTTGTCGTGCACTTGTTTGTCGTACCAAGCATGAAATGATACCTCAAGTTGATAATCATTACAAGCATGAAATCCATAATGAAATACACAATGTAGCACAACCAAATTGAAACAACAAATTTGATTTTCTGAATTAAACCATGCTGCTACAAACTGAAAGTTCTGGTCTGATTTTTACAATGGATTCTAGGGCACAACATGCCAAACAATGTCTAGAATTTATGCATAGATATTCAAATCTGAATATGCGATGTAGTTTTTCTCCTCCAAATGATGCCAATGAAGTACAATTAGGTCTCTGTGATGAGACCTCCACAAGGATGAGCTAGGGTTTTGTCCAAATCACCATATTCCTAAGGGTTTTCATCCTTGGAATGAAGGCTAGCAATATTGCAGCCGAATGAGATAAAACTCAAGATAAAATCATATGTGAATGATGATGATATGACTTCAAAACACTAGCCCTCCAAAATAAACTCCTCAAGGCCAACCTTCCTCTAGGTGCCAAGAAAATAAAATTATTTTATTTTATTTTTATTATTCTTTCTCAACTTGGGCGACCACCTTTTAGGGCTTCATAATTCATTTTTAGGACTTGTTGATGTTTTTTCACGACCGCACCAACACAGAATAAAGTCGTCAACGGCTACACTATTCTCTCTTGATCAAAGTATCCAGCACGCTAAGATTGTGAGAGAGTTCGTACGTTCAACTCCAAGGTTCCTTCAATGCGAATAGTCTCAGTTGGCTTGATGTGATTTGCTGGTATTTCAAGGGGACTTACGGAATTGTTCAACAGCGGAGGAAGGGATTTTCACAATTCGACGGATTTATCAATGAAGCACGGGTTTCCTATTCTAACCAGAAAGTACCAAATTTAAAATGGTTGCAGGGTTTAGAGAGTCTAAATCTATTCTAAGTGCGGGATATGGAGCTTAACTTTAGCAAACTTCAACCGGACTTTGCATTGCCTCGCATCGGATAGCTTCCACAGAGTCGGTGCAATCTTCAAGGGAGATGACTAAAGATATTCAAACCACCACTTGACATGAGGATACCATCACAACGACGCATACCATCATTCAAACTATGATTGAAGTTAGGCCCACGATGTTTCCAGTTGACCACACAAGGAGAACACACTGTCAGTGAGCCCGCTAGTGGTATGGATAAGCGAAGCTTGCTTAGATCAAACACCACATTCCATTATTACTATCTACTTGCATGAAATGAAATTTATTCTACTTTAAGCTACTATTCAAATCAGAAGGACGAAGAAACCTTGCTAGCTACTCACAACAAAAGACGAAATTCACCATCAATGAAAACTCTTTTATTGAGAGAGTGTTCACAACAATTTCTTACAAAGTTTTCAAAGGGAAAACTTTCCCTCTTCTTCAAACTATCCTATCAATCTATACTAAGCTATCTCTAAGCTATCACCTGTCTCTCTATTCTAATCTCTACTGTCTAACTCTAATGAGGTACAAATGAGGGGGGATGCCCCTTTATATAGCTAGCCAAGTCCAATGGATGGCTCAAATTACAATTGGCTGGATGGCCCAAATCGTGCCACCTCAGCCCTAAACAAGATTCACCCTAAAAACCGCCACCAAGAGGAGTGGGGTAATAAATGAGCCATTAATGTCCATCATCCCTCTAGAAGATTCTAGTCCAGAGACGCGTTCACATTGTTTTTGTTCTTGACTGTAGACTTGATCAAACAACTTCAACTTCTAGCATGGCAGGCACGTTCTCATTTTGAAGTTCCAAGACTGCAACCTCATTCTTCTGCTTGATGATGACTTTCCTCTTTAATGTTGTTCTTCAACCTTGAAGTACTTGAGGATCATTTCTAACCTTTGGGCCTTCATCCTTTCCTATCTTGGACTTGATCATTTCTTCCTCGCCACCCGCTTGATTGCGTTGGGTGCACATTGGGTCTTCGAGGAGAAACTCCAACACTTAGCCATTTCTTGCAACTTTTTCTTCCTTCAAGGTTGAAATGTAGTCTTGGAGTACTTGCTTCATCGCTTCAAGTCATCGTGCTCTAGTCCCGGCCTTCACCCTGCAAAACAAGCAAGGAGAAGAGCATCAGAACACTTCATCATATAAACTCACCTTACCTGATTTCAATGTTCGAGTGATCTCTTCATCTGATAGGGTTCGTCATTTTCTCTAGCACAACTTTTGCCTTCTTCACGATTTTTTTAACATCTGTAGGCTGGGTATATAACACCTGTGCATCATATTTCAATGCCTTAGACAAATTTCATCTTCCTCAAGGGTGTATTTAAGAGATGCCCCTTTTAAAATCATCTTAGCTTCAACTGCATCCTCTTCACTTTTCCAGCTGAGGCGTTCACTCTGACATTTCATCCAACTCTGACTTGAGAAAATTATTTCCATGAAGAATTCGATCAATTTCACCTAGGCAATCATCTTCAAATTCATCACTCGAGGCATTTTATCTTCACAAACATTTCTTTCTTGCCTTAGAAAATTTCTCAAATTTTCCTTAGGAAATTCACCAACCTGGTGCCCATCAAAGATCTTCACCTCAGAATCCTTGGCAAGCTGTGGAAGACCTTGAAATCCATTCCTCATCGAAGACATCTAGTACCCAGAAGAAAATTTCCTTTAGAAAGCATCAAATCCATGGGTCTACAAATGAAGGGGTACTTTTAATTTTTGAATTTTAGACCTTAGAAAAATCATTTTTCACCAAATTTAATCCAGTTCTTCATGCCCGGACATATTTCCTTGTTCTGACTTGACAATCTTCATCAACTTCATGAAGCTAGCATCCTCTGACTTCCCCTCTGGAAATTTCATTCATGCCTCCGGAAATTTCATATCTTCTCCAACTTGGGCATATTTTTCCTAAGGAAGTGAAATTTTGTGCCTTAGAAATTTTTTAAATTAGAATCACTAGCATAGGCACATTTTGAATTTTGCCTTAGGAAATTTCTCAAATTTTCAATCATTTTGCCTGTGGTGAGGAATTTTTTATCAACTCACTTATATAATTTTCCTTTTAACACCTTGGGCGAATATTGTATGTCATGGAGGATGTTCTTAATTTCAACGCCTAGCAACATTCACCACCTTGGGCACACTTCACACGTTCAAAAGAGCCTTCACCTTGGACATTGGCGCATATAGCACATCATGGGAGATATTTTATTATTTCAACGCCTATCATATTTCCCATTCAAATTACCATCACCTTGTCTTCAACGCCTAGCATACTTTATCACCCTTACTTACTTCCTTGGCGTACTTAGCATATTGAAATAGACTTAATATTTCCAATGCCTTAGAATATTCAACCTCATGCACCTTGGGCGTATTTTGTATAGTGAGGTGGATTTTGAATTCAACGCCTTAACTCCTTTCCTTCCCTTCCACTTTACCTTGTCCTCATCTTGCATGGCGCATTCAAAGGAGGGAGAAGAAAGTCAACCACCTTGTCCTTTTCCTAGCCCACTTGGGCGCATTTCACACATAGAGAAGGAACAACCTTTATTCCACATTGGGCGCATTCAGTACATGGTGAAGGATGGGCGCATTTTACATAGGGAGAGGGATGAACTTCCAACGCCTTGACTCCTTTGACTTCCTTCTAGCTTGAGCGCATTTTGCATGTGCAAGAGGATTTAAGATTTGTCTTTTCCTAGTTGAAGTGAGGGCGCATTTAGACTATGCAGGAGGATAAAACTTTTACGTAGAAATTTTCTAGCATCTTCATCCTTCTTTGGGCGCATATGGGGGTACCTGCAGGATATTCCAACACTCAGAAACTTTTTCAATCATCTTATTTCTCCTTGGCAAGTTGGATGCATATGGAGGGTGGAGCAGGACAAACGCCTTGCCTTAGAAATTTTTCTTGCTGCCTCTTGTAGCTGGGCGCATTTAGGGGTATGAAGAGGATATTAACTCTTGCCCTGGAAAATCCATCCAACTTCTTCTTGTGAGGTGGGCGCATTTCACATGTGGTGAAGGATGAACCTCTTGACTTAGAATTTTCTTCACACCTGCTTCCGCCAGCTTGTCCATGCCCTACTATATATAGTAAGTCCTCTGATTTTCACATATCTGGAGCTCAGATTGATTCGAAATTTTAACCACTGGATCTCCATGACCTTGTTAGCCTGTTCACATTGCCATCTCGAGCTGACCTGCTAAAAATAGCACATTTCCGAAGGTGGTTTACTATTTTTAGCAATTGCCTGTTTTTGAGGTCTCCACAACTCTATTTGACTTGAAATTCAAATGACGTGCTCCTCATCGGATGACCTGCTCGTTCACACTGGTGCTTGACGCTAGTTTACTATTTTTAGCCAGTTTCTGGAATTCCTTACTATCAATAGTAAGTGTTTTGATTGCCTTCAAATTTTATCAATGGATAGCTTGAAAGATGTTGAACGTAGTGGGATACACCGGTTTTCGGAAATTCTGACTTTTTACCCCTCTTTTTGGGTCTCGAAGCTGGAAACCCTAATCTGACTTGCATGTATATCAAATGACCTCCGTTTAACCTCGTTTCTGTTGCACTTCGCCCTGTTTGTGGTTCCGATGCGTTGGGCAGCTGCCATAATGGAACTGCTAAAAATAGTAAGTCACTAAATACTGATCATCTCGCTTTGCATGTCACACCATTGCGTAGCTTTTGAAAAACCCACAAAGAATCACTCGACATGCGCTAAAAACTCCGACATGCAAACCCTAAAAATAGCCTCTGAAGGCTGAATTTTGAAAGTCATCATCTCATTTTCCATGTTATATCATTGCGTAGGTTTCAGAAAACCCATAAAGAATCTCCAGACATGCATTGAAGAATTCTGCATATAAACCCTAAAATTTTGTCTGAAAGCTGAACTGCTAAAAATAGCAAGTTGTTCATTTCAGCTCAAAATTTGCAGACGAGCAACTTGACATGTTCTGGATGCAGTGTGACTGTCGAAACTTCAAAAATGCCGAAGGAATGCTCTGAATTGCACACTTACTAAAAATAGTAAGTTGTCGGAATTTGATGAAATTTAGCTGAGAGCCTGCAATAAGCATACTGATTGGATCGTGAAGCTCTGCCTTCAATTTACTTACTTCATTTGACCTCAGATTGACCATGAAAGCACAAACCCTAATTTTCATACTTGGCCAAAATTTTCACATTTGAGTTCGGTGATGGACACATCCCCCGAAAGGCAGACAGCAGAAAAGAGACAGAAAGAGAGAGAGAGACAACAGGAAAACAAACCAAAAACCAAGCCAAAAGACCCGAAGAAAGCAAAAATTAGGGGGTCCCCATTTGCAATGGGGCGATGTGTGAAAAAGGTCACAACAGGACCTCTCCTAAGTCATCTTCCTCCAAGGAAAATTATTTGAATTTATTTTATTTTTTCCTTAGCATTACAAAAAAAATACCCAAAATCATTTTCCATCCTTTATTTTCTCCTTCTCGGGTCACTCACCTCCTTAACCATTTTATTAAATTATTTCTCCTTCAGATGACTCACAAAAAAACAATTTTCCTAGTAAAATTGATTAAAAATAATATTTAATTAATTAGGTCATTCCCTTAGCCCTCTGGCTTAGCCTACGGGAATAAGATAGGCTAACCAACTCCGTTAGGTGATCACTCCAAAAATGGAGACATGATATCCACAAACAAGGTACTTGTCTCAATCATTCACAAGTCATGTGGCATTGAGGAAGCCAACTGGGAAGAGAGGTTACTTGTTGTACTACGGGCATATCGTACTACCTATAAGGTGATGACTAGCCACACATTGTTCCAACTAATGTACGGTCAAGAGGAAATAGTGCCAGCTGAATACATGGTGCTGAGCTTGAGAATAGGCATGGAAAATAGACTTGGTGAGACGGAGAATCTAAAGGAGTGGTTATTCCAACTCAACAAACTTGATGAGCGAAGAACACTAGCACAGTGGGGGATAGAGGCAATGCAAAAGAGAAGTACTAGCATGACAAACACCTTCGCCAAATGAGATTCTAGCCTGGCCAGTTAGTTTTAAAATATAATGGTTGTAACATAATTAAGCCAGAAAATTTTTAAAAAAGTGGCTCAGAACATTTAAAATCAAAGAATTAGGCAAGAACGGAGCAATCAATCTAGAGAATTTAGACAAAACTCTATTGCAGGACACCATCAATGGATCCAAGTTGAAACCATACTAGGAGAGAAAGGAAGCATTAATGAGGATGAACATGCTAGGCTACACAACCAAAGAGGATTGGGCAATGAGCAAAAGTGGAATCGAAGAAGAACAAGATTGGGGAATAAATGGAAGCCAATTTATAAAAGAAGACTGGACAACACCAAGAGGCGAGAGAATAGTTGAAGAAAGACTGGTCAAGAAAAGATTGGAAGGAATTGTAGTACCTCAAATACACAAACATTTAATCAATGTGTTGTTCGGAACACTAACACTATGGAAGAGAGTATGGGGCCACTGGAAGTTTCATGCACCCTACGAAGGAGAATGAAGAGGGTACCTATCATATGAACTTGATGAAGAGGTCGAGAAGGAAAGAATGGAGAAAGCAAAGAAGGAAATAAAGGAAAAAGCAATCTAGAATGAAGGCGACTTGGACAAAGATGGCTACGATGAGGACGAATGGGATGAATGTACAAAAAAAGGACTATGCTTGAAAGCCATAATAACAGCGAAGGACATGCTAATTGCCCAATCAAATGGATACAACGAAGAATTAATCAAGTACACCAAAGAACATAGCCAAAATCCCCTTACACTGGTGACCTCAGATGGACTATGGTAAGTCATACCAAATCTAGTAGGTCCACCAACGGTGGATGGAGAAAACATGACATGATACTAGTAGTATGGCAGACAATACGTCAACGAAAGCTATAAACGTACAAGACCTGCTCCCCTAGTTGATAAGATTTTTTACTTAAAATACCTTGGAGCATGTTGCAAAGAAGAATGTTATAAGAGACCGCCTTTTTCCTATAAGTGGCAGTACATGTTGGAAGTAAAGGTAAGGAAAGGTGATGAAAGAAAAAGTCAAAAAAGGAAAATTAATGACAAAGAGAATAAAACGAAGAAAAAACAAAAAATTAGATCGGCGGAATCAAAAAAGTGAAAAAGTGAAAAAGTGAGAAAAAATATTAAGAGAGGAGAAAAAATTAAAATAAAAAATATTAAATTCGAAAATGGGAAAGTAAAAATATTAAATTATTCAGGATAAAAGAGGTCGTACAGCCAAAAGAGAGTTCTAAAAATCGATAGCAAAGGATAAATTTTGGAAGGCAACTGAAATAAAAGGAGATCGTACGACCCGTACGATTCACCAGAAGGCAGCAAGTACGGAAGAAGAAAGAATTTAACAGTTTGGTACATTACCGTATTCAAGAGCAAAGACAAGTTGTACAAAAGGAGTTCGTACAATGGTTTAGTGTAGAGGCAGTACAGTGTGAGGTTGTACAGAGGTCACAAGAGGTAGATATCGTACGACAATTGAAGCCAATAAGTGTACAGTGTACGAGCAAGGAAAAATTGTTGGGTGAGAAAATCGTACAAGAGATATGACCACAAAAGGTAAACATTCATACAACATCCTTCCATATAGCGCGTGGGGTTAGTACAGTATCACCTCACACAAGGGGTACGACAAAAAGAAGGCAATACAGTTGAGCAAGCTATACCAAAGGGGAGGACGGGAGAAATATAGTATGGCAATCACAACATGTCGTACGGTGTATGGCAAACACAACTTGATGGAAAGCAAATAGTAAGTCCGTATGGAAAACAAAAAAGAGATAGCGTACAACGAAGTACTGTACGACAATATACTAAGGGTGGAGAATTTGTAAGGCTGCAACAACGTGCTAAGAAAAACAAACAAGGTAGTATCAATTATGTACGGAATAATAATTTTAGGGTACCAATCAACAATTACATAATACATATTGGACAAAATAGGTGTTGGAGAGTACGAAGGAGTTAGCAAGTGCCTAAAATCAATTGTTGCAACCATCTCCCAAAGCAGTTATTTATACCGAGAGTACCAAAAGTTTCTTGTTATCACAAAGACATGGCCGCTGCCAATAGTAGCAAAGGGAAATGGCCAACACCCTTCAAACCTCGCATTGCAACAGGGAAAACAACCAAGGGGAAGGACAACGATATAGTGGCAATCGATAACATTATTTGGCAGAGTCTCAATGACAGAATGTGATTCATCGTGGCTAGCAACTCAGGATGATCACGTCCTAAAAATAGCACTTCAGCATTTGTAGGTGGACAAGGTGGCACAATTACCATTCTTCAACTCTCGGGACTTTGAGCCATATTGCGTCAAATGATTGTGCACTATGGCAGACACTCCCACAAGTTTGTAATTGACTACAAAGGCTGCTAGATGACTATCTCTTACACATCCCCCAAATTCACTAGGGTATTTGGGATAGCCTCCAAAGGATCTTCAACAACCAAGCCTTTGGGAAAGATGTCCCGACAACTGAAGGAGAACATTCTAGCAAGAGTATGCCAAGCAGACCTCACATAGCAATAAAAAGATAGTATATGGGGTGTGGGAAACAGAGGGTTACGAAAGAATTTTCTCGCCAATGCTGAATGGAAGTGCCTCCTAGACTTGATCAAGTGTAGGATGACAAGCACTAGTAGAGCGTCGAATATTGCCATTTGGATGATCATGCTCCTGACGGGGTTGAGTATGAGTAGAGTATACAACTGGGCCAGTCTGCTCTCAATGAGGACACGGGAGTTTTTATGCTTAAAGCACAAAGATTTTTACATGACACAACATGCCATTGGGCTGCTACTGGATGCTATATATACACAGGTTCCTTTAAATAATTGGGGAAGACTTCAACCAATCGGCCAACTGGATGCAGGATGGTCAATAGTATTTTACTGGGCCAATCTAGGGGTATAGACGGAAAGAGAAGAGACACCTCATCCAGCACCACCAACAAAGAAATTGAAGCATAGAGACACTTCTTCACCCATTGGAGACAATCGAGAGGCGATTGAGTTGTCATCCTCTTTAGAGATGAGTACAAAGGAGGTATCGCTAGCAAGGGAAGTTGGCTCATAGGAAGACATCGAAGAGGCCATACCAATACAGCCAACAATACAACCACAACCATCCATACCCATATAGCCACCTATAACAGTAGCCTCCACTACATTACTAGTGGTGCCGCCACTACCAACGTCAACACCAATTGTAGTTCCACCAACAATGCCAGCCCAAGATACTTCAGTGGTGGAGGAGGACGACGAGGTCATAGATAACTAGTTGGGCATGATGGGAGCACCACTCGACGCTTTGCCACCACAATCACCCGGGCTATTGGTCAAGAATGTCGAGGCACCACCACAACCAGAGCCTGTGACCATCACAATAGACACATCGGGGCCTTCAAAGCACTCATGGCCGATTTAGTCCTTTCTTTAAGACCCTTCATAGCAGGTACCACCACCCACCCAGCTTGTAGCTACACCTTTTGGACCCTCACAACCGGAAGATAGAGACACCTCCATGGAGGCAATGCCAAACTCACATCCAAAGGAGTCAAGAGAGGAGGAGTCTAGTGAGGATGAATTCGATGGAGTTTTCATCGAGATTAATCGACCATATGCCTATGACCCTCTCAATACAATCTAGAGGTACTTGGGTGAATTTCAGTTGATGGCAAGAGTTATGTAAGGTTGGTGAACTTGGACAACAGCTGGACATCAAACATGATCCTTAGTGGTACAGGAGGCCAAGAGGATCCCAATGTTTATGAAATATCCCCTTATAATTTTTTCCAATTTTTGGCACAAGATTTCGCCTGTTAACGTTAGAGCAATAATAAAACAACTTAAGCAACCCTTCACTTTCTGATCACCTAGATCCCCATGAGGGCAAGGTGAGAGCATATGATGGAAAGGGGATCATTAGATGAAATCCAAACTGAAAGTATAATACTGAAAATCAACCCTTCACTTTCTGATCACCAAGTTCCTAGTGTGGGCGAGGTGAGAGCATATGGTGGAAAGGGGATCGTTAGCTGAAATGAATTGAAACTAGAATTACAATATGAAAGACAGCTCAACCGATCAGCTAGGAATGTAATGTAACTCGACCACTTGTTCAATAGGAGTATAATACAAAGTACTGAAAGAAACTGTCTGGGCGGCTAGCCGACCCCTTCCACTTTTCAGCAGGTAGTACAAAAGAGTAAAGTGTTGAAAGTAAATAGACGGCGAGACTAATCTCTTCCACCAAACAGTGGGAATGAAGTAAAGAGCATAACTGAAATATAAAGATGGCAAGGCTAGTCTTTCTCACTAATAGAGGGAATACAAAAGGTAGGATGCAAAAATGAAATGACTGAATCAGTACTATTGATAACAGCCTTACAAAGTGAAGCAATCTGCAAATTACAATGTCATCATGATAACCAAAACTCTCCAAAATGATAAGAGATGATCTCCAAACATAAGCAAGCTATCTACTATGAAAAATAAGCCAAAAACATGAAATTTTACCAATCTGATATGAAGTTGCAGCACTCAGAAAACTCAGACCAGCAAGCTCAAAGACCACCAAAACTGATCACAACTTCGTCAAGACACCTCCGAATGACATGAGACGAAGTGTAATCAGCTCCTAGGAGATAGGCGACCAAGCTCAAGCCATTGAACAATAACAAACTGCCTCAAATGTTTTATGCATGCATCCCAAGGCAAGGACAGGAGAAGTACAGCCTCCAAGAGAGGGCGACCAACAAGATAAAATCCAAAACTCCAAAATAAAATCCGAAACTTTGCAAGAAGGGGCACCCAAGGTAGTGGAGAAGGTATAGCCAATACCCAGAACCATTCAAAAATCGTACAAAGTGCTGCGAGCAAAAAGGTGTTTCTAGCCAAGCCAAAACAAATCAAAAAAACTCAGAAAACTTCATAAATCTTCATCTCAATAGGCTCAATCTGCTCTTCAGTGTAAAGAACAGTCACAAACTTAGCTAGGTGCTATCTTGCAAGCACGAAACCAAGGGTGCTAGGAGGTATGCATTCCTCAAAGCAAGAGTCTACAAAAATTTCGACAACACTTCAATATTCCAGCTCTGTGAAAACCCATAAAGAATTCAGAGACTAAATTGCAAAACTCCAACATGCAAACCCCCAAAACTGCCAAAGTATCCTCCTAGAAAATAGGAAACCCTAAATTCTGCTTTCTAACTAGCCTACGAGCCTCCGAGATAGGCTAACGATCAACTGCATAGATCACTGCTAAGAAGGGGACATTACAATTTATGCAACAACGATGTGAAGTTGAGTTCTTTCAGTGTTTCATCTCGCATGGGTGGCCAGGAGTGGAGACATGTTGATGCATGTTTTATGACTCACCAAGCATTCTAGAATAAAGAATCCAAAGACACTCTATCCTCTCTTGAAAAATTGCCTCGTATGCTAAGATTGCCAAAAAGATCATACAACAATTCCAATGTTTCATAAGATGGGTGTGGATAAGCTCTATGGATGATGTGATTTTTTCGGTAACACAAAGGGATTTACTCTAGCAAGTTATTTAGAAAGCAAGGACTTATATGCAGTGATATATTTTTTGGATTTTTGGATTTTAGATAAAAAAGTGAAAAAGGGAGTAAGGGTTGAGGGATCCTATACTATTCCTACAAACTCCAGAGACAGTAAGGATTGAGTGAAACCAAAAAAAAATACTTTGTTTTGCCACGATATACGACAACTACACAAAGCAAGTGCAATCTTTCGGGAATTTATGCTTAAAATTTCCTTACTACAAACAACACCATCAATAGAACAATATTATTCGAAGTAATACAATGAAGCATCCACATCAAAAGCTCAATCTAACTTTACGCATTGAATAGAAATCATCCATCCAAAGAAAGTATGAGCAAAGTTTCACTAATCTTTACGATCAATCTATCATTCCCTTAACATACATTCAAAAGAAATTCTAACTTAAATCTATTCAATGAGGAAGAGAAGTATGCAACCATGCAACCATTTGACAATGAAAGAATTCAAAGCATCTCATGCATCATGAACTTTATTATCAAAAATAGTCTTTTGCAACAATTTCATAAACTCTTTCTCTCTTATTATCTATGCTCTATATCATGCTATCCATCTATGAAAATGAGAGAATGAGAGGGGGGTATTTATAGAGTTTCCGAAGTACAATGAACAGCCAAGATTAATCTAGAATCAATGGCAGGGATTAAAAATAAACAACCCTAATTAGGGTTTCCTAAAACACAGTCAGTGATCAATGAGCTAATAGGCAGTGAACTGAAGTGAAGAGCTATTCTTGAGGAGGCCCATCCCTATCCTCTTTGGTGGCATTATACTGGATGAATTTAGAAACTATCATGTCAACCTCCTCGATTGTGACAAGTGGCAGCGCATTGACCTTGAATTCTAGCAGATCTAATTCATCTGAGCATTCAGCAAAAGTATCTTCCCATTCTGATTCCTACAGCTGGAAACTACGAAAGATGAACAAGAAGTCAGCTACCTTAGTCAAATTTTGCTTGAGGATAGGCCCGGTAGTGAAGAAGATTTCTTGAATTTTGTGCTTCAAGTTTTCAAACCGCAAGTTGTTTTCTCATACAATGTCCTTCTCCAGCGCATCTGCAGCCATAGCTAGAATCTTTCCCCGAACTTCTTTTGTCCTTTCCTCAATTCGGATAGTATTTGCCTTTATCTTTTCTAGGATCTCGCTCCGTGTGATCAATTCGATGCACCAGCTGCTGAAATCATAAGTTGCACCTAGTGCAATTACTTTTCCGTTGACCAGCTCTTGCTTCAGCACTCCTTTAAGCACTTTGAGACATGGTATGATTTTGTCTCGAATATCCTCAGCATTATCCCATGCTTCCGCCAATGTTGCAATTCTCGAGAGAAAAGAAGTTTTCCCGTACGCCAATGCCAGTCTTTCTGCAAATACAACCACCTCTTTTCTGTTGCTGATTAACCATTCTTTAGTCTCCTTGGCTATATTCTTCTCCTCTTCGAGAGTCTCATGAGAAGTATTCATAAGTGGAGGAGCTACTGAGCTAGTTTGATCGAGAGGCTTAGTTAGATGCTGAATATACTCCTTGAGTCGTTCAACCTCTCATTTATACTCTTTTTTCTTTGCTATCTCCTTCTCTAGCCTTGCTTTGATAGTGGGAACAGAATTATCCAATTCTTCCATCTCCCGTCCTTTTGTGGTAGAGCCTAAATCGACAGTGGTAATGGCATATTCCTGGGGAGTAATTTCTTCCCTCGACTTGTCAACTGTCAGTACAACAACTTGGACTGTACGATGCCCAGCTTCATCTCTTTGAATGGTGGAGAAGGTTTTGGCAAGCTTTCTTGCACTGACTGCTTCTAATCTGGCTAGGAAATCGGCCATGTCATCTTCTTCTTTTGGAACTTTTTATGGTTCCTTCATCTTCAATTTCTCTTTCAGCCAATCAGGAATAGTTGGCTGCCCGATATCTTGTTCTTCCTGAATGTCCTGCGTGCCCGGGATTTCTTGAATTCCTCTCAAGCCTGAAATCATTCCTTCTTCAAACTCCTTGTCCAAAATGTCAACCTCATTGTCTGATTCCAAAATCTCAGTTCCTGTGGATGATGAAGGTTCATCATCTTTTGGCTAAACAGAGATAGGAAAGGGAATCCTTATATCTCCCAGAGATTCATCAATTTCTAAAATTTCATTCACATTTGCGGAGACAGCAGAATGAAGAGGCTCTGCTCTCTGCTGCTTCCTGTCAGGTTCCTCATTTGCAATTTCTTTTTCCTTTGTCTCCTTCCCTTTCTTAGGATTAGAGCTCTCAATTGGCTCATCTCCTTGGGATGCTCCAACATTCGAAGAATAAGATTCTGATTCGCCCATCAGAGTGTATGTCAAAGGTATACCCTTTCGCCGTAGTTCCTTAATCTATTGGTCTGCCCACCATTGTGAATACTTGATGATAGGCCTCATGAAGGTGTCCAAGTCAGAGATTTCCGGTTCTGACTAGCGCATTGGAGGAAGAGGCTAACTTCCATCAAAACCTGGTTGTGTAAATTCACCATCATCTTCAAGTTGGTTTGGCACACAGAAGAGTTATGTCGTTCTGATTAAGCTAACAGGCAATTTGGACCACAATCTTTTCCTAACATCAAATTCATCCGCGGCATTGACCCAATAATCTTCCAAGTCCACTTTGTGTTTATATTTCTTTCCGTTCATGGTTCCGATGTGGTGGTGAGGATCAAAATTGGCTCTAGATCGATACGATGTGAACGGATACCACTGCATTTCTAGTCTAGCACCTTCAGCTGCCTGTGCAGACGAGCAATATTCTTCCATGTTCCCGATAAAGAATGGGAAAGTGACGGCTGCTTTCTGTTTTGGCCTTTGGATGTTTTGATAAGTCTCCAATTGCCTAAGAACCTCCAGTAGAATCATCCTACGGGTGGGGTAGATGGGAAGCTTGAATGGATTCCCAGTGAATCCTTGGATTCGAATATAAGTGAATTTCAAAAACTGGATGTACCAGGATCCATATTTACTGATAAGGCTCTTTCCTCCATGTGTCAGCCTTTGATGGGTCCCCCCCTGTAGTATCCTTGTGATGAACATCAAGAATGCATCGTGCGCTCTTTTGAAATGGGACTTGGCAGACAGCTGCAACTAAGGGTAACATCCATACACTTTGAATTGATTTTCTCCATTTCCAACAACACCTTTGCATATCAATCCAGGATATCTATAGGCTTTGGCCAATAGATAAATGACATAGGAACTCATATGAAATGACTTAGTCTTTTCAAGGTTGATTAATTGCTCATGGATGTTATCACTGATCATTCTTGACCAGTTAAACATTCCGACTCCGGAGGTGATTTCCTCGATAAAGAAGTACATCCATGTTTCAAAGTAGGCACTTTGAGGATTGCCCATTATTCTGTTCAGGAGCAAAACGATATCACCGTAGTCCTACTTAAAGTTTGTTTGGTGCAGTTTCTTAGGCATTTTCTTAGCAGAAGCTCTTGGCTTTTCCAACCATGTTTTATTGATATGAGTTACACATTGATCTGCTCGATCCTCAAAGATTCTTTTAGCTTCCTCCTTTGTTTTATATGAAGTTCAATTATGATCAGGTATGCCGAATGCCTCTTGCATAGCTGTTTCTCCAAGGTGTGCCAAAATTCTTCCATCAGGAGCTATAATTTGTCTTTCCTGCGGGTTGTAATGTCTTGCACATTTGACCATCAATTCAACACACCAGATTGCTGGAGGAAATCCGCCAGCTTGAACAATCCCATTCCGTATCATTCGGCGGGCAATTGTTGTGGGCATAAGTCCGTTAAATCCATACATCCTCTTTTTGAACTCCTCAAAATCAACATGTCCGAGGTCTGTATCTGTGATGTTCTTCCATTTGGAATTGATCTTGGAATCCTGTTGAACTCCCTTACTTGCGAACTTCATTGGTGCTTTCTTTGACGATCCTCCGAGGGTGGTCATCAACTCTGTGGCTGGCAATTTAACTTTAAACTTTGAAAATCTGGTCTTTACTGCCGAAAAAGCAAGCTATCCTCTGAAAATTTTGACCTTCAGCTTAGAATTCTACCTCTTTCTTCGTTCTTTCACCTCGAAAAAAAAAAAAAATCAATCACTCAACTCTCAAAATTTCTATCTCTCAAAAATTCTCTCTCGAAAAATTTTCTAAGTCTTGAATAATTCTCTATCTCTAGAAATGGCGAGAGCTAAGCCTCTTGAAATTATGAGTTGATAATGACTTGAGAATGCCTTATAAGGTTGAAAAATTCGATCCATTTAGCAATTCTTTCAAGTTCATCGAAATTGGACTCTTGTTTATCGAGGAAAGTTTCTAAATTTTAAGCTCTTCATCTTTATCTTCATCGAAATTTTGAAGTCTATCTCTTGGAGCTTGATTTTTCTAAGTGTTTGGAAATAATTAAAGGTTTATCATGTGATTTTTTCAATTTTTTCAACCTTTAATTTTTTATTCTATCCATGCATTATTTTTAATTTGGCAATTTTTAATTTTATGGATTTCTCATTATTTTCCCCTCCAAAATTCACACGTCAGATTTTTCTGTCTTAGATTTTTCAATTGGGCTCAAGGGCGGACTTTCTAGTGCTCTGGACATGTTTCTTTTAGCTAAGTCGAACTCTTAATGCCTGGACATGTCATTTATTATCCAAGGTTGGACTTTGAAAATATTTTTCCATGTGCTCTTCAATGTCTAGGCAAACTTTTATGTTAGGCTCTTACTCCCAATGGCGGACTTCATTACTTTTCTTCCAAACACTAGGTGGACTTGATAAAATTCTTTACACACCCCCTTGATGTCTAAGTCAGACTTTGAGAATCTTTTTCCACCTTCATCTTAGGCTGGCAGACTTTCCTTGCTCGCTTCCATCTCCTCTTTCCTTGTGGTGGACTTTCAAAGTTTCTTGCAATGCCTTAATCTCTTCCAAGCGGACTTTCTAGAACTCTTTCCATTTCCTTTTACTGCTGGGCGGAATTGCCAAGTTTCTTTCCATTCTCTCCTTGGGGCGGACTTTCCAAATTTTTGGCCATTGCTTGGAGCAGACTTTCATTAGTCTATGCCATCTTCTTTCAAGTGGGCGGACTTGGCTTAACATCATGCCATTCTACCAAGGGAAGACTTTTAAGAAACTTTTCCAAGTGCAGGTCGGACTTCCAAGAAACCTTTCCAAGTGCAGGTCAGACTTCCAAGCCATAAGACTTTATGCCATTCTTCTTGCTGGGCACACTTCTCCATGAATCTCTTCAGACTTACACTCTTTCAGCCAAGAATCTCATGATTTTTCATTCTTTTTCAATGCCTTTTTCATCTGGAGGTCTGATTTTTACTTGATTTTTAATCTGTTTCTCATTCTTTTTCCAGATTTTTGCATGATTTTTAGTTGACTTTCACTGATTTTTGCATGCTTTTCATCAGATTTTTGATCCAATAGCCTGATTTTTTGGTTGCTTTTTATTGATTTTCTCAGATTTTCACATGCTTTTTACTTGATTTTTAGATTTTTCATTGATTTTTGCATGTTTTTTCAGTCTAAAGATGGAAACTTTGACTCCTTGATTGGTGGGACCTTGGCATTTTTTGAAAATAGAAAAAGCAAAAAAGCAACTTTCTAAAAATAGTAAATTCCAAAATGGTCCAAAAGTGCCAAAAATGAAAACAGCAAAAAGCAAAAAAGCAAAATCCCTAAAAAGTAGGAAGTGTCAGAATTGAGCGAAATTTCAACTTGGCTCGATTGATGACTCTAGACTCAAACTTGAAACTCATGGAGCGAAAGAACTTACGAAATTGTAACTCATAACCAAAACCCAAAAACAAACCACCGAGGGTCCCCATTTGCAATGGGGTGATGTGTGAAATAGGTCACAACAAGACAGTAGAGATGTTGGTTGTTTGGCAGCCAACCAGACCCATGACAATTGAGAGACATGGCCGAGTGCTCTCAGCACTTTATGGCATGGATAGGTGCTACAGAGATATCTTCATGAGATGGTGACAAGAGATCACTTCCATTTAGGAGGAAACGAAGACAAGAAATAGGACGCTAGCACAAGCGGAGACTACCAGGATAGAATTGACAAATCAAATCTAGAAGTCTCAGGAGCAATTGGCTTAGGCCATAGCAACCGAGCGTGCATGGGTGGCTACCTTGGAGACGATCGTCCAAGAGAGGGACCAACAGTTGGCTGAGAGGGAGGCACAACTACCTGAGAGAGATAGTACGTTGCAAGGGGAAAGGTTTAGGAATTGGAAAATACCACTACAATTCTCCAGGAGAGGGACCGAGAGTTGGAGAAGATGAGGAACCAGTTGGGAGAGGCTGTGCAAATGGTCAAAAAAGCCAGAGAGAGAGTTGGCAGCCAACCAACATCTTCAATGCCTTCGCCAACAACATTTGGCCACCTCTACACCTACACCAGGGACGCCTTCTCACCTTCCCTCCTCTCACTAATCACTTTCTTATGTTGTAAGTCCCCAATTTTGTTGTCATGCCGTCTGGAAGATGACTTTCTTTTTGGGGGGGTTGATGTAGTCGACCAAAAGTAATTTGTTAGTCGGCCAAGTAAATAAATAAATAATATTGTGCAACAAATGGTAATTAATGTGTTGTATCGAGAAGTAGTACCTGACCATGGATTAGTTGTACCAAGTAGTTACCAATGGTTGGTGTCCTCAACCAACGCCAACAACTATATATGTCATAATTTACTTATAGTCGGGGACAACACAAACTTTCTAGATATTGTACTTATTGCTATTCAATGAATGAGAATACTACTTTGTTCAGTGCATATGCATTCATGAGTACTTGATATCTATATTACTACAGTTTTCTATTCTCGTTTACTCTATGCCAATCAGTCAAGTTACTTCTGTGAGTAAACATGTTTATTTAGTGAATTTATAATCCATCCAAAGGTTGTTATGTAGCCTTTGAGTAGATCATATTCAGGTTTGGAAGGTGTAATGTCCCCATTTTGCGAGCATCAAAGTTCGTAAGGATTAGCCTATCATTTGACCCTCGTAGGCTAATAATTATAGATAGAGGGTCTCGTGTGGTAGTTACTCGGTGATTAGAGACATTATTCTTCAGCTGGATTCAGGTTTTGGCCTTTGCACAGGTTATTTGACTCAGATTTGCACACTTACTATTTATAGTAAGTTACTATTTTGGGAGAGTCAGGTTTCCTATTAATAGAAAGACACCTGAGCAGAGCATATTGGCAGTGTCGACCTTGATTGGGCCTTTGCAGCTATTTCTAGACTCAGTTTCACATACTTACTATTTATAGTAAGTCACTATTCAGGGTTTCTATTTTTAGACAGGCATCCAATCACATGGAGAACAGGGAGAGTCGACTCCTGGCTCAGACGGCTTAGCAATTAGACAAGTACATCAAGAGATATTAAAGTTTAAGTGACTTAAGTGATTTATTTAATATTTTAATATTTTAATAATATAATAAAATGCGTTAAGTGAATAATTTAATGTGGGAATAAATATTTTATCCCACATTGGCCAGGAAGGTGTTTGAGCTCTCTTAAGGAAAGAATAAAAAGAGAGGCAAGAGCTCATTCTGAATATCCAGTTGATGAATATTATTTCGATTGAATTTTATTGTGGAGCCTAGGGCTTTTACAGTTTTCTTCTTTGATCATAGGAAATGAAAACTTCCTATTGATAGCATAACTGAGGGAGTGAAAGATCTCTTGAAGGGTTGCAATTGAGGAGAGGATAATTCCGTCCTTTCATTTGTGCAAATTGGTGAAGTTTTTCACAAGGGTTTGAATAAAATTGCTACAGTAGCCGTAAATAGTGATTCGCTACAGTACCTCGGGAACAGTGCCCGCGCTACAGTGCCGCTACAGTATAATTCGGATTTTCAAGGGTTTAAAGAATATCAAATATCTATGGGGAAGCTGTTAGTCATGAAACCAAGACATTATATCTATTGCTGTTGAAGTCTGATCAGTTCTGGGCATCAAATCAAGTCTGGGCGTGTTTGCTAGTAAGGCTGAAAGTCTCATTCTGGCCACTATTCTCCATTCTAGGCACTTTCACCAGGTCTGATTGTAGTATACATATTAACATGCATGAACATTAGCTGTTTCTTGTAAAATCTGCTAAGAAGTTTGAAGATGTCATCTTGCTGATTATTTATTCTGAGAAATCTGTACATGCAAATCAGTCAATATATTACTTAGAAAATGTTTGTTTAAAGACTGTAATACCATATTTGCTTTGGCTACGATTTGGAACCATTGATAGCATTGACTCTTGACCGAGTAGAAGAATGTAATGAATGTATTGCTGTTTAGTCAGCTGTCATAGGTTGCAAACCTTATACTTACTGTTCATCACTGAGTCATTAGCAGAGTTGGTCCATGTCTAATAAGTGTTTCTGGGCAGTTCTAATTGCATAATCAGTCATTATTCATTCTTAGAAATTTGTAGGTGCACTGCTGTTCAAGTATCAAGGGCATGTCATAGTGTTGTTAGTATTTACATGTTGAAGTCCAAATGGTATCAATATGTCTATCACTCAGAAATCTCTATATTGTATGCTTTTTATAACCTCTTAATTGGCACACGAATTACGTCAACTTAGTGCTTTGGGAAAATTATTGTTCCATCAAGGGTGGGACATCTCAGAAGGAGTTTGGAAGAGTGCTAAAACCCTAAATCACCCATTCTAGGGTTCTTCTTAGACCTAAGCAACAAGGAGATTCCATCAACTTTTAGGCTACACCATTGGAGCTGCACCTAGGATTTGGGGGGAGAATCACCCATATTTGCAGCTGTTTGTGAAGTAAGAAGTAGCACCTTACTCGTAGGGAGATCTAGAACACTCAATTGCCTTGCATTCAAGCCTGTAGTCATCTCAGATCTCCTGCTAGAGGGTTTTGTTGTGTGTGGGAGAGTTAGGGCACCCTTCCAGGTTGCAATCAATCATTAACAACCCCCTAGACACCCCCTTTGCTACCTGATTGGCCTTTGATAGGAAATCTATACCAAGACTGCTACAACAAAACCATTAGGAGGTTTGTGCACTGGTGGTTACCTCAGAAAGTTGTAAATCAGATGGTTTCTAGTGCATATACTCTACTAGGCAAAAATTGGGGTTTGAACTTGAACTTATTCTCAAATATTTATAATTAGCTGGTTGTTTAATAACATGAAGTTTCCACAGTCCATGTTTAATGAGTACAAAGATTTATGGATTGCAACTGTGTGATAATTTTTGCATCAAAAGATCACACACAGTTGCAATCCAAAAATCTCTGTACTCATTAGCTGGTTGTTGTTCATTATCCCATTGAATGAATGTGATCTAGTGTTTATTATTTTTTATTTTGCTCATTTTTAGTTCAATGGTATTGGCTGTGGTGTAACAAATTGAGTTATTTTGAAGTTTTTAAAAGAAAAAAAAACCCTAGGGTTATTACATCTAATCTTTGTAGCAACTTGCAAATTTGAAATCAATTTGAATTTGTTGCATCATGTGTATACTCAATGCATACATCACAAACTTTAAAAAATTGATCATAACTCAAAACTGATCATAAATGATGAAAAGCCATTGTTTGATGAGGACATGGTCATTTTGAAGGAGGCAATTGATTGACATAACTACAATCAAGTGCATGCAAGCCACAATGTTGGAATTTCAACATCACATTTTGTAGCCTCCTCCTAATGGATCATAGCCTCATAGACTTCCACTCTATTTTGTTTGTAATTTCTAATTGATTTCTAGATTCAAACTTTGGTCTTAGAGATAAATTATGACTATGTACTATGCCTAGTAACCAGTAACCTCAAAATTAAAAAACAAATTCCATATTATATGGCATGAAATTTTAAAAATGATTTTTTTCCCTATTTTTACGATTTTTTCAGCATTATTTATTTCCCAACTCAATTTATTTACCAATTAAATCCAGATTAATTGAATTACAATTATATTTTTGATTTGCCTAGTCAACCTTAATCTTGATTAATGATACTATGGATAGAGCTTTCTTAATTGTTGTTTCCAAGATATGAACCTGCCAAAAACAATCTTGCTATCAAAGATTTCATAGTGATATTGTAAAATAGTGCATTATAGTCGTAAGACTATTTTCAACAGTGTTCTTGCCACTTGTTGAATGTGAAGCAAGCTCATATATATGTTTGAGCGATTTTTTCTATATATAAATTGGTCTCATTATGCTATTCCTTTCTACTCATAGTTTGAAATTTCTTGTTCACCTCATCAAACAATTAATGGGAGAGAGACAAAGACAAAATACTATGATACACCAAAGTTTAGAATTATACCAGTCAAGTAAATATCTGCGCCAAGACACTTCATTATCATTCGACGTTCAATAGAAAAAGTATTTGGCATTACTGCAATAAATTTATAGCCTTTTTGAGCAGCAACACATGCCAATGCAATGCCTGTATTGCCACTTGTGGGTTCCACTAGAGTAGTCACTCTAGGAGTGATTAGGCCTTTTTCTTCTGCATCCTCAATCATCCTACATTACAAAAAAATACTGTCAACAGAAACATCAGAAAGAGAAACTAATCATTCAAAACAAGAAGCTTGTTAGTTTTTATGATCAGATTAGTCAACAGAAATTTAATTCAAAATCAGACACAAAGACACAGCAGATACCCTGGGAAAACCCTCCACTTGAGGGAGAAAAACCCAGCAACAATATATCACTTATATATTGAATCACAACAATAATTGTCTCCTTTACAAGAGGCCAATATGAAGGCCAAATATAAGCACCTCAAACTGATGCAACACAGATACAAGCAGATGTAACTTGCAGATTATAAACTCAGCCTTCAATTTGCTCTTCTACAGAATACCGATCTGCTCTTCCTCTTCTTAATTCCCACTTGAGAATAATCAACCTATAATGCATATGAATGAAACTGAATGATGAACAATGAATGATCATCGAGCATATATACCATGTGATAGGGAGAGGACATGACCCTTAAAAACAAGTCGGCCACCATAGAGGAATACATCCCTTCATTAAATCGCGTCCCAATGAAGGAGTATGTCCCTTGAAAATCACGTCCAAGGGAGATGTCGGCCTTCTTAATAATTAAATATTATTTGATACAAATCGTGCCTCTTCATAAAATAGATGTCGGCCTCAATTAGTAAATAAAACATTATTTAGAAATGGATGTGCCTCTTCATCCAATCGCTGACTTCATAAATTAAATAGCCATTGGCTATAATTTAATTTATCATGTAAGGAGATCGGCTGGAAGGATACACCTGACGCTGCTATGAACATCAACAAAGCTCAGATTCACATATTTCTCATAAAACTGCAACCATGCAAACCATTGATACAAAATAGTCAGATAACATGGTTTGACCATATTCTTTCTGGTTCTTCTTTATTGCTTCTATAAAAGGGCTAAAAAATGGAGGATAAGTTAAATTAATTTTAGTAACCAAATTTTTTATAAATGCATGAAATTTTCTATGGTGTTGTTCATAGGGCCAAGAGAACATTAAAGATGATGGATGTTGGCAGATTCTCTTGCACTATTTGAAAATCATTGTGTTTAATATCAAACTCCAGATGATGGTTTCTAGTGCCTAATTCACACATGAATTTTGGTGAGGAATTGAATTCTTCAACAGATTCTTAGTTCCTAACAAAGAAACATCATTTAGTTTCACAATGGATCTTGTAATCCATGACGCAAGAGTAAATCTAAGTGACTGTTTTGATATGACTATTTGAAATCCTGCAAAATCCATAAATGGTTTTGAGTCTATGGCCAAAATTGTTGATGCCATGCAGATCTGCCTAGTCATGTTCATCAAATAATCTTCTTCTTAAAAATTCAGAATTTCATGTACTGGTTGGCCATTTTGACTTCAGCTTTTGTTGTCCCTGATTTTTGACATGCAAAAATCAGAGATAACCCATCAAAATTTTAACATTTTTAGGCCTTAAGGCACATTTTACGAGGTGCAAAGGTTAGAAAATTTCAATTTTGGGTCTATAATTTTTTTGGCCAACATTTTTCATTCACTCTCGTCCGTTTTCGTGAAATTCTGAGTCATTTTTCTCATGTTTTTGGTCAATTTCGGGTTTCTGGGGCATCACTACAAGTAGGCGTTTTGGTTTCTTATTACAAGTAAGTGATAGGAACTTTTTGCTCTTATTACAAGTTACTTTTTGTTTTAATTTTAAGTTATAGGAACTTTTTATATAACTTACAAGTTGTAGGAACTTTTTGTTCACTTTACAAATTACTTTTTAAAAAGTTACTTGCAATATGTTATAAAAAGTCCGATTTCACTTAAAGTCACGTGCAATGACTTGAAAAAGTTCCGATTTCACTAAAATCACTTGTAATTACTCTAAAAAGGTCCTATTTCTTTTATTTTTGCTTGCAATGACTTGAGAAAGGCCCGATTTTCACTTAAGTCACTTGTAGTCACTTGAAAAAGGTCCGATTGCATATGAGTTAACTTGCATTTAGTCCTCAAAAGTCCGATTGCACTTTAAAGTCACTTGTAATGACATTTAAAAGTTCCTATTTGAGTTAAGTGACTTGTAATGACTCCAAAAAGGTCCGATTTCTGAAAAATTAACTTGTAAAGTGCCTTGAAAAGCCCAATTTGAGTTTTTAAGCTTGCAATGTGTCATAAAAAACCCGATTTTTGAAAAATGAACTTGTAATGGCCTTTTAAAAACCCAATTTCTCTTGTTGCAGGTTTGTTCCTCTTTATTTTTGTTGTTTCTCTTCATTTTAATGTCTTTAATCTCTGACTTTTTGGGACGCCATTGTTTAAATCTGAGTTTGCATATGATAAAAACGCTTTAAATGAAAAACGTGTTTTCTTCTTTGTTCAATAAAAATGCCATACGCCTCCATTTCCTTCTAAAACGCATTTTCATTGCTTTCCATTTGAAAATGCCTTTTATTAGTTGAAAACGTCATTTATTTTCAGCTATCCATTTCTTCATTTGCCATTTTCATCTCATACGCCTTCATCTCATTTCAAAACACGTTTTTCTTCTTTGAAACGTCCTTTCATTGTCATTCATTTCGAAATATCTCCATTATTGAAATTCGTCTTTCATTCCATGCCATTTTCACATAAATTCTTCTTCCATTTCATCTCATTTCCTCAAAAGAAAAGAAAGAAAATAATGCCCTTGGCTGCAAATCGAGATTTTTCAAACCAATTGCAAGTAGGAAGTTTTGATCAAGAAAGCAAATGAAAAGTTTTTACCTTGCACTTTTACTTGCAATGGCTTCCAAAATCCCTATTTCACTCTTTACTTGTTGTCAACCTTCCAAAACCCGAAATTCACTTGTGATCCCATTTTTGCATCAATTTATCCCTTCCCTTATCAGTCTTGTTTGCACACATGATCTATCAAATCAACAAATCAAGGCATGGGCATTGTTTTATAACAATTTCATCTTGAATAAGGGGTTATGGGTTCTTCATCAATGAATAAAAGAAGAAGAGATACAACAGTAATTCATGGAGCAGCCTGAAGGTCAATAATCCTCATGAAGCCATCTAGGGACAAAGTGAATTAAGCATGGAAAAAGAACGCAACGAAGAGAAGAACTTCTTTCCTAAAGAAATGGTATTACTCCAAGCCTGTGATAAGGTTGAAGTTCGCCAAGGACACAAAGATCATTAAGAATGCAAATTCCCTTTCCAAGTTTGAGATGTCTTCACCAATCCTGAATACTTCAAGTTCTAAAATCCTGAAGCAGCATGAAGATCATCGCAGATGAAGGATGATGTAGTTAGAGTCATGTCTTGGACACTTAGAATAATTTCAATTATGCATTTGTAATTTTTTTTGACAAATTACATGTAAAGTCAAAAATTGTAATGGCAAGTGGCCATGCTACTCGCATTATTGAAGATTGTAATTACATGTAATCAAATTACAAGTCAAGATAAATTAGGATTGTAATTTGGAATAAGTCAATTGCAAGTAGTTGGTGGTTGAGAGAATTTCTCAAGTTAGTTGGGATCCTCCCACCTTTTTCTCATGACCTCTCTCCTATAAATGCTTGGGAGGGTCCTTTGTAATTTGTATCTTTTTGGAAAGCAAGAAAATTCTGCAAAATTCTGTACTCATAAAGACTTTGAGCTTTACAGTTATAAGTTGTTATCTTTCAAGTAATATCAAAGAGTTGGAAATTTCAGACTTTGTGTTGAAGTCCTACTTTGCATCCATTGTGTTCTTATGTCATTTTGGAGCATTACTTTGTGATTATTTGGAGATTTTGGAAGATTGCTAAAGAGAGCTTCAATTGAAATATTTGCAGACTTTGTGCTGTGAATGTTGAAGGTTGAATTCATAATTTGAGTTTAGAAGTTAAGAAGAATTGCAAGTCTTTGTGCTTGTAATAATTTTCATTTGTAGTAATTAATAGATACATCATACTTTCAGACTTTGTGCTGTCTTATGCTGTATATTGTCATTAGATTATTTTTCAAAAGGGTAGATAGGATCTCAGATTTTCAAGACTTTGTGCTTGAAATTGTTTTCCCGTCCCGAAGGAAGTGACAGAAATCTTTGAGCTTTCAGGAAACTTCATTTCCTTTCTCTTGATTTTATTGCAAGTGGTTGTAAGAGTTTATTTAAAAGTTAATACTACTTTTCTCCAAAGAGAGAAGAATTTAATCTTTCCTGAAACAAGAGAAAAGGTTATCATTCCACCCATATTTATTTTAGTTAGTAGAAAAGGGGGAGCCTTCCCTTAATTAGGAGAGTTTTAACTCACACACTATGGCTGAAACCACCATTTTGCTAAACCTCACAAGTTTGCAAAATATTCAACCAACAGCTTTGACTACACATTCTTATCTGCTTCAAATAATGGTTTCATATATGATAACTTATAAGTACAATATGTGAACAAGATAATGAGGATGTCATAATGATGCTAAGGTGAAATCATCTTGTCTTTTCTCTCCTAAGTTGGATCTTGTCTCTTGTTTCCATCTTGTTTACAGCTTCTTTGTTCAATGAACCTTTGCTTTGGGTAAAGACAACTCTAATTAACAACAAATTTGAACAAATATTTGTCCACTTACAAGGAATTTCATGTTCTTTGGAAAACAACCATCAAAACGTATTTCAGTATTAACAAATATAGAGAAGCAATGATAATGTATATGATATTTCCCTCAACCTCCTTACAGATATCTGGATTCCTAATTTTTCTACTGGGCTGATCATAGGCACTTGTTTTGGCCCCTTTCCTGACTTGACTTCCTCAGGCACATCAGATCTTCAAGAGGGCAGTCCCAATAGCCTTTCCCACATCTTACCCATCACCCTATTGAACCAAATCAATCCATCTATGGCTCTTGATTAGCTTCTTAATCTGAGTAACCCTAAAGGTTCTAGGCCTAGTATTAGGTTTATTAGGAACCCTAGCTATGATCAAAATGACACAAAATTATAACTTGATTACATTTTGGAACTGTTGATTTTCCGACTGTGTGGGACAATAGCATGTCACGAGGGCAACCATCTGTGGCATTGATGTCCAAGGCTGAGACTTTGTGCAAATCACCTCTATCACCTGTACATTTTGTTTATGTTGCTATTAAGTTATAATTTTATGTACAAAGGCAAATATTTTCACCAGTAGCTTACAATTGGAAGTTATATTAAAATTGTATTAATTAATTTTATTCCTAGTTGTAAAATATTATTAAAAGGATAAATTAGATTGTCAAGAGAACATTTGATTCATCCGAATGTAATAGAAAATTTGATTCTCACACAAAGCATTTTTCTGTTGTAAGAACTAAATTTTCTCCCTTACACATATTCAGCTGCTAGATTGTGGAATTTTGGAAAACTTTCATGAACCATTCTATTTGTGAAGGGGTTCAACCATTGGAGCTGCAGAAAACGAATGTTTCAGCTACTGCATTGATGTTTTGGATGAGGTTTGAGACAACTTTTGGTTGCTACAACTTCATTCCACCTTGTATGCAAGCTAAGTGGTCCAAACTCATAAAGATTCTAGCCTATAGTATGATGATAGGATCCATTTGAACTCAAGGGAATTATCATCATACTCATCTGGAGATCAAAGTGGCACAGCAAAAACAGGGTGGCAAATGCATAGAGCAGTATTTGGTCTTTTGGGAATTTGTGGATCACCAACATATGGATAGTTGGTTGTCTTCACTGTTTGATCCAAATCGAAGATGGAGAGGTACAAGATCCAAATTACATAGGTATTATAGTGGGAATCATGATATTGGCATGGAGACACTTGAACATTCGGGTTTGCAAAGGACTCTTTGGGCAAAAGATGCATCATCTAATAGATAGTAGAGTACCAGCAGCAAGTGACCTGATGAAATGCAGTCAAGAGATATTGAAGGCACTAAAAGATAACTTGTAGCAAGCATAGAATCAGCAAAAGACTCATGCAAATAGAAAAAAGACAGAAAGGTCCTTTGAGGTGGGAGATTTAGTCTTCCTAAGATTGCAGCCATATAAGCAGACTTCTATTAAGAAGAGAGAAGTTAAAAAACTCAAACCCCGATCTTATGGACCATGCAAAATTGTGAAGTGGATCGGTGAAGTGGCCTATGAATTGAAGCTCCCATAGAACAACAAGATTCATAATGTTTTCCATGTGTCTTGTTTGAAGAAGGTACTCTATCAACACATCATGCCCTCATAAGAGTTGCCTCCCTTGGACAAAGAAGGTAAGCTGATTCTGATCCTCAAAGAAGTAATGGACACCCACGTCAAAACCCTAAGGAATAAGAGCATTACATAGTATCTAATCAGGTTGAAAGATCTACCGGTTGAAGACACCACAGTAGAAGGGCCTGAAATTCTTGAGCATCCCAACTTGCATTGCTTGAGGGCAAGCAATCTTAGGGAGGGAGGACTTGTCCTGTCCCTGTTGCAAATTAGGTGTTAGGAGCAAGTTGCAACCCGATGCATACCCAAAAATCGTGGGTCGAGGATCGCGGGTGCAATCCAACGCATCCCAGGACCAAAAAAGAATGGCGAGAAAGGAGTTGACGCATCCCAAGACAAGAGGAACAATGGGGAAACTATAACATGTGGAATGGTGGGCAAATCTGTTGCATGTGAAATGGTGGGAAAGTCTACACGTGACATGTGGGGTTTTATTCTAGGCCTTGGCCCCATTTTAGGTCTTGGTTGACCTGTTAATCTTCTAGGAGGGTAGCATATAAAATTAGGGAGCTTAGCTATTGTAATCATCCATGTTATATTATGTATTTTTGGGCACTTTATGTTCAATATTTTGTGTATGAAAACCCATAGGAGAATGTGATCAGTGGACGAAACCCCATTGGTTGCTAGAATCGAAAGGACAAAAACCTTTTGGTTTTAAGGGAGTATTCTCACTCAAGGTGTGGATTGGAGCATCAACGATTTGTAAAGAAGTCTAGCATGAACATTGCTATTTCAAATTTGTATTCATTCTTGCTACTATTGTATTGACTATCATAACAATCCTATAGTCGGCTGAAAGTTAAGAGAATATGTTTTAGTGAGCCAGGTAATAAATAAATAATTATGTTTTGTAAGTGCGTATTAGTCCCCGACCGCTTGTTATTGTCGGTTAGTAGTTATCGAGAGTTGGTAGTCTTAACCAACATCGGTCTACTATATATATGTAATGTTCATAATCGGGAACCACATGTTATGATATTCCTATATACCTTGCATATTGAATGAATGAGAATAAAGCTATACCTTCTAAAACATGGTTGTTATTAATTTATATTATGTTTTGTAACTCTGTTACTTTTGTTTACTTTGAAAATCCATCAAAGTAGAATAAGAGAGTGAACATTTGGTATCGTTGCCAATATGAACTCTAGCAATCAAAACACAAATGAGAGTCATGGCATTCTAATGGATCAGCCAACCGAAGAACCGGTACAAGCAAACAAAGAAAGAGAAGAGAAATTGAATGAAGGCTTAATAAACCTGTGGGACATCTCACTAAAGGAACACGTATGGAGGGAAGCTCTCAGGAGAGAGGTCCCTCAGGCAGCCATCTAGAACAATTTGACTATCAACCCAAAGGTGGATTGACTTCTCGACAAACTGTCGAGATTTATTGCACATAACTATATCATACTCCAAGATCTTCAAGCTAACAAAGAAAAAGAACAAAGAAGACAAAAAATACTACAATGATACAAAGAACGAAGCAAATGGGAGGAGGAAGAATGTGACACTAGTCAAAGGCGTACTCCCAAAAATTAATGCCCATATGACCAAAAAAAGATAGGAACTGAATTCCAAGTGGTCAAGAACCGTCAGAAGAACGAGTACAAAGATCCCTTAGAGCAAAAGAACAAGAGGAACGATGAAGGCGATTAAGAAGAATTGTCGAAGAAACAGACCAAGACCTTGCTAACCAAGCAGCACAACTATACGTATAGATAGTATCAAACGGTGAAGAAAAAGACCTTGAAAATGAATTAACTGAAGCAATCAAGAATAACATACATCACATCCAAGAACTATCCATCTCAAGAGAGGAAGAGATGAGAACTAGAGGAGCCAAACCAAAGACCCCTAGACGGAGGGAGTGAAAGAATGATCCCCACGATACTCAGAGTGCAAAGGACGTTGTAGGTGGACGATTGGAGGACTCGTACGTGGCTGAGAGCGTAGGATAGACACCAAAACGTACCGAGTGAAACAATCCAAACAAGTCCATCACACAAGGAGAACATCAAGGAAGGAAGATGGTGACTCTGCCAACCAATCCGAGTGTGGAAAGACAAAAATTGCCAAAATTTACAAGAATGGGTTAAAGGATCCGGTTAGACATTGCAAAACCTGCGAACCATATGGATAGCAAGCAAACAACAAGATAGAGATTATTGGCTGAGAGGGCTCCCAACAATGCTACGAGGCATAGCAATAGATTGGTTCATCGAATTGGCAGCCAAAGACACAACGTCATGGAATGCATTGAGAAAAACATTTGAGGTAAAGTTCAAATTATTACGGGATGACAATGAGATCGTCGTCAAGATCTATAACACAAAACAAGGGAAGCACAAGAACATGCCAGCTTACAATTGTAGGCTCAAAGAATTGTTGGTAAAGTTAGAGAACTAGCTGGTAAACGGACTAAAGAAGCATTGGTTCATCAAAGGACTAATCCCCTCATTGCGCAAGAAAATGAAGGTAGTACCTCCATCGTCGTACACCGAAGCTTACAATCAGGAGATGGACATTGAGAGTGAACAAAAAACATCCTCTCGAACAAAACGGAAGACGGATGACGACGAGAGTACAGATGACAACAGTGACGGAGAATCTAAAACCATTCAGGCCCTCTGATGAGATATGATGCGCATTATGAAAGAGCTGAAGGATGACAAAGAAGACCCAAAAGAAACCAAAGAACTATGGTGTACTGACTATAAAATAGGTCACACTAAAACTAATTGACCGAAAAAATCATTCTGCAACATCTGTCAAGTACTAGGACATTCCATCAAGGAATGCCCATACAATTTAAAAACAAGAAGCACACAAGTGCTCTTCACCCAGGGGGAATAGTCAACCCCTCCAACCACACCTCTAAACTGCAAAATAATAACAATAATGCATCTCCTGGTAGATAATGCAACAAAAGAGGAAATAACGACCGATACAATAATAGTGGGACGAGAATCTGAATCCAGTAGGATTCTAAAGGAAGACCCATGATTCAGTGTCAAAAGTACAATGAATGGGGTCATTTCACCAGAGAATTCTAGAACAATCAAGGCAAAGGAGGAATGTTATGTAAGTGGTGTGGACCAGGTGATCACGAAGACACCAACTACTCGAAATAGAAAGGTATCAACATGTTGTAAGTGGAGGATGAGGAAGTTCTGGCAATTACCAAAGCACAAGAAGAGAAGGTAGTTTATCTAGATCCTCGTATGGAGAAGGAAAGACTTCGAGAGGCCAAAGTAGAAGTAGAACAAGTGATGGCCAAGGAAAGGAGAACCTCCAATGAAGTAGCAAGTACATCATTGCGATCGGAGTCGGAAAAGAATATCGTACGACAGCTGTTACATACAATCCTACCTATCAACGTGACAAATCTTCTACAGACAATATCGCAGTTGAGAGTGGCAATTACAAACATAGTTGGTGACAACCAAACTCAACAAAAAGGCCCAAGCAAGGACATTGTAGTAGAGCGACCATTAGAAGGTGAACCAATGGTTCACCCAATGCTACTCACAGTCAATGTCGAGAGGAAATTGGTCGTCATACAGATGGAAATCATGGGAAAGAAACTCACAAACACCATCGTCGATGGAGGTTTGGGAGTGAATGTACTGCCAGAGGAGACATGGAAGTGTCTCAGGAAACCAACTCTTTGGCCACCGATATTTCACTTAGTAGGCGTCAATCAACATGGTATCAAACCACTGGGTACATTGATGACTCAAAAGGTGACAACTGGCACACAACAATTTTTGTTTGAGTTTTGTCGTCATCCCATTACAAAGGAAGGTGATGCACTACTCGGGAGAGGTTGGCTAGTAGCAGCGAAAGCAGACCATAACTGGAAATGGAACACACTCTCCATCAAGAGCAATGGGAAGAAGTACATCATTGACCTAAAGAATTAGGCTGTGACCAAAGAACTAGCATCCTTCGAGTCAAAATCTGAAGGAGGAGAATCAGAGGAAGACGAAGGAAGAAAATTCATGAAACCTAATGACAAAAGGGTAATTGACCTCGAGAATTGCTCTGAGGACAAGAGTTCTCTCAATGGGCTATTCCATTGGTAGGTGGAACACTATGAAGTGTTTCACCCTGAGTGCAACATGCTGCAAATCGAGGAGATAGAGGAAGAAGAAGACAAAAGTACACTTAGCCAAACATTTCCTTCTGAGTATGGGGAATATAAGAAGGGAGTAGCAAAGCTAGATGACACACCAGCCCACAATATTGAATGGGACAAAATAATAAAGTACGAGGAGCCAAAGATGAAGGTGGACTTGGGAGAGGAAGACAACCCAAAAATGATCATGGTTGGCGATGATTGGGACCTAGTGTTGAAAGTGGAGGTGTTCAAAATATTCATGGAATACAAAGATGCCTTTGCTTGGACATATAAAGACCTCAAAGGGGTACCGCCAAAATTGTGTTTGCACAGGATTCCCCTTGTACAAGGAGCACAACCCATACGGAAAAGACCCTATAGAATGAATAAAAACTACACTGCCAAAGTACAAGAAGAAATAGAAAAAATGTTAAAAGCAGGAATAATCTTTAAAGTGAAGACAAGCGAATGGGTCTCTTTGATAGTGATCTCTCTGAAGGAGTAGGAACAAATCCGAGTATGCGTGGACTTCAGAAGTCTGAATGCGGTGACTATCAAGGATCCATTTCCAATCTTGTTCACTGACACAATCCTCAAAGAAGTTGTTGGTCACAAGATGTACTCATTCATGGATGGGTTCTCAAGATACAACCAGATAAGCATTGTCAAAGAAGACAAGTTGAAGATGACATTTTGTAGTCAAGGATGGAGTATATGCGTACAATCAGATGTTGTTCAGCGTATGCAATGATCTAGAAACCTTCCAAAGAATCATCCTCCACATTTTTGTTAAGATGTCTATGGGAAATTTCAAGGCATTCCTCAATGACCGGTTAATCTACAATGACTAGGAGAAGCACCTAAAGGCACTGGGAGAATTATGAAATAGTACAAAGCAACACGATGGGCGCTAAATCCAAAAAAGTTTCGATTCATGGTACCACGGGGCAAATTGTTGGGCCACATTGTCTGTAAAGCAGGACTCAAGACAAACCCTGACAAAATAAGGGTAATCATATAGATGGAAGCCCCACAAAACATCACCAACATGAAGTCATTCCTTGGACATGTCGGGTACTACAAAAGGTTCATCATAAAATTTGCCTTGATTTCTTATCCGTTGGATGTACTAACAAGGAAGGGGCAACCATTCATATGGATAAAAGATCAGTAAAAAGCCTTCAATGACCTAAAAGTATGGCTAATTAGTTCACCGATCCTAGCATATCCAAATTGGAGTAAAGAGTTCCATGTGCATGTCGATGCCTCAAATTATGCGATCACAGCAACATTGGCACAAGTAGGAGTGCAAGGGTTAGACAACCTGGTATCTTCGTAAGCCAATTGTTGTCGAAGGCAAAAAAGAATTACAATACAATGGAGAGGGAAGCACTTGGGATGGTTTATGCAGTTACAAAAATTTAGGAACTACTTTCTGGCTACACCCTTCACATTCTATGTGGATCATCAAGCCCTCATGTACCTGGTGAACAAGCCGATCATTCAAGGATGGGTAAGCCAATGGCTCTTGTTGTTACAAGAATTTACATTCACTATAATCGTTTGGTTGGAGAAGAGCCATGTCATCGCCGACTAGTTGCCAAGAATTCAGTTTGGTGAACCACCCGAGGGAGTGAATGAAGATTTCCCTGATGCTCATTTGTTCCAGATTGTAGCACTCGCCATGGTACAAGAACATCAGAGAGTATCTATCCACATCCACCTTCTTGAAGAAAATTCCAGCAAGATAAAGACGAAAATTAACCTTTTAGCTTATTAATGATTTGTTATATAAAATAGGGTGTGACCATATGTTGAGACGATGCGTCATGCAAGAAGAAATTCCAAGAGTACTCAAGGAAGCACATGATAGCCTTGTTGGAGGGCACATGGAACTGGATGCCACAACTCAGAAAGTCCTTTTGGCAGGATTGTGGTGATCGACCATACACAGATGCCCGAGAGTGGGTAGTAGGGTGTGATACATGCCAGAGAGTCGACAAACCTCTCAAAAGAGATTACATGCCCCTTTTCCCCTCACAACTGCAAGAACTCTTTGAAAGGTGAGGGTTGGATTTCATCAAGTCACTCAAAGTTAGCCAATTGCACCGATGTCGATATATTGTGGTAGCTACTGAGTACTTGACAAAATGGGCAAAGACCAGAGCACTTCCAGCTAACACAGTGATCAAAACAACAAAGTTTATATATGAGCACATTGTCACACAATACAGACTACCCATACAAATCATGAGTGACTGTGGTGGGCACTTCATCAACCACGTCATTCAGCTCATGATGATGGAGTTCTAAATCTTCCACAACCTATCAAGTCCGTACTACCCGAGGGTGAATAGAAAAGCAAAATCAATGAACAAGGTGTTGGTATTCGTCATACACAAATCATGTGGAGTCGAAGAGGCAGACTGGGAAGAGAAGTTGCTTGCCATATTGTGGGCATACTGTACAACATACAAGGTAATGATCGGGCACACACCGTTCCAATTAATGTACAGTCAAGAAGCAATAGTGCTAATTGGATATATGGTACCGAGTTTGAGGATAGCTATGGAGAATAGACTTGGCGACAGAGAGAGTTTGAAAGAGCGATTATTCCAACTCAACAAATGAAGAATATTGGCACAATGGACCATGGAGGCAATGCAAAAGAGAAGTACCAGTACAACAAGCATCTCCACCGAATGAAATTCCAACCTAGCTAGTTAGTTTTAAAATATAATGGCCAAACGAAATCAATCCTGGTAAATTCAAGGTAAGGTGGATCGAACCCTTTAAAATCAGAGAAGTTGGCAAGAATGGAGCAATTAAACTTGAGAATTTAGATGGGACTCTACTACAAGACTCCATCAATGGATCAAAGTTGAAACCATACTAGGAGAGAAAGGAAGCAGTGATCGGAATAAATATGTTGGGCTACACAACAAAGAAGATTGGACCATAAGCAAAAGTGGAATCATGGAAGAAGAGGATTGGGGAATAAATGGGAACCAGTTTGCAGAAGAGGAAGATTGGACAGTAGGAGGAGACTAGAAAATAGTGGAAGAATGGCTGATCAAGAAACAAGTAGAAGGAATTGTAGTGCCACGAATACATAAAGATTTAACAAATGCTCTGTTTGGAACACCTATACTGTGGAGAAGAGTATGGGACCACTAGAAATTATATGCACTCTAAAAAGGAGAAAGAAGAGGGCATGTGGCCTACGAACTCAACGAAGAAGCTGAGAAGCAAAGAAAGAAAAAAACAGTCGAAAATGAAGATGACTTGGATGAATACCCAAAGGAGGAAGGACCATGCCTTAAGGCAATAATAATGGAAAAGGATATGTTCATCGCCAAACAATCCAGACACAAACAAGAGGTGATCAAATACACAAAGGAACATAATCTAGAGCACCCTTCATTGTCGGCCTCCAATGGACCATGGCAGTAATAGCTAATCCAGTGGGTCCACCAATGGTCGAAGGAATAAACATCACATGGTATCAACAATACTGTAGAAACTCGTTTTCTCACGATTTCGGAATTGATTGTTTTTGCTCGTTTTTTGAGTGTTTTGATTTTTTTGTGGTTTTGCATATAAAGATAAAAATGTGATTTTGAAAAGAAAATACTTCTAAAATCTTAAATAAATACAAAGAAGTAAAAACTGAAGCAAATAGACTTCTGAATCGATAGCATATAGGTTTATTATTCTTTCTCAGTGATTACAATGCTGAAACCCTAACATGCAGACAAAAAGGCAAAGCAAATTGCAATATTTAAAAAACTGATTTTCTGATTGTAGCCACCCCAAAATGATGAAGATTTAATATGGCTGACATCAAATGACATTTCTCCATTCTCGAAAACTATGCAGACTGACCCAAAGTGCAAGGCGTCCCATCTGGTGAAGGCAGAAGACCAAAAAGCAAGGCATCCAAGCCTGTAGAAGAAGTACGGCCTCAAGGCTGAAAAGTACAGCCCTAAACCAGCAGTGATAAATCCGTACCACCTTGGAAACAGTGTTAGATTTGCATCTAAACCAGCCGCTCAAGAATATCACTCTTTTTGGACAATTATTGAATCAAACCCTGAACAATGAATTCACAATAAACTTCGTAATAACTTCTGGATGAAACTATTCAACTGGCAAGCAATAAATCAGTTGGTATTTCACAGCCTCTGAACTGCAAACACTGAAGATGGCTCGTTCTCCAATGCAGAAGACAACTAAAACCCTTGGCTTCGTTCTCTGAAGAAGGAATTGGCTAAAATTGATTTTCATAACATAATGAATGAAGTTTTCTCAAAGAAAACTTATATCTTCTCAGTTGGGTCGATTTTCTTCAAAAAAGCATCATTTAAATAAAACTTGAATTTCACTTTTAATCTTTCAATAGTTTGGACGCCCTGTTAATTATAATCATTAATTAAAAAGTGGCCCCTTCTTCATGATGGTCGACCCCCTTCAAAAAGTCACTTAAGTTATAATAGTAAATTATATTATAACTTTACAATATAAGCTTCAAATAAATTAATATTTATTTTGGCAAATAAATATTAATATCTCTCTCAATAGAAGACCAAATGACAAACCGTCTGAAGCCGGATGATAAGTGATTGAATCTGCATATGACCAGACCATACTGCTAAAAATAGCAAGGATGCTCTGCTAAGTGACTCCACTTACTAAAAATAGTAAGTCAAGCAAATGATGTCCAAAAGACCCCGAACGAAAGCCAAACTGAATGATTCTGATAACTGAAGCCAAGCCATGCCTCAACAAGACCCTCTATCCACCCTATCAGCCTACGAGGGCCACATAATAGGCTAATCTCAAGAACTGAGAGATGTCAGCTGGAAGGGGACATTATAGTTCGCCCCTCCTAAAATTGCTTGTCCTCAAGCAATCTCAACTCAGGATGCTGCAAAATCTCCTCACTCTCCCACGTAGCATCCTCCACTGGTAAATCTCTCCACTTCACCAGATATTCCCTGATAGTCCTCCTGCGTAGCTGTCTTTCCCTGTATTCCAGGATAGACTCAGGTACTAAAATCAACTTTCCTTCATCATCTAAGGGAGGCAATACTGGTAAAGGTACCACACAATGTCCTAACGCCTTCTTGAGACATGACACATGAAAAACATTGTGGACCTTACTATCAGCTGGAAGCTCTAGCTCATAAGCCACCTCTCCCACACGCCTGACAATCCTAAAAGGACCGTAATACCGTGGCTTGAGCTTCTCTGATCCACTCTTCCTGAAAGTAGACTGTCGATAGGGCTGCAGCATGAGATATACCATGTCTCCCACCTCAAAAGATCTCTCGGTCCTCTTCTAATCTGCATACTGCTTCTACTGATTTTGTGCCTTAGCAATATTTTCCTTAAGAGCCCTCATAATGTCTTGGCTCTCCTGCAATAAGTCTCCAGCACTAGGCACTCTCTTGTCACTCAGTAGCAAATCAAGAAAACTAGGCGCCTCATACCCATACAGTGCCATGAAAGGGGACATCTGAATGGTCATGTGGTAGGTGCTATTGTAACAATACTCACATAAGTGTATCCACTTGACTTACGCCTTTTGCTGCCCTACAATGTAATTCCTGAGGTAATCTTCCACCCATTTGTTCACTATCTCCATCTAACCATCAGTTTGCGGGTGGTAACTAGTGCTCGGTGTAAGCTCGGTTCCACAAATTCTGAACACCTCCTGCCAAAAGTGACTCAGGAACCGACTATCCCTGTCGCTAACTATGCTCCGAGGCAACATGCAATCTGAAAACCTTACGGAAAAATACCTCTGCTACCTGTGTAAGTAGTGGTGATCGGAAAGAAGTGGGCATACTTCGTCAGCCGATCCACAACTACATATATGCAATCCCGTCCTTGGGCTTTAGGCAAGCCCGTAATAAAATCCATCGACAAGCATTCCCATTTCCAATCAGGAATCGGAAGTGGCTGCAACAACCATGCTGGATATGTGTTCTCTTGCTTGTTCTGCTAACAAACAGGGCACTCACGCACATACTGAAGAACATCTGCCTTAAGACCCTTCCATGTAAATCTCTCCTGAACCTGTTTGTATGTCTTAAAGTACCCGGGATGCCCTGCTATAGGTACATCATGGAAAGCCTGCAGAATGGTGTTCTTCACCTCTGACCCTGGGATCAAGAAAATCCTATTCTTGTAAATGATCAAGTCATTTACAAGTGTGTACCCGGTGTCTACAATAGATCCCTCAACAACACCAGATGCCAATGTATCCTTGGCATACTCTGCCACAATCAAGTGCTTCCAGTCCTCTGCAATTTGTACCATAGAACTCAGATGAGGCCGGTGTGAAAGAGCTTCAGCAACAACATTGTGTACCTTTGATATAGGTGATGTCAAAGTCATATGCCTGTAACTTACCCACTTTTGCTGACGGTCATTCAAATCCTGCTATCCTAGGAAATGCCTCAAGCTATTATGATCAGTTTTAATACAAAACTTACTGCCCACTAAGTATTGCCTGAATTTGGCCAAAGCATGCATTATGGCCAGCATTTCCTTATCATATATACTGTAAACCTTCTCTGGTCTTCTAAGCTTCCTGCTCTCATAAACAATCGGGTGTTTGTCCTGCATAAGCACCGCTCCAATGCCCTCACCAGAAGCATCACACTCTGAAGCTCAAAAGGCTTCGTAAAATCTGGCAATGCCAACACTGGACATGTAGTCATAAGCTCCTTGAACCTCGCAAAACACTCCTGTGCCTCAGGAGTCCAAATGAATGCACCTTTTTTCAACAAATCCATCATAGGTGTTGCATGGCGTGAATATCCACTAACAAATCTGCGATAGAAACCACATAACCCAAGGAATCCTCGCAGCTGTGTAAGGTTCGCCGGAGTAGCCAATCTACAATAGCACAGATCTTCTCAGGATCCATCTGCACTCCCTCTGCACTGATAATATGGCCTAAGTATAACAACTCGGTCATCCCTAAATCACACTTGGATTCCTTGGCATACAAGGACTCCCTCTCCAAAATGCTGAGTACTATATCCAAATGAGCCAAGTGCTCCTGCCATGTCCTGTTGTAGACCAAAATATCATCGAAGAAGACAAGTACATATCTCCTCAAATGTGAGTGGAAGACCCTGTTCATGGTGGATTGGAATGTCGATGGAGCGTTGGTTAGCCCAAATGGCATAACCACAAACTCAAATTGTCCACAATGACAGCAAAAAGCGGTCTTCTCAACATCCTACTCACGAACTCTAATCTGATGATATCCCAATCTCAAGTCTATCTTCGAGAAGTAACAGGCACCATGGAGCTCATCAATAAGCTCATCTATACGGGGGATGGGATATTTGTTCTTAATAGTCCTCTTATTCAGGACTCTGTAATCTATGCACATACGAAGTGTACCATCTTTCTTCTTCACTAGAACAATTGAAGAAGCAAATGGTGACTTACTCGGTCGAATGTGGCCCATAGCAAGCAGCTCCTTGATAGTCTTCTCTATCTCATCCTTAAGCCACTTTGGGTGCCTGTAAGGAGTAATCATGACGGGCTTGGTGCCCTCCTCAAACTCTATAATGTGCTCAATACCCCTGTCTGGAGGTCTCCCTGGTGGAATATCACTGAAAACCTTCCCATGCTTAACTCTCAACTACTGAATGTCAGGATGCTATTCGGTCTTATGCTGTCCCTCCTGTGTAGGTGTCAAAGTGCACTCGGCAGCCCACTCAATCATGTCATGACGCATAAGTCTCTCCATCCGTTGGAAGGAAATAGTCCTGACGTTACTGTCTCGGATGGCCTTCAGTATATGAGTCTTCCCATCCACCTCAAACCTGATCTCCATGTCTTTGAGACGAAGTGTAACTTTCTTAAGAGAATGAAGCCACTTCATGCCCAAAACTAAATCAATATCACCCATATTCACCACATAATAATCAGCCTTGAATTCATAATTATTCAAGCGCAAAGGAAGATCCTTAATCATACGGGCACACCTGAGAGTGCAACCATCAGCCACCTTAACCCAAATGCCCTCAAACTCCTCGGTTATGAGCCCACGCTTCTCCACAAATCTGGCATCGATAAAATTATGGGTGGCACCTGTGTCTAAAAAGGTGATAACCTTTTGACCAGCCAAAACTCCACGAAATCTAAAAGATCCCTCCTGCTGAATACTAGACAACCGTGCTTCCTGGAGTTGGAGCTCTGACTCTGCCCCCACCTTAGGCTCTGAAGCCTCTGATTCTGACTCCTCAAAACTCTCCTACTGGTCAGAATTCTCAGATTCCGAATCCTCATAATAAGCCCACATAACTCTATTGGCCTTACCCTTAGGCCGCAAAGGACAATCATGGTTAGCGTCGTAAGGACCCTTACAGTAGAAGCAAAGCTTCTTCCTGCACAAATCATTAAGAGTCTCACAATCCAAGGGTGCTGCTGATTTTCCCTTTGAATCACTCTTAAAATCTGATTTCTCCTTATTTTTATTAAATCCCTCCTTGTCCTTGAATGAAGAAGTATTCCTGGAATTGAACTTGCTAGATGGAGCTGCAAGTTCCATGCCGTGTGCCTTCTTCATTGCTTCCTGTAGTGAGAGAGGATCAAATGCTTTAATCCATCCTCTCATTGGCTCCAACAGTCCCTCACTGATAACTAGACGCCTCTCTGATATGTTAGGAACCATCACTGATAACCGCTGGAAGTCTCCTATGTAAGCCTTCAAGCTACCAACCTGTCTCAACTGGGCCAAGTCTCTGAAATAAGTCTCAAGATCCTTCTTGTCAAACCATTCCACCAAACTGTCCACGAACTCCTGGTAAGTGGTGATACGGTCATGCTGAAGTGTCACCATCCCATGATGCCACCAGTCATAAGCTGCCGCCTCAAGATGAAAAGTAGCATATCTAATAGCATCCTCTTCCGCCATGGGACGCAATGTAAGGAAGGTATCCAACTTACTGATCCAAGTCTGGGTTGTAATCTTACCGCTACCGTCAAACATAGCTAAAGTGAGCTTGTTTGTGGCATGCTTCAGGTCACTATTTTGATGTCTAGGCCTCCTACCCGGCCTGTTCCTGTAATGCTCTCGCCTCTGTGTGATGAACCTATCAAAAGTAATTCTCTCTGACCTCTGGGGTCAATAACTCTCACTCATCGTTCGCTGCCATAAGAATATCAGCGAACACTTCCTTAGGCTCCTCATCTACAATAGCTCCGTCAGGCTCCTGTCTCACAAAAGTCGGGCGGGTAGGCCTATCTGTTGTCCGTGAAATAGTCCTGGGTACCTGCATCACTCCTGTCTTCATCATGACGTGGTGATGGTCTCCTAGGCGAACAAATTCTCTGTATCGCCGTGGTCAACTGCTGTAATACATCAACTACTTGCTGCTGACCTGTCCGAAGATCTCTAAGAGTCTGTTTGACCTCTGCATCATCATCCCTAGGATCTCGAGGAATTTATGTCCTGTCAGCCATGGTACCTGGCTGCCTGTTCAATCCCCGTTCCCTATCAAACAAAGCTCTCCTGCAAGTGTAATATCTGTGAGGCCCAACCTCCTGTGGCTGCATATGAATCCCAAACCCTCAGGCTGGCAGGAAACCGCTCTGATACCACTGTAGAAACTCGTTTTCTCACGATTCCGGAACTGATTGTTTTTGCTCGTTTTTTGAGTGTTTTTTAATTTTTTGTGGTTTTGCATATAAATATAAAAATGCAATTTTGAAAAGAAAATACTTCTAAAATCTTAAATAAATATAGAGAAGTAAAAACTGAAGCAGATAGACTTCTGAATCGATAGCATATAGGTTTATTATTCTTTCTCAGTGATTACAATGTTGAAACCCTAACATGCAAACAAAAAGGCAAAGCAAATTGCAATATTTAAAAACCTGATTTTCTTATTGCAGCCGCCCCAGAATGATGAAGATTTAATACGGCCGACATCAAATGACATTTCTCCAATCTCGAAAACTGTGCAGACTGACCCAGAGTGCAAGGCGTCCCATTTGGTGAAGGCAGAAGACCAAAAAGCAAGGCGTCCAAGCCTGTAGAAGTACGGCCTCAAGGCTGAAAAGTACGGCCCTAAACCAGCAGTGATAAATCCGTACCACCTTGGAAACAATGCCAGATGTGCATCTAAACCAGCCGCTCAAGAATATCACTCTTTCTAGACAATTATTGAATCAAACCCTGAACAATGACTTCACAATAAACTCCATAATAACTTCTGGATGAAGCTATTCAACTGGTAGGCAATAAATCAGCTGGTATTTCACAGCCTTTGAATTGCAAACACTGAAGATGGCTCGTTCTCCAATGCAGAAGACAATTGAAACCCTTGGCTTCATTCTCTGAAGAAGGAATTGGCTAAAATCGATTTTCATAACATAATGAATGAAGTTTTCTGAAAGAAAACTTATATCTTCTCAGTTGGGTCGATTTTCTTCAAAAAAGCATCATTTAAATAAAACTTGAATTTCACTTTTAATCTTTCAATAGTTTGGATGCCCTTTTAATTATAATCATTAATTAAAAAGTGGCCCCTTCTTCATGATGGTTGACCCCCTTCAAAAAGTCACTTAAGTTATAATATTAAATTATATTATAACTTTATAATATAAGCTTCAAATAAATTAATATTTATTTTGGCAAATAAATATTAATATCTCTCTCAATAGAAGACCAAATGACAAACTGTCTGAAGCCGGATGATAAGTGACTGAATCTGCATATGACCAAACCATATTGCTAAAAATAGTAGGGATGCTCCGTTGAGTGACTCCACTTACTAAAAATAGTAAGTCAAGCAAATGATGTCCAAAAGACCTCGAACGAAAGCCAAACTGAATGATTCTGATAACTGAAGCCAAGCCATGCCTCAACAAGACCCTCTATCCACCCTATCACCCTACGAGAGCCACATAATAGGCTAATCTCAAGAACTGAGAGATGTCAGCTGGAAGGGAACATTACAAATATTGAGGGCGATATGTTGACAATAGCTATAAAGGTACCAGGCCCCCTCTCGTAGATAAAATATTTGATTTAGAATATCCTGGAACATGTGAAGAGGATTGTTATAAAAGACCTTTTTCTTGTAAATGGCAGTATGCGTCAGAGGTGAAGAAAAAAAGACTTGAGGAAATGAAAGCCCATAAAAGAAAATTTTATGGCGAAGAAGATGAAAAGAATAAAAAGCAAAAAAAGGAGTTGAAAAAAATAAAATATTAAAATTGAAAAAGCTAAAAGAGAAAAATATTAAAATAATTTTGATGATTAAAACACTGAAGAGAAAAAACATAAAAATAAAGATGGGAGGTATGAAAAAATTAAAAAGGGAGCATATTAAAATATTTCAATGGGCGATTATAAAAAGATGGAAAATAAAAAGGGCAAATGGAAAAACAGAACTCACCTTGTAAATTTTGTATGCCACACAAAAATTAGACACAAGCAGAGATTCTCATTCAAAATTATGTATGGCGCATAGAAGAGGTACTTTTTCGGAAATTAAGAAAAGTTAGGAAGTGGTGTAACAAAGTCAAGAAGTCGTACAGCAAAGCATAAAGGAATTCATATGGCTTGTACGATAAGCCAAAAACTATATCGCATGGACGACAAATGTATGAACAAGAGGCAGCAATGTGCGACGAAAGGAAACATGAATTGTACAACAATTTGAAGGGCTACTAAAGGTGTTCTCCGTACGACGGATTGAAGGAATTGTATGATGGCACGACCAAGGCATCGTACGGGGAACGACCGTATGGAGATAGTACAATGTACGGGGAACAAGTGTGAGGAACATTTATTGCAACGTACGAATTGCGCGGGACATTCATTATAACGTACGAACTGCACGGGACATTCATTGCAACCTACGAAGGAAGAGTGACATCGTACATACAGTTGAGAGTATAACAAAAGAGTTGGACATTCTTGTACAGTGTGGGCGAAACAATATTTTCATACACACTAGCACGGTACGACATCCTTGGTCTAGAGGCAGATTGTATGGAGAGGAGAAGAGTGTCTTCAAGACCGTACAGTTGAGGCGACCCTAGTTTCCCGTGTAGTATTCACAGACTAACAATAGCATATGGCATAAGGATGACTGCAACAGTGCACAAACAAAGCAAAGAGTTGTAGAAGAAAGTCACGACACAGAAGGGAAGAATTATCACATTGTACGACCCTGCATTCATTGGAGAGTGTGGCGATCAATCATCATACTTCATAAATTCACTTGCTACAACCATTTCCCGAAGTGTCTATTTAACCCATGTCGAGAAGTGCCAGAAGTACATTGCTAGATAGACATGGCTGCCAATAGTAGTAAAGGTAAGCAGCCAACACCTTTCAGACCTTGCATTGCATTGAGGAAAGTGGTGAAGGGGAGGGATGATGACACCATCACAATTGATATCATTACGTGGGAGAGTCTCAACAACAGTAAATGTTGATCATGGTGGCTAGGAGCACAAGATGATTGCATTCTAAAAGCAACACTCCAGTGTGTGCAGGTTGACAAGGCCGCTCAACTACCATTCTTTAATTAGAGAGATTTTGAGCCATACTTGCGTCAAATCATAGTACAGTACAACTGAGACTCTCACAAGTCGGCGATTGATTATAGAGGATGCCCAATCACGATATCCTTCACACCTACAAAATTCACCAAGGTATTTGGAATACCTTCAAGAGGAGCATCAGTAGACAAACCAACGAGGAAGATGTCACGACAGCAAAAGGAGTCACTCCTGGAGAGAGTATGCCGCTCAAACCTCACCCAACAGGAGAAGGATAGTATTTGGAGCGTGAGTAATAGAGGTATGAGGAAAAACTTCCTCGCCACTCCTGAATGGAAATGCGTCCTCAATTTGATCAAGTGTCGACTCACAAGAGCTAGCAAAGCATCAGGCATTGCAATATGGATGATTACTCTCATGGTCAGATTGAGTATGGGGAGGGTGTATAATTGGGCGAGTGTACTATTTGAGAGGATAAGAGAGTTCTTGTACTCGAAGCACAAGGTGTTCTACATGAACCAACATGCCATTGGACTCCTACTAGATACCATTTACACGCAGGTATCCTCTGACAAGTGGGGAAGATTCTAGCCAATAGGCCGACTGGATGCATCCTGGCCAACTGTGTTCTATTGGGAAAACTTGGGAGTGCAAACAATAGGGGAAGAGACACCTCAATCAATGGCACCATCGACGAAGAAGAGGAAGCAGAGAGACACTTCGGCGAGTGGGGACGACTACGAGGCCACAGAGCTATCTTCCTCCACGGAGATGAATACAAAAGAGGTATCACTGGCAGGAGAGACATACTCACAGGAGGATATTGAGGAAGCCATCCCCATGCAACCAACCACGGTCCCAAAACCTACTACTACATTACCAGTTGCATCGCCTGCACTACTAGCACCACCACCACCACCAATGCCACCATTGGTCGTAGTTTCTCCAACAGTACCACCTCTAGCCAAAAACACTCTGAGGGATGAAGAGGACACCGGGATTGATGACTAGCTTGGCATGATGGGAGCACCGCTAGATGCCCCTCCACCACAATTTCCAAGATTATTGATCGAGGGCATAAAGCGACCACATGAGCGAGAGTTGATCGCCTTGGCATTGACACTTAGACGAGCCCTTCAAATCCCTCACGATCGGCTCCGCCAGCTATAGACATTGCCATGGCGGCAGTGCCAAACACAAACCCATAGCCACTTCTGGCAGAGTCAGGAGAGGAGTCAAGTGAGGTTGAGTCAAATGGGGTGTTCATTGAGATTGGTTGACCGAATGCATATGACCCCATTGGCACAGTACAGTGATACCTTGGAGAGCTCTATTCGATGGCTAAGGTGATGTATGAGATTGGGGAGATCTCTCAGCAGCTGGATATCGGCCATGACCCATTGGTAGAACAAGAAGCAAAGAGGATCCTGGCATTCATGCAGATTGGATATGAGGGAGAATTTTTCAAATGCTTCATCTCACATGGACGGTCAGGAGTGGAGATAATTGAGAATTGAGATGTTGGTTGCCTAGCATCCTTTGAGACTCACGGCAGAAGGGAGACATAGTAGAGTCTTATTAGCTCTTCATGGGATGGAGCTCTACTACCAAGATGTCTTTCTTAGATTGCATCGACATATGGCTTCGATTAAGGAGGCCACTCAATCCAAAGATGGAGCCCTCACACAGGCTGAGACTATTCGAGCAAAATTGGTTTATCATATCCGGAAGTCTCAGGAGCAATTGGCTCAAGCGACAGTGGCAAAGCATGCTCGGGTCACAACCTTGGAGAAGATGGTAGTAGAGAGAGACAAACAATTGACTGAGAGAGATGTTCAACTAGTCGAGAGGGACAGAGAGTTATAGGTGAAGGTGCAGGAGGTAGAGAAGACGACAACTACATTGCAAGAGAGAGAACAAAAACTGGAGAAGACAAAGAAACAATTGATGGAGGCAGTTCACATGGTAAAAATAGCCCGAGAGCGAGAATTGGTGGCCAACCAATGTCTCCAATGACTTTGCCAATAGCACTTGCGACATCCACAGCTACGTCCTTAGGACATCTAGGGACATCTTCTCTTCCTCCCTCTTCTCAATAGTCACTTTTCAGTATGTATACAACCCCAATTTTGTTGTGTTACTGGAAGATGACTTTCTTTTTGGGGGGGGCCAATGTAGTTGGCCAAAAGTTAAGAGAATATGTTTTAGTTGGCCAAGTAATAAATAAATAATTATGTTTTGTAAATGTGTGTTAATTCCTAACCAGTTGTTATTGTCGGTTAGTAGTTACTGAGAGTTGGTGGTCTTAACCAACATCAATCTACTTTATATATGTACTTGTTCATAGTCAAGGACCACATGTTATGATATTCATGTATACCTTGCATATTGAATGAATGAGAATAAAGCTATATCTTATGAAACATGGTTGTTATTAATTTATATTATGTTTTGCAACTTTGTTACTTCCGTTTACTCTGCAAATCTGTCAAAGTGTCATACAATCGAAATTGTAAATGCTAAGATCTAAGTATAAAATAAGTAAATAACAAAATACATATTAAAATATAAATGTTAGCAATTTAATATTATTATAATTATAAGTTTTAGATATGACAATATAAATATCAAACAATTTAAATATTACTATTATTATAATATAAAAATGATATAAAAATAAATATACAAATATAAAATAACATATAAATCTAAAATAATCTGCAGCAATGCCGATTCATATAAGCAGTGATTCCTAAAGGAATCAGTCACAAGGCAGCGATAATATATTTGACTAGGTAGTGGTCCCAGAATGTAATGTCCCCTTTTTCGGCATGATCATGTTTGATGGTGGTTAGCCTATTACTCAGACTTTCGTAGGCTAACAGGTTGGGTTAGAAGGTCAGTGGCCTTATTTGGTGGGTTTTGTCATTTTTGTCCTTGGAGTTCAGTGATTGGCTCATAGCATGCCTTGGCAGTTCAGGATTTAACAGCTTCTAACGGCACGCCAATACATTGAGTTATGAGCGAGATATTAATATTTCAGTGTATTAAAGTGTTTTACTTTATTTGACGGAATATTATAAAGTCAACTTGATTTTATAATAAAGTAATCACTTAAACTTATTTAAGTGAAATATAAAACACTTTATCAAAAGGGGCGCCATTTATTTATTCACTTGACTATTGAAAAGTAATAAAAATACATTTAAATGTATTTTAATGAGAAAGTGCCGTCATTTCCTTGGGATGTGTGCCTTTTGGCTTTATATGCAAACAAAGGACAAATTGAACTCATTATTGATTATTGATTATTTGATATTTCCTCTTGGCTTTGTTGAGCGTGGGTTTTCTCTGAGACAAGGGTTTCAGGAATTTTATCTTTGGAGAACGATAACTCTTCACAGATCTGTAATTGTGAGACTGTGAAAGATCAGTTGAACGATTGCTACAACAGGGGCTTCAATTCAGAAGTTCTACAGTGCTTCAATGAGAATTTTTGTGCAATATTCAGTAGTTTCTTCAATAAAAGGCAGGACAAGTTGAGAGATTGGCTTCTTTCTTCATTAGGAGGTCTGATCAGCTTCTTGGCAATACTTCTTGGTTGAGGACGTGATTTTTCCTTTGTTCTGTGTAGCTCTTCAGGCAAGTGTGTGGGAGTTCTAGAGAAGAAACGCCTTCTTCTTTGAGGGTTTTGCATATTCTTTTGTTCCCTTCATCTGCTTCAGGTTTAGGCTGGGGAAATCATTTTGTAGTCTTCTACGCTTGGATTTGTCATTTTTCACCATTCCTGGCTGCCGAGTGAACTTAATTTCTTATTTAAATAATCTGGACCATTTCGGGTATGTTTGTAACTTGTAATCTCTTTGTTTTAGTTATTTAATACCTTCTGCACTTCCATTCTATAAATTTTAGCTCAGATTTGAGTTTTATGAGCATTTATGTGAAATCACCCCTTCTACTTCTCTCTAGAAATTTCTCTAAAAAACAAAAAAAACACAAATAAGATAAGGAAAATACAGGGGTTTGAGTTGTGAGCTAGTAGGGTTCATCACAATGGTATTAGAGCTCTGATCCTGCCAGCCTGGAGGGTTAGCAGTTTCTATGCGGTCACATCAGAACAGGTTTGACAGGTACTACTCACATAGGGGTTGAACAGCAAAGTGGTTATCATGGCTTCTAAATTTGTTGATGAAGTAATGGCTGTTTATGAGGAATATATAGCATTTCTAGATAAGATAAAAGATCACCTAGACTTCGAACAATATATGAGGCATCGGATGGTTTATAATAAGTAACAAAGCAAATCAAAGAAATGCAAGCAGCAAAATGTAGAGAGCATTTCAAATAATATTCAGCAAAAACCTATGGCTTCACAACAAAGATTAGCTCATAGCTTGCAGCAGTCTGAAGACTCCATTTCAAGACAAAGCTCATCACAAAACAAAAATAAATTGAGTTTCTTTGATGTGTTGGAGTTAAAAAGAGATCAATCAGCAGATCATGATCTTCAACCTACAGGTGGACATGGGATTGAAACTGAAGAGGTGAATGATAAGGGAATTGTACATCATGAAGCGGAAACCCAGAATGTTGACACTTTCAACGCTCAAGAAGTTGTTATCAGATGTCATAACAAGTTTGATGTTCAAGACAACAGCCTTTCACTTGAGCAAAATGATGATTTGAAAGTCATGGCAAGTTCAGAAAATAGTGTGGAAGGTTCTCCTACTATTGGCATGCTAGATGAGAGTGTCATTAACGAGGAATGCATTGTTGATTCAAGTCACAACAAGTCTGATTTTGTATATCAGACCTTAGAAGATGTGAGCCAAACATAAGTTCTGTGTAATGGGTGGCTACAAAGAGCTAAACAGGCAAAGATGTTGGCTGCCAATGCAAAACAGCATTTGCAGGAAGTTAAGGAACGTTGCAGCCAACTCGATCAAGCAAAGAAACAAAGAGAGTCACATCTTCGATCTCTAATTCTTCCAAGGAAGGAATGTGTAGATGTAGAGCATGCAAAGGAGGAACGTTTTGAGATAAGCCAAAATGAAGAATATGCAACTGTGTGGGATTCAAGAAATTCTTTTAGTATACACAACATGCATCTTGCGTCTTTTGAGTTACCTCTAGTTGAGAGCCCAATAAAAGCTCACACACTTAGTGGACCAGCCACTAGGGTCATTGCTACACAGGAGTCTCGAGGAGAGTTCCAATATTTCCTCCTCATGAGAAAGTGGTATAGGGATGATACTCTATCATCCTATGAACCTATTGGTATCTTTTGCATCTCCATAGGTTGGCCTTACAGTTTGGAGAGTGATGTTCCGTTTCATATCAGCAACCTAAAAGGAGCGATCACACATCATTTAGCAACTATGAGGGATAGACCGCACAACTATAGGAAGTCAACAAAGGGTGGAGATTGTTATGGTGTTGCAGGCACTTCCAGTTATTCCTATCTCCTCAGAGCAGATGGATGTGAGTTTGGTTTGCATTGGGACCTGACTACTGACAGGTTTAGCAGTACCATTTGGATGGGTCCCATGCGTTGGCTTCACCACTTCTGGCATAGTAAAGTTGAGATCAGTGTTGAGTAGCGGAAGACAGTTGGTGATAGCAGGGACATTACATGACACTATCCTTGGGATCCTGGTGGAGTGGTTGATTCTTTGTTGTTGAGATTGCTTGCGGACAAGCAATTTCAGGGAGGGCGGACTGTAATGTCCCCTTTTTCAGCATGATCATGTTTGATGGTGGTTAGCCTATTACTCAGACTCTCGTAGGCTAACAGGTTGGGTTAGAAGGTCAGTGGCCTTATTTGGTGGGTTTTGTCATTTTTGTCCTTGGAGTTCAATGATTGGCTTACAGCATGCCTTGGCAGTTCAGGATTTGACAGCTTCTGATGACACGTCAATACATTGAGTTATGAGCAAGATATTAATATTTCGGTGTATTAAAGTGTTTTACTTTATTTGACGGAATATTATAAAGTCAACTTGATTTTATAATAAAGTAATCACTTAAATTTATTTAAGTGAAATATAAAACACTTTATCAAAAGGGGCGCCATTTATTTATTCACTTGACTATTGAAAAGTAATAAAAATACATTTAAATGTATTTTAATGAGAAAGTGGCGTCATTTCCTTGGGATGTGTGCCTTTTGGCTTTATATGCAAACAAAGGACAAATCGAACTCATTATTGATTATTGATTATTTGATATTTCCTCTTGGCTTTGCTGAGCGTGGGTTTTCTCTGAGACAAGGGTTTCAGGAATTTTATCTTTGGAGAACGATAACTCTTCACAGATCTGTAATTGTGAGACTGTGAAAGATCAGTTGAACGATTGCTTGTAAGAACCCTAGTGGTTCTCAACCCCGAAGCCCTGACTGAAAGTTTGTGTTTTTGCAAGTTTGTATTTTTTTGTGTTTTTGAGGTTTTCAGACAAATAAAGAGAGGCTGCGATTTTACTAATAAATTGCTAAAAAATTCAAAACTACTTAAAAACCTCTAAATAAGCTTTGGAAATGTCCAGAGAAGCTAGGCGCATCAACTTATTTCATTACCAGTGCATTTACAATAGCGAACAAGCATATATGAATGAAATATGGATTTATTACAAAAGAACCTGATTTTCTCCTTACAGGCGCCAGAAGAAATGATGATGTAGTACGGCCAAATAGATAGATGGAATCTCTGGCCTCAGAAAACGTTGCAAAGGCTCCAGATGTCCAAGGCGCTATGAAACCCTCTGCAAAAGACTGATTATTGAATGCGTTTCTTCCTGAGAAAGTGGTACGGCCTTGAAGGTACAGAAATGTACGGCCCTGCTGCTGCAGCAAATAAGAATATGGTACGGCCCAAGTGAAATATGCCAGATCTTTGAATAATCAACCTCTGATAGGTCGCCCCTGTCAACTGATAAAGTCTCTGAATATCTTTCCTGAAATCAACTCGATGTGCCCAACTGCAACTTCTGAATGAAGTCACCAAGATGCAAGCTTCAACTGGTATTTCACAGTCTCAGTCTGCCAATTCCTGAAGAGGTATCGTTCTCCAGAAATGCTTCGTCTGCCAGAAACCCTAGGGTTTGCAAACTCCAATGCTCAGAGCAAAAAAGACAAATTAGAATATCATAACATAATGGTTCGATTTGTCCTTTCTGAGAATATATACTGCCTTTGAGAAATTCGACCCAAGCTCACTTTTAATAATCATTTAAATTAAATGATTAATTATTGCGCTTTTAACTTAGGAGAAAAACATTTAATAATTGGCGCCTTATTTTAATGAATAATAAATATTCATTATGTCAAATATTAATACTTTATTATAAAGTATAATAAATACTTTATAATATGCCAATTTAATTAAATATTTCAATATTTCAATAAAGTGACTTTAGTATAAAGTCAAAATATTAAATATTCAATAATCATTAAATACTCCTTATTTCTCCGTCTGATCACCAAACTGAATAGCTGGGTCGACTCTGAGCTGAATAGTTGAACCAGGTGCCCTGCCCAAAATAGCAGCTTCCGCCTGACCTAACTTTCTAAAAATAGAAAGTTTCTAAAAATCCACTCTGGAAGATTCTGCGAAGGCCCAACCTGAAACAACTGCAATACTGAAGCTACAAAACACTGAGTAACTGCCTCAGAAGATCCTCTGCACAAATCTGTCAGCCTACGAGGATCGAAGTAATAGGCTCACTCCTCGACAAACAATGTCAGCTAAAACGGGGACATTACATTGCTACAACAGGGGCTTCAATTCAGAAGTTCTACAGTGCTTCAATGAGAATTTTTGTGCAGTATTTAGTAGTTTCTTCAATAAAAGGCAAGACGAGTTGAGAGATTGGCTTCTTTCTTCATCAGGAGGTTTGATCAGCTTCTTGGCAGTACTTCTTGGTTGAGGACATGATTTTTCCTTTGTTCTGTGTAGCTCTTCAGGCAAGTGTGTGGGAGTTCTAGAGAAGAAACGCCTTCTTCTTTGAGGGTTTTGCATATTCTTCTTTGGCACCTAACTTGTTCCCTTCATCTGCTTCAGTTTTAGGCTGGGGAAATCATTTTGTAGTCTTCTACGCTTGGATTTGTCAGTTTTCACCATTCTTGGCTGCCAAGTGAACTTAATTTCTTATTTAAATAATCTGGAGCATTTCGGGTATGTTTGTAACTTGTAATCTCTTTGTTTTAGTTATTTAATACCTTCTACACTTCCATTCTATAAATTTTAGCTCAGATTTGAGTTTTATGAGCATTTATGTGAAATCACCCCTTCTACTTCTCTCTAGAAATTTCTCTAAAAAACAAAAAAAACACAAATAAGATAAGGAAAATACAGGGGTTTGAGTTGTGAGCCAGCAAGGTTCATCACACAGAAGGAGTTATTAATTGAGTGATGGAAAACATATGATAGCAATGAAGATGTTTACAAAGCAAATATTGAGTATGTGTGCCAACTTCCTTGGTTATATGCATTTAAACTCAGCCGACCATGTTAAGAAAGGCAGCGCTTAAGTTTAAGAGCAGCGATTAAGGTCTTGAAGAGATGCCACTTTTGTGAGAGGTTATTTGTTTTTAAAGTGTTGCCTTGGTTGGCAATAGTTGTATCCTTTCTTTAGAATCTTTAAAGATATATAAGGCGAGATAAGGAGTGAGTTTGAGGGGGAGAAGGGAATACAATCAGATTCACACACATATATAAATGAGGACAGAAGTAGGAATAAATATATTAAAAGGATATCATAGGAGGAATAGAATAGGAAGTCTACAGGAAGGAATAAGGAATATCTTCTGAGTATTAGAAAACAGGGAATCATTGAGGGATAATAAATAAATCTGCATTTAGATAGCAGGGGCAGTAAAGCATGGAGGAAAATCATATACACCAGCAGGGATATAATGTGGAGATCTCAAAGATAAAATATGCAGATCTGAAGAGATATATGCAGACCTAACAGAGATAGGAATCGACATATGAAGATCATAAGGGAAGTAAGATTAATGTAATTATAAGTGCATATCAATTATAAGTGTATATATATATACCTATTTCTAATTGATATGCACTTATATCTGTTTATATATATTTATACATATAAATATGTAATTACATTAGAAATAGGTATATATATATATATAATCATGCAATAATGATGCTTGCAGCAATTATTAATCCTTATTGATAATTATTCGTTGATCTAATCCATTTGTTTCTCTTTAAGTTATATCTTTTGAATTCAGAAGTGATAGGGGAGAAGGAGTTGAATCTGAGAAGAACAAACATTCAAAGACAGATCGACCCACAAATAAAGATCGCAAAGGGAACTGCCTTTGGTACAAAGGGTACACCTTTGGGCCTAGGAGAGTTGGGCTACTAGGGCACCCTTTTGTAACCTCACTTTCCTATCATGGTGTAGCAATATAAGGAGATCAATCATGAGGGAATGGAAAAGGATGGAAAGATGAGGGAATTGGGATCCTCACTAGGTAGGCCACCTCATATGAATGGCATGCGCCACATGAGGCCAAGGAGGCTAAGGCACCCCATCAAATCATCCTCTTCCATACTCCCCCATGGTTGAGCATCCCCCAGGTGAGGTTATAATCGGATGAATAAATTTACTATGGATTTGCTAATGTTCAAATTATGATACTCTACTTGTTAAGTTATTATTGTAATTGATCTCTAACTTGTTTCCAGCGATTAAATCAAGCCAAGGTACCTTCTAACCTTTTAATTGCTTGGGAAATTGATAATTTGGGGTAAAACCAGTATAATTCCTATTAGGGACATTACACAAAGTAGAATAAGAGAGTAAACAAATCCATTGTCATCAATATAATGTATTGTTGGAGTTTGTTTCATTCATGCAAGTCTATTCGGTGCAAGTTCATATGTCAATTAGCTAATTTCATGCATGCTATTTGAATATATCCAAACTACAGTTGTTTAGATATTGTTTGTTTGCTATAAATTCGTTAGAAATCTAGAAAGGGACATGACAATAGGATTGAATGGTTATGCATCATTATGACCCTTGAAGTATTTGGCTGCTCTCCTAAATTCTATGAAATGGTTAAATTCTTGTTTTAGGATGTTGTCATCTAGATTGATGTTAATGGTTCATTATCTAAACCCTTTCATCTCCAAAGATCCATTAGACAAGGGTGCCTCTGATGCTATCCACTTCCTAATGAGAATAAAGAATAATGGAGATGAAATTAAAGGCCTAACTCTTCCTAATAATGAGGACTTGATAAACATACAGTTTGCAAATGATACTACATTTTTTGTGAAAATGGAAGACAGGAACTTTGAAAACATGTAGGTTGAACTTTTTTGTAAAGCTTCTAGTGCTAGAGTCTTGGAGAGTAAACCTACTCTTCTTAGTTGGCAAGAGTCTCCTCCAAACTAGTTCAATAAGCAAGGTCTTCAATGGCGAGGGAGGGGGCAAATTAGCAATTGAGATATCTTGGTATCCCTTTTTCCATAGTCCCTTACTTAAAGATATGTGGGACTGGATTCATGGTAAAATTGATAGAAAACTCTCAAAATGGAATAAGCAATATTTGCCTATGGTAGGCAAGTTTCAGGTCTATCAAAAGATCATGTCATCATACAATATTTACTATGCTTCTATTTGGTCTTTTAGCAGTTATCAAATTAATGATATTTAGAATTGCACTATGTTGGCGTTTCAATTCGCACCTCTGGAGTGCATATTGGTAACAGACAGCTATGCACAATGCGTAATGACTGCTCTTCAAATTAGGAGGGGAAGCTCCCTCTTTTGTTGATATGCGTGAAAAAGTAAATGATCTAAATCCTATTTTTTTGACTCAGCTAGAAGAGGCACAAGTTTAAGAAAATCAATACATTGCAGCTAAGGTTTTTCTTTGGTTTTGTAGATCTTAACTACAACTAACTTAATGCTTAATCGATCCTATTTCCTCAAGAGAAACAAAGCACGAGGACTTAGGGGCAGGGAATTGATATATGATAATCTTTAAGTCAGGATTCCCGAGGAGGAGATGACTCCTATCCGAGGTGTAGGCTGAAAGAAAGGTTATTGGCAACAACATCAAACGACAATCTCCACTTCTAAATTCCCGAGGAGACGGCTCCTATCTGAGGTGTAGATATGAAACAAATATTATTAATCACAACAACACACGTTAAACCTACTTTTAAATTCCCAAGGAGGAGACAACTCCTATCCGAGGTGTAGATATGAAACAAGCTTATTAGAAACAAATATAACCCAGGACAGCAAATTGTATGAAAGACCTATCACATAGATAAACGATCAACCAACATTATATTGAACAAAGATAAACCATTACAAGTAACATTGCACGGCAAGGCGGCTCAGCAATTTGTTATTACTAATAAAAGTTCAAAGTACAAAGTGAACCAATACTGAGAATAGGAATATTGCCAGCAATTCAGCAACTCTCTATCACAATCAAAAGTTCGTGAACAAATACATAAATAGCAATACTACAGGAAAAGTGGGCTCAACATGTATGCTATCATGCAAAAGTTAATTACAAATGAGCAAGGGTGCTCTTATTTATAGAACTTCAAGGAGTAGGGAACCCTAAAATCTCCTTGAGTTTACAATCAGTCTTGCAAGCATTCAAGAGTTTATTGCTAAACCTAAATAAATGAAACTATAAAGTTAACTGGAAAGCTACCATCAGTTGATCGAAACAGAACTAAACTAAATGGACGTGTGCAACATGCAAGTCCTTATTGAAATGAAAGTTAACTGATAACTAACATCAGTTAACTGGATCCTAACTGAAAGTCCATCCTCTTGCAAAGACATCCACGAAGATGAGATAGGCGTGCATAAAATCAGCAATTAGAACTCAAGAAATGACGTTGAGTTAACTATTGCTTCTGACTCTATCCTCAAGAATAACTGCAAGATCTAACTGACCGTCTACTACAAGCCATCTCAGTCTATCACCTCTTCTAGGAACTTGTCGACTGTCTCATCTTTTGGCACTTTGACGCTATCTACGATGATAGACTGCCTGCTCAACTCCTCTCCATCTTTGATCATCCTCTAACATTCTCTGACCTCTTCAGTTGCCTTGTTGAAACTAGTTGTCATCACTAAAAAGTGATCCAACTTGGATGCCACAGGATCTCCATCAAGACTATCACGAACAAGCTTCTCAAACTCAATTTGTACTGCATCAAGCTCAGCATATGTACCATCCTCACAAAGATAGTGACACGGGATCTGAGTGATAAACCCACTGATGAGTTTGAGAGCTCCAACAACATCCTCTTTGAGTGCAACCATCTTTGTAGAGATTCTTTCATATGTTTTCACTTTGAAGAGGTGTTGTTCTCTCCAAGCGAAAATCTTCCTTTTATCCTCCTCTACTACAATGGCGTCGTATGCAACTACCAACTGAGATATGAGTATCAAGTCCTTCGGCTTGCACTCTGCTATAGACAACTCAAGCTACTGAATCCCCTGACGAAGACCATGCACCTTGTACCTCAATTGATATAACTCCGTGAGAAGGTATCGGCCTGCAACAATGAAATCTTCAATCCAGTTGTCCAAGAGCTTTCCTCGATTGACTAACCGACCCAACTTTTGTTGTTCTGCAAGTGTTTTGCAACATTGTGGAAGAAGAGGCACGTAGCTTGAGGTTCCATGGAGAAGATCGAAGATGTACTATCGGAGCTGCTTAACTTCAGCCTTGAGGGCTGCCTTATCTTCTCCGTCTTTCATGACACGCTCTTCAAGATTACTTGCAGCAACCTTGAAAGGCTCACATCCATGTGTCGAGTGCTCTTGCCAAGATTTGTTTTGACGAAGGTGAAATCACCAACCTCAACTTCATCCAGGCTCTTGCCTACTGGTGGTGTAGCAACTTCAACAATGATCTTTGCCTCGGGAGTCTTCTCTATGTGCACTTGCTTCTTGCTCTTCTTATTTGACTTGTCCTGATAGGGACTGCCAAATTCAGATAAGTCAAGATGATATGAAGGCTTTCGCCTCCTTCCCAGAGACCTCTCGAGCCAACATGAATGATCAATGTCATCTTCTCAAGGAGAGATTGTTGTTGCCGTGTCAATCTTTGATGGATCAGCTGGTATTGAGGCTAGCCGAACTGGTGATTCTGGCTCTAATTCAATATCGATGGGAGGTAACTGTGGTGAAAATGGCGAATCAGGAGATGAAGAACCGGCTTTAGCCTATATCACTGACTCTACTGGAACTTCTGGCGCCTTCTCAATCTGCTTATGCTTCCTCTTACCCGTGCTTCTTCCCTTCATGTTCGCACTAACTCTGACACCTTTAGGCGGCTTCAAGATAACCTTAACTCGAGGCCTCGACCTTGAGGTAGAAGGTAGTGAAGAAAACCCTATTGGCGGCTTTGTAACTGGAACTGTCCTTCGCCTTCTGTAACGCCCCACCATAGAACCCCAAAGGACAACACAACCATGCAACAATAATGGAACATTTTTTTTTAAAAGTAAAATAACATGGAATGTAAATCATATCTAAACATAACATATAAGTTAATCTATGTCCTCTAAGGCTCTAGGACTGCATTACGAACATTCTATTAACAAGATCTAAACACACATCATGAATTAACTATCAACAAGAGTTCATCCTAAATCCATTGCATTAAATGAATAAACACATACCTTTCCATATCATAACATCAGATAAGCAATCATCAAAGATCAGATATATATAGCTACAAGTACATATACAAATTCCCTTACCATGAGGGTACATCATTACATTGTTACAAACTTACATCAAAGCTTCCCTGAATACAACAGGAAGAATACATCAAGATTACATTACATGATACATATGATATAAGCAACTGTCTCTCGAACTAGTACAAGATCCGAAATCCGCTACATAAGGTACATCCTCCATGCTCACGAACAACAGCTGGGAAACCTGATGGAAGAAAAAGCACAATCCACCTGACCATGTGGAACCCTAAGGTCCACCCCTCGTGCTAGGAGATAACAATAAGGTCCCACTACTCAAAACAGTTAAGAAGACAGTAGCACAACACAAAGGGTTAACATGACTTCAATACACAAAGTACAACATAGCATCTCACAATAGAGTCACCACTTCCAGAGGCACGCAAACAACAAGGGGAACACAAGACTAGGGAATGCTAGGTTGCTATAGGTGAGAGTGTTATCGCATGGTCCTAGCATGGGTTACCTTGACAGTCTCTCACTAGACATCGGCATCATAGGGTGACACATGCGGAACCAACATTCTTTTCGTGAAGACAAGGAAGTTGATCTTGCCAACTAGGCCTCCTCAACCCATCCTTAGCCTAAACGAGCACTACAGGCATGGGTGAGGCATTACCAACTATCTTGTTTATGTGAAGATTACCCATCCCCCAATTCATTAATTAGGTTATCACCGAGTTAAGAAACTCTCCAATGGGTTACCCTGACAGTCTCTCACTAGACGTCGACCCCCATCGAGAGCCACTCTCCCTACTAGCAACTAGAAGACTCAAAACATCAAACAGGGTAAAACCATCGTGCACAAATTACAAACCACGTGAGCACACACATAGAGCGAGGCATGAACCCACTCGCTCACAAATCCAACCATAATAAAGAATAGGCAATGCAAGGCTTAAGACCCTCACGTACACAATTCAAGTATAAAAATCAACCACTTTCAAAATGACATAGTCATGACACCAATACTCAAGCTATTTTCCCCAAGCCTCTGGAAGTCTCCCAATAACCCCTTAACACAAAGGACCTCTACTTTTGAACAATAACCAAAATCACACCCAATACACCAATTCAACACATAATCCAATACAAACAACAAATAAACATTATAACCATGGAATCCACATACATTAACAAATAAACTATTTAACGATTATGAAGGACATCAACATTTAAAAGATAATCTAAATTATTTATTTAAATTTAAGCAAAACTCAATTTCTTCCATTTAACTAATTATAATTAAATCAACTTTTTGCCTTATTAATTTCGCAATTTATTTAGCTGTCATAGCCATTTAATTGTAAAGGAAAAATCATTCTAAATAATTAAATTCATAGCGAATTACAAATTATCCATAACTTATATTCACGTATACTGAAATATACTTTGCTATATATATATATATACATATGTATATGTATATAAATATATATATATATACATATTTTAGTATATATACACACACACACACACACACACATATAAATATATATGTATATATGTATGTATGTATGCTTATATATATGTATAAATTATACCCAAAATGCTGATTGAATAACATTATATCAAATATAATAGACATAGATTACATATATATACAATCAACCAAACATAACACCTTATGTCGAATTCCCATATTATAGAATATTTAGCAGACACTTAAGCATCGAATGAACCATATTTGAAGACCAAGCAAAATCTCATGCTCATCGACTTGCTTGAAATCAAACGCCAACATAAAAACATATAAGGCAAGTAAATCAAATTATAATGCATATAGCTGAACCTTAAGCTTTTGAACCGAATTCCAATTCTAAATATTTCATTGCATACCAAAAGTATTACGCATATATATGAGAAGCAATAACTAGTGTTATTGATTTGAACACTGTCTAACGTCGTGTTTCAAATTGAAATTTTGATTACAAGCGACTAATATATAAGGTCAATAGGATCAAATGATTGTTGTTTATTGCGCCAAACCTAGGCTAATATCCGCAGACTTAGATCTGGGAGCAAGAGACTATTAAGACAGGTGATTTGATTCCAAAGGGGTGTGCGACTATGAAGGATTCCAGTATGACATCAAGATAGAGTTTGCAGGTCTGATAGTTTTGGTTAGGAGCCTGAGAAGGCTTGTGCTTTGGGAAGATTAGAAAGGAAAATGTTGAAATACCTAAGCAACATGTAATGTCCCCTTTTTGTTGACATCAGTTGTCAGAGGAGATTAGCCTATTATTTTTGGCCCCCGTAGGCTAATTAGGTTGGTTAGGGGGTCTTTCGAGGGTTGTATCATCTCCAGTGTTCAGAAACTAGCAGCTCTGGCTTTCGTTAGAAGTCTTCAGGACTCTGTATGCTCAACTTACTATTTATAGTAAGTCAGGAATGGATAGAGAGGGACCCTTACTATTTTTAGTAAGGTGTGTGGTCGTATGTAGCTCCATCAGCTCAACTCCTAGTTCAGACGGTGCTCAAAGTTAATGAATATTCATGGAGATATTAATGTTTATTTGGCTTAAATAAACATTAATTATTTAAAAAGATTATAATATTAAGTTATAACTTAACTTAATATTAAGGGTCAAGGCGTCATTAAAAGGAAGCCATTTATTTAATTATTTATTGGGCGCCAATTCCTAAGTTCTTCATAAAATATTAAAAGATGCAATAGAATAACATTTTAATGTTATTAAATGGCTTTTTATGGAGAAGTTCGATTTTCTCTTGAGGGCTTATATAATTCACTTTGGAGTTATTTTTTGGGATGGGGGATTGAGCATTGGTGTTGATGAGTTTTTGTTTGAGAGAGGAAGCCAAAGGTTTTTGAATCAGTTAGCCATTGAAGAACGTTAACTCTCCATTGTTGCAGCCTTTTGAAGTAGTGAAATATCTACTGAATTAGGCATACAGGAGGGCATCATACAAGTGTTCTATTTGAGCATATTGGTGAAGAAATACAAAGATTATTCAAGGGTTTCAAGGTTATATGTTTGCAGATTTGAAGATTGCGGAAGATTAAGATTTAATCGTTTGCAAATCAAAATTTATGTTTGCTACTATAGTGATGTGAATAGTAGCGCTACAATACCCGTGCTATAGTGCTGCGCTACAGTACCCGCACTACAGTGATTTGCTACAATGACGTGGTGCATATTAAAGCAAGGGTTTAATACTGATTTGTTCTTTAAAGACAATAATTTCTGAGTCTATCTACAAAGCTGGGCTTGATTATGGGCTGCTACAGGAGTTCTTATGTCTGCTGCAATATCTCAGACCATTGCTAATGTCTCAGAACCATGTTAGAAGGCAGCAAACGGGTATTTATCAATATTTCATTATGCATCTATAAGTCTGAGATAAATTTAGTACTGCTGTTTGTATTTCAGATTGCTATATCTGTAGTTGTAGGGCTCAGAAAGAGGCTCACTTATTTCCTGAAGTTTTACTTCTATCTTCTATGACTGTACATGTAATTCTGAGTGCCCAGTTTGAGATATCAGCCATAAACAACACTCAGAAAATCACTGTTCAAGCTTTACTTTGTCACCCAGAACTTGTTGTTAACACTGTGCTATCTATTAGAGACTTTGTAATAAAGGGTCATCAACTTCGATTGAGCATGTAATGGACTGTTATAAATATCTGAGTGCTAATAAAATCAGACTTTAATGAATGAAGACAAAATTATCATCTTTGTGTCTTTATTTGCAAAAGAATTCAAAAAAAACCCTAGTGAGAATACAAAGAAATTGCAAAACATAAAACAAAAAAACAAGACACAAAATCTAGGGCAAGAAGAGTTCTTACACAACAATGTAGGAATTACAATGACAAGCGCAATTGGATCTTGAATCAAAAACTATTACGATCTAGATGCATTACACAACATTCCTCTTCTAGAGTCCATTCAACTAAAACAAAAATGGAAGAAGTATTTAATGTTGTGTTTTTATATTGTTAGTTTTGTTGAGAGATAAAACATCAAAGGTGACCAAGCCAGGCATAGTTATAGCTATCAAAGGTAAAACACAACACAGAATATGGGATCGAATTGCCAAGCACAATCAAATACAACAAATGCCAATCACAAAGTTTATCCATCGAATTTAAAATGCAGCTCATAGTACTGAATGCCATAAAATGAAATCGCCAATTCAAAATGAAACCTCAAACCAGTTATAGCTATCGAACTATATCAAAAGCCAAATATACTGCAAGTAACTCGAATTCCACACTCAGTGTATAGCCTTCATTTATCATAGATAATTCAAGAAGGGAATCACATTTTGCAATTTTGGAATGGGTTAAACAGGGGCATAATAAATCACCACATGCAAAAGTTCAATAACCAAGTGAAACACCATAAACAATAATACAATCGCACCACACAAATTCGATAGGGATGAAATACAAGGCAAGCATTGACTGAGGCCATTGGAAAGTATTCGCAGTAGAGAAGGCATTACAAGATAGAGATTCCCAACCCAAATAAAGCTATCAGAATAAATTAGCAGGCCATACAACAACTTGGCTTGAGTGGTATCAAGATAGGTGCATGGGATACACCGATGGAGTTGCTAAAAAGGCTTCAAAAACTTTCAAGCAAATGCAGAAGATGCATAGGGCACAGATCATCAATACCAAAATCCAATCCCTTAACCACGGAAAAACTAGAGACTTGAACAGGAATACAACGCTCATCTATTAATGAATCATAAATTTCACTCAGTTACAACTAAAAACAAGAAGAAACCTTCTAAAAAAAAAGAAATCAAAATCGCAAGAAGGTTCAATAATAATTTCAATCACAGATATGCTTACTTTACACCCTCAGTTGAAAACACTCTATAAAAAGCGATTGTTGAAAGTCAAGAAAAGCATAGAAGAATGTACACAATATGCATTTAACTAATTCGTTATAACGATTCAAATAAATAATACTACAATATTTCATTCCCATTTTATATATTTGTTCAATATTTTGATCATATTAAGAATGTGCTAAGATAAATGTTACCTTTTGAGATATCAATAGTCCAAGTAAATCCATCAAGCGAGTAATAAGGATAGAGTTCACAGTTACAAGATTTGGATCCTTGATCATTCTCACAACCTGCCACTAACATAGCTTTAAGAATCTCCAAAGCCCTCTCAACACGTTAGCAGTGGAGAAAACAATCCTTTTTCCAATGCAACATACAAATCTAGATTTTTAATAAAGCAATCAAGATAACATCACCCTCTGAAGAAAACAATATTTACAGCATCCCCAAAAATCCAAAATCAATCCTCCAATGAAAATCTCCTCCCAAGATAATTATTTGCAAGCCGAAAACTATTCGATTTTCGAAAACAAAAATATCATAAAAATCTCTAAAATCTCCAATAAAAACATCCAGTTTCTTTTCAACACTCTGTTTGAAGTTGTGCATGTGCAGCATGCAAAATCATTCTATCTTTTTACGCTATTTTTACTATTTATTTATTAAAATACTCCATTATAATTCTATTTTATTTTATTTAAATTTTACTTTAATTTATTTTAATATTGCATTACACACCAAAATTATTAATAAATATATTTATATCTTTTATCATTTGAAATACTTTTACCTGATAAATTATTTAATAAATCACTCAATCAAAACAACAATTATTTTTACTTATCATAATACCTTTTAACATAATAATTCTATTTTAATACGGTAATTAATTACAAACATTACTCGACCAAATTTAAATCAAATAGACTAACCACCAATCAATACCTGACCACAAAGCAGAGTCGACAAGTAAGACCACAACAATACTAACAAACCAACCATCATACGATCAACATTGACAGGGTGAATCATGGAGAGGCACTACACCTCTTTCTGTCCAAGAAGTGCATGCTAATTTTGATAACCCCTCTTGACAGGTCCTCAATTGAAGTACTCTCCCTAGTGTACCAATCTGGTTGGCGAAGTGGCTAGTGAGCAACCTAATCTCTGACGAATGTGCTAAGTAACACCTCTTTGTTATCATCTGACAAACCCTTAACATCTTCTAATAGGAAATCAGCAAGTTGAGGAAGAGTAAGTCTGCAGTAATGATGTCGGCACACTTCAAATTCATCTTTGCAGTGGACCCAAAAGTCCTCAAGTGTTGGCTTGTGTGAATTACTTCGCTCCAACTGAGCTAAGTAATGACCCAACGGATCATAAGAACACCTCTCGATGAGATACTTGAGGTGGAGTTTTTCTAACTCATTCGTCATTAACCTGCAATCAGCAACAATCTTGCATTTGTATATACCTAGTCCAAATGAAAGGTGAATGTTGTCTTATGTCAATTGTGAAGAAAAGAGTGAACCTCTTGAGCTTGTCTTAGAAACTCCATGAATAGGACCTTGTCTAACGGGTACCTTGGTAGCATCAAAGGTTCTTCAGTGTAACCATACACTCGAACATATGTGAAAGTGGGGAATTGAATGAACCAATCCACCCAACTCTCCATTGCCTGATTTTGCTTCTAGTAAAATCCTTATGTGCATCTCATTATCAAGGTCTCTGATTGTCTTCATGAGGAAGTGATCATTCACCACTTTGAAATCATGTTCAGCCTTTGAGAACTCCAATTGTGAGTAATATTCGTGAACATGTTGAACGCCAAGAGTTCCATTGGTCTCCAAAGTTTTATAATTGCCTTGAAATGCAATTAAATAGACCAAATAAAGAAACCATGTGAAACTCGTGGATTTTAAGGAATCCAATGATTTGCTGGTGAAGACACTCGTTGATCAACATGGCCCAGTCAAAGTGTTCCTTATTGTCGATAATCTGGGAAATGACATAGAACATCCACAGTCGGAAAATATTAGCTTCCTCTTGACCTGTAACCCGGTTGAGCAAAGTAATCAAGACAACAACCTCGTCCTTGAACACTCCATGCCCAACCTTCTTTAGCAAGTTGGTCTTTTGTTCTTTTAGCCATCTTTGAGCAACCTTTCTTTGAGATCTTTCTTTCTCTCCATGCCATATCTTGTCGCAATCCTCAATGACTATGGTAAAATTGTTTGAGCGAGGTGGAATAGTAAAACACTTCTCAACGTCCCTCGGCTTGAGGCTGCAAATGACTCTCCCATCAGCTGATCTGATTTGTCTTGTGGATGAGTCATAGTGCTTAATGCAAGCAATGAAGAACTCGAGATCAAAAGCCATGATAGGAATAGATGCTGCTGCCAACAATCCGGAACACTCAAGATTTCTGATTGTACTACTATTAGTGCCCTCCAACACGCTCAATTTGACCACTAGATATACATGACCCAAGTCTGTATCTAAAGTTTTCAAAAAGTTGTGTACTAAGACCAATTTGGCCTTATATTTTATTGGGTTGAATTGCATTTTGAAAATCTGGATTTTTGACTGTAAAGTCGGATATGTTTGGACAACTTTCAGAAAAAGCTGAAAAATGGCTCTACGATAGGCTAAAAATCGCTGATTGAGGTAAAAAAATTCTGAAATTTTTTGGAACATCGATTTTGTAGAAAATCAAATTCTAAGCAAACCCAGATTGTCAAGAACTCGAAAAATTGAGTTTTAGCAAGGCATGCAAAGGCTTTTTAGTCGAGAACTACAGTGGCTTTAGGGGTTCTAGGGGCAATTTTCTCGAGAAAAACTAGCAGATGGGTTTTGTAGGCAATGGAATTCTAAGCCAACCCAGATGATTCGATTTTGGAAAAAATGAGTTCTTGAACCACATGCAAAGGAGTCTTCGGAAAAAAAGCACAGTGCTTCAAAAATGGAAGCAACGAGGCAATTTTCTCAAAAAAATCTAAGTCATGGGTTTTACTGTTGACGCTAAAATATGTGAACCCAGATAATCAGATTCTGAAAATTCTGCCGTTTACTTTGACATGCGAGAGAAAACCTAAGACAAGAATAGAAGAATTTTAGAGATAGAAATAGAAGTTTATTATTCTGTCTCTGAAAAAGTCGCCTATGCTTGAATTGGATTCGATGAAGTCTGCATGCACTCGAAAAATGAAGTCTAGAAAATATATCTTCTAAACAATCTGGACCTGGCACTGCGAAGAACACTGAAATCTATCATTTGTAGTGCCTTCAGATCTTTGTTTGCTCGAGAAAATACATGTTTTCTCTCACCTGTGATGAAAAATAATGGACACCTATGCCTTAATAAATAAAGTTTATGAAGCAAGGCGTCATAAATGCATGCAATTCCTAAATTTAGGCGCCACCTTCTAATTGGACCTCCATCGCAATTAACTGACTGAGAAATAAGCCCTAATTAGGGCGCCACCTCCAAATTCTTCAGTTAACTTTACATGCAAAAATAAATTGAACGATTGCAAGCAAAAATCAAGTCTAGTTGAAGTCGACTTAAGAAGCTTAACCAAAGATATAATATTATTTAAATTAATTAACAACCTCCATCTTTATAGGGCACCACTTTGCTCTTGAGTTCAAAAGTCAAAGTTTGACTTTGGGCGTCACTTTCCAAACTTAGAAAATTTCTTGAAATTTTGAATTTGCAAATGTCATCGAAGTCCATGTTCGATCACTGATTCTGATTGACTAACATGTCCAATAGACTAGCTGATAGTTTCATTGAAGAGCAGGATCAAAACTGACAAGAAACTCCTTGAGGCTACAAACCCTAATTCTAACATCTGAGGCTTCAAAAATCAGGGCGCCCCTAGCCTCTAGGGGCGCTTTTGGCTTCAGAATTAGTCAATTTTTCATGCATTTTCATCATTTTGAAGGTGATTCTGACCTTCATCTTGCTTCCTCCGACGCTTGGCAAAACTTCAGAACTGGCTGACAGGCTCACTACAAAGCTGGCTGAATTCTAAACAAGAGCTCTTGGAGAGCACTTTTCCCAAAAACATCATCTGCTAGGTGAAAATCATGGGCGCCCCTAGCCTCCAAGGGCACTTTTGTTCCCAAAGATAGCCATTTTTCAACTGGCTAAATCCACACTTAAACCCTTGCTGCAAGTTGCTAACAAGTCTCTTGACCCAATTGAGGTATTCAACGGAAAGCTAGAAGCGACACGGATAGGATGAGTATCTGAGATGACCAAAAAGATTGCATTTGAGGCTTCAAAACCTTGGGCGCCCCTAGCCTCTAGGGGCACTTTTGATGCTTCTTGACATTTTGACCATGATTAAAACCTTATGTTTGACTCCTAATTCCAGCAGTTCAGCAACTCAAATTAACCCGCTAACAGATTCGTTGCGAAGCCTAATCAAGTTTGAGACAAACATTCTAGGTATCAATTGATCAGAAGCCTTCATCTGGTCCCTCAAAAAGATGGGCGCCCCTGGCTAGCAGGTGCACTTTTTGCTCCGGTAGTCATTTTTCAAACTCCCTTATTTCTTGTTCAATTTCCAGTTTTAGGTGCTATTTGTAGGCTCATCATGAAACTGGCAAGATTCTGGATAAGTTTTCTTGGAAGTGACAAATCTCAAAAATGAAATCTAGGCCTCTAAAATCTAGGGCGCCCCTGGCTAGCAGGGGCTCTTTTGCTCCAAAATTTAGAAAATTTTCGATGATTTTCACATTGACAAAAATCCCCTCCGAGATAAAGTATGATTTTGCACTTATCTCACCATAGAATCTTCGTTGAAGAGTTTTAAGCTTAGTTTTCGACACCTAGTCTCTAGCCATTTGCCATTAACAACCTCGGAGGTCCTAACTTTCCACTTGAAAAAGTGAAAACTACCCACCAGACTTAAACTAACTTTTAACTGAATCTAACTTCACCATTGTGATCTTGAAATAAACCAATCAAAACAATTTTTAGTCAATTCTGACAAGTTTCAATTTTTAGGGTTTTTTACCTAAAAATAGGGGTCCAGAAACCCTAATTTTCAATTTTTTCAAATTTTGTCAGTTTCTTCCTGACATCAAACTAACTAAAAGCCCATACTTGATTTTCCCAAAAACTGACTTTTGACATCATTTTACAAGGTTTAAACCATTCTAAGCAAAATGCCTTAACGAAGCAAAAAATTTGGTTTGGGTACAACACACTGACAAGAAAAAATTGCAGTCAATTGGAATAGGTGTTGCATGGATAAAGACAAAGGTGGACTTGGATTAAAGGACTTAAAGATCCAAGGAATCATCAATGTACCCCAAGGATGCATCCCCCCCCCTAAATCCCGAGCGTTCTCGGAACGGGGACGTCCCCGGGACATGGGGACGGCATTCCCACGTCCCCAACAGCGCCACCAATTTTGCCACTCGCCGTCGGGGATGCGGGAACATCCCAGTGTTCCCAAGATGCTAAGGGAGACGCCTGTGCATCCCTCAAGCGTCCTGGGGACACCCAAGCGTCCCTCGCGGCAGCAACTTCAAGCACATGTTTAAAAAAGCAAATAACACATTTTGTCATTTTGACATTTTGATTTTGTACTTGTTTTGATATCATGCTACTCATTGTAATCATCTTTATGATCAGATATTTTTTATCATATAATAGAAATCTTCCATTTGCCAATTCGACAATTTAAAATTTTATGTAGTATTGAGTATTCTAATTTCTAATTAGTAATTCGATATTGAAAACTTCAATGTTCAATGTTCAAGTATTTACTATTTAGTATTTCAATTTGGCATTTGCAATTTTGCTATTTTACTTCTTAATAGTCTTATACATGTTTTCATAACTAGCATTTTAAGTACCATATGTATAGTATATACACCCCCCACCATCCCCCTGTCGTCCCCAAATTGAGGCCGCTTTGTCCCCCTGTCCTGGAAACCCATCCCCCAGTCGTCAACGGTGGTGTAACTATGGGAATCACTCTTGCAATCAAATGGATAATTATGCCCTTTAATGGTGAGGAGCCTTGGAAAGTGCTTCTAAGAAATAACATTGAGTTGACTATGTCAAAGAAAGCTAGGCAATGGAAAGGACTGCACCCACAAGATATCTACTTTGGTAAGTTTCTCGGTTTCCCCTTTTGACTCTAAGGTGTTTAGGAGTTAATGGAAAGCTTGGGAGCTGGTTAGATGTTTCATCAAAAGCAGTAATGCATATGAGAAGAACAGCAATAATATTCGTAGCTTTAGATCCATTTGGTGGAATCTTCAGTGAAACAATAAGCCTCTTGCCCTCCTTCGAAGGTGTTCTACAAAAAAGTGGGATAGCAAGGGTATTAGTGTGTTCAGTAATATCTTGGAGAAAAAACAAATGAGAAGTTGGCAAAGTCTGAGTAATGAATATGGTTTATCCCAATCTCAAATGAGAACATATTGAGTACTAAAGAATGCCTATCATAATATGCACTTCCCTATTCAGCTAAGCTTTAATATGGAAATTTATGAGAACCTTGTTTGGGAAAATGGTTCTATTCTTTTCAAAACTAATCCAAAAAAGTTGTATAGAATCCTAACAGACTCCCAGGAAATCACAAGTCACTTAAATAACTGTTGGAATTTGAACTTTAGTCAAATTCAGTGGTCAAAACTTTTTAAATTCTGCCGATCTCATGTTATTGATGCCAAAAAGGTCTGTTTCAGATGGTTGCTTTTACTAAAGAGACTCGTTGTTAGTATGAGTTGTTTTAAATCTAACCTTGTCAAAAGTTTGTGTAACTATTGTAAATCTCCTGAAATTGTTGGAGCATCTTTTTCTAATGTACTTTTGCTAAGAAAATTCGGTTGTTCTTCTTTTTTGACTTGGGAAGGTAGGATAGGAGAAACAACTTTTCTTCGCATGAAGTTTTGATTGGTTATGTTGCTGGTTGGGTGTGAGATACAATATTTTTTAGCTTGTTTTCAGGGCAAGAGAAGGCACCTTACGGACTCTTTTAGAAGGCTCATCTTTCAAAATATTTCTATGCAAGTTACCATGACTCTAGAGATCTCAAGAGAAAAGTTTCAGGAACTAATGGACAATGGACAAGCAAATATAAAGAGGTCCACGATCAAAACAGCAATGTTTTGACCACATGCCAGAAAGGAAGATGATAAATTTGTGAAAAACTATATGCAATTTCACATTTTATATGCTTGGAGCATATGGGACTCAAAGAAAGAGAAAATAATCCTGAGGTTGATGCTGATCTAGAAGTTGTAAGAATGATAACATATCAGATGTTACTCCTTCAATTGGGACTTGAGATGGATAGATACATTGGAACAAATAGTTCAGTTTGGAAAAGACATTTGACATACTAATGTATATTTGTATGATGTGATCAGATTTCTATCCTGTGTTCTTGCTGTCTTGCGTATGTTATATGGACTCTAGTGTCCATGAAACTTGACTGCCCATCCTGGGCATATATCATATACTGTAACCTGCTCTTTATTTTGGTAATAAATAATCAATTCAAAAAATCTCAAGCTAGAAGGTGAAATGCCTCTCTCCAGCAGGTCATTTAATCTTATCAAAACAGGTGCTTCAAGTGATGCCCTATTTTATGTGGTCCTTTTTCAAGCTCCCAAAAGGTGCACAAGGTAAATAATGGGTGACACTTCAGTTCAGATTTCTTTTCCCTGTGACAGGGTGGTCCATAACTCTAGCAAAAGTGAGGTAATCATATCAGGTAGTAATTATACGGGATACGATGAGAGTAACCTATGCTTACAAATCTTGACAATATGGTTCGAGCTTATCCCATTGACGTGTTAAAGGCAACTAAAAACCTAACCCAACCATTCTTTTTTTTATTAAGAGAAAGCAAAACAAAATAAGAAGTTAGATTATTTCGTGCCCGTCTCGGAGACACACCTGAGAGCAATTCGATCCTTGACAGAAGAGAGAGGCTGATAAAATTCAAGTTTCCCAACAATTCTTGCAACAGCACCCTCTGCCTGTGCGATGCGCTTCATCTCTACCAGGGGAGTCCACCCTATTAACTGCATCACAGTGCCATAAACCCGACTAATCCTTCAGACCTAAAAATGTTCTAAAAACTGAAAGATTCTATTTATTTTTTTTGCTTTTACATGCTTATATGTAATTTTACAAAGGTCAGCTTTGTATGCGTGCCTGGGTAACATCTGATGCAATGTTTTCTCTGAGAACTCCAGGAGAAGATATGAGTCGTGATATTCCTTCCATGCTGGACTCTTAGTTCTTTTCTCCACCCCATCTGATCCTCCATTTTAATACATATGTATTTCAATCAAAATGGACAATTCTCGACTCAGAAATCCTCAATTCTTTAATCAATTCTCCATTCAGAAAGTTTTGTTCAAAATGGGAGAAGCTAATCCTCCCGACAAAACGGCATCTCTTGAGACTCATAACATATGATACCATCATAACATGATAAGGTGGACGGAGACGGACGGTGCAGACGGAGACGGACGGCGACGGCAAATTAGATACGGAGTTTCAAAAGTTTGAGTTTAAAAAAAAGCGGGATTTTAAAAGTGGGAGATTTGAAATGGTCCTGTATATGCCGTGGACGCATTCGAAGGATGCATTTTTCATGCAAGCGGACATAAAATCAGGGAGGAATTTGCAGGACAGAATGTGTTGGTTGTTGGGTGTGCATATTGCATGGAATATGGCGGATCTGTCAAACCACAGTGCCAACCCCTCCATCGCCGTCCGCAGCACTGTAAGTACAAAATGGGTTATATAATCTGGTTGATGGTGGTGATTTTATGTTATCAATTGTTTTAGTTTCTGATTTTTCAAGTCTATGTGTTGCCGACAGAAATGCTTGGGAGATCTGGCTGCCGCTTTTGGGAAAACGCCTGTGCTGGAGGTTGGAGCTGTCGCCAAAATTTTAAAAAGTCAGATCAAGGTACACAGAATGTCCATTTCTCTCTGATTATCGGATTTTTATGGTTGTGGCATAAGGAGCATTGGAATGGTTTACTAAGCTGTATTTTTACAGGTATTGCCGGCAATAGAGAGTTTCAATCTCGTTGACAGATTTGAGATTTTGATGTTTATGTGCTTTTGTTGTAGCTGCAAGAGACCGAAAGGAAGCATAACCGAAAGGGCAACATGCAAAGTGGAAGTGGGTACGTGAAGGTCATGTGAAAATTTTCCTTTCTCCAACTGCAAAGGAAAACAATGGCTTATTGAAAGCGTGGGAGATGACAGTAACTCATTCCATAAAATTTCTAAGTCGTCCTACCACTATGCTCTTAAATCCTCGAAACAGTCCTCTTCTTCTCCGCCTCACTTCAAATCCAACCATCTCTGGGTGCATTATTAATGCTGATAACATTTCCTTAGATCCCTGTTCTGCGCACTCTAACCAGACGTGAGAAGTGCGTACCCGCTATGGGTGAGAGTTTTATTATAGGATTCTCTGAATGGCTGTTTCTTTTTCTAGGTTATTTTCTTTTTGGTTGTGTAATACTTGTTTCCAATTTGCATAACTTGGAGACTGCATTTCAATTTCCTCATGTGATGGAAAAAGAAATGTACAAAATAATTGTTGGCTGGAAAAACATAGTGGGTTGTGAGTAATTACATTATTTTTGTTTTAAGTTCAAGGGTGGAGAGCACTCGAGGAGTTGCAGGGGGGGTACATAAAACTAATTAAATTGCCCTGAGGGATGACTAACCAATATGGTTGTTAAAAGTAAAGGATTTTACAACAATGTGTGGGTTGCAAGTTTGTTTTTCAACTTACAATTATTGTAATGAAAACTTTTTCTTATTTAGAAAGCACGAGTGTAATGAAAGACACCTTCAAAATTTACTACAACTATTACTTACATTTTTTTTGTTCTAAGCTCAAGGGTGGAGAGTACGGGGAGGAGTTGTAGGTGGGGGATACATAAAACTAATCAAATTGACCTGAGAGGTGACTAACCAATTGGGTTGTTACATGTAGAGGGTTTTACAATAGTATGTGGGTTGCAAGTTTCATAACACCTAGTGTTTTCCAACTTGCAATTATTGTGATGAAAACCCTTTCTTATTTAGAGAGTATGAATGTAATGAAAAACACCTTCAAAATTTACCACAACTATTATTTAAAATAAAAATTGCATTTTAATTTTCTCATGTGATGGAAAAAGAAATGCACAAAATAATTATAGGTTGGAAAAACACAGTGGGTTGTGAGTGATTATATTTTGCTTGTTCTAAGCTCAAAGGTAGAGAGCACAAGGAGGAGTTGTAGGTGGGGGATACATAAAACTAATTAAATTGACCTGAGATGTGACTAATCAATTGGGTTGTTACATGTAGAGGGTTTTACAATAGTATGTGGATTGCTTAGTTTCATAACACCGAGTGTTTTCCAACCTGCAATTATTGTAATGAAAATCTTTTCTTATCTAGAGAGTACGAATGTAATGAAAAACACCTTCAAAACTTGCCACAACTATTACTTAGAGTAAAAATTGCATTTCAATTTCCTTATATGATGGAAAAAGAAAAAACACAAAATAATCAAAGGTTGGAAAAACACAGTGGGTTGTGAGTGATTGCTTTATGCTTGTTACAAAGTCAAGGGTGGAGAGCTTAGAGAGGAGTTGCAGGTGGGGGATGCATAAAACTAATCAAACTGACCTAAGGGGTGACTAATCAATTGGTTTGTTTTGTCTAGAGGGTTTTACAACAAAATGTGGGTGGTAGGTTTCATAACACCTGGAGTGTTTTCCAACCTGCAATTATTGTAATCAAAACCTTTTCTTATTTAGAGAGTACGAAGTAATGAAAAGCACCTTCAAAATTTACCACAACTGTTACTTAGAGTAAAAATTGTGTTTCAATTTCCTCATGTGATGGAAAAATAAATGCACAAAAATCTATTTCCAATTGTATTTGTTCCATAGAATTCTTATGTTCGAGAATCTTTGACTTCATTTGTTCAACTCCACTTATAGCATTATCTCTCACTTTCTTTTCTTCTCTCACTTGTAGCATCATTTATATTTTCGCATTGCACATAGTGCATATGCTCCTTCATCAACTTCTCAAGAGTAAGAAAAATATCTTCAATCAATACATTCTCTATCTCATCCACTTTGGCGTGCTTCTTTTCAAGCTTTTTTAGAGTAGATTCATTTTTCATTTCATATATTCTAGTACTTATTGCCTCCTCAAGCATCAACAAGATCTCAAGAGGCTTCATGTTCAAAAATTTAGTGGTGTGCCCTTACATAATGAGAAAATATGCGTTGTTGACATTGAAAAATTTCTTACATGAAGCAACATGTGCAGTATGAAGGATACCATATGAAATCCCTACTAATATTTTTTTTTTATAAAAAATTGATCTCATGGATTTGTGTGTAACATTTTATTTCTACATAGAGAGAGTGAGAGAGGGAAGGAGGGAGGGAGGAAGGGATAATGGGAGCAGTAGGTTAATAGAGGTTGTATGTGCGAGGGAGAGAGGGAACTTGAGGTTGGGAGAGAGAGGTAGAGAGAAAGGGAGAAGTAAGATGGGACATGTAGGTATAGAGAGAGAGAGGGGGGGATATTGGGAGGGGTAGGTGGAGAGAGGTTGTGTGGGAAGGAGGGAAAGATAAGAGGAAGGAGGGAGATAGGGAGTGGTAAGGTGGGAGGGATAGAGGTACATATAGAGAGAGGGTGGGAGAGGTATGTATAACGAGAGTGAGAGAGAAGGAACTTGAGGTACAATGTGTTGTGAGTGATTGCATTCTATTTATTCTAAGCTCAGCAGTGGAGAGATAACCTAGGAGAAGTTACAAGTGGGGGATACATAAAACTAATCAAATTGACCGAAGGGGTGACTAACCAATTGGTTTGTTATGTGTAGAGGGTTTTAAAATAATGTGGGTTGTAGGTTTCATAACACCCATTGTTTTCCAACCTACAGTTGTAATGAAAACATTTTCTTATTTAGATAGTATGAATGCAATGAAATACACTTTCAGAATTTACCATAATTGTTACTTAGAGTAAAAATTGTGTTTCAATTTCCTCATATGATGGAAAAATAAATGCACAAAATAATCACAGGTCAGAAAACATAGTGGGTTCTAAGTGATTGCATTCTGCTTGTTCTAAGCCTAAGGGTGGAGACCTTTGAGAGGATTTCTAGGTGGGGGATACAAAAAACTTATCAAATTGACCTAAGGGGTGACTAACCAATTGGGTTGTTACTTGTTGAGGGTTTTACAACAATATGTGGGTTGCAAGTTTCATAACACCTAATGTTTTCCAACCTGCAATTGTTGTGATGAAAACATTTTCTTATTTAGAGATTACGAATGTAATGAAAGGCACTTTCAAAATTTACCACAATTGTTACTTAGAGTAGAAGTTGTGTTTCAATTTCCTCATATGATGGAAAAAGAAATGCCAAAATAATCGTAGGTTGGAAAACGCAATGGGTTGTGAATGATTGCATTATGCTTGTTCTAAGCTCAAGGGTGGAGAGCTTGATGAGGATTTCCAGGTGGGGGATAAATAAAACTAATCAAATTGACCTAAGTGGTGACTTACTAATTGGGTTATTACATGTAGAGGGTTTTACAATAGTATGTGGGTTACAAGTTTCATAACACCCAGCGTTTTCCAACTTGCAATTGTTGTAATGAAAACATTTTCTTATTTAGAGAGTACAAATGTAATGAGAGGTACCACAACTATTACTTAGATTAAAAATTGTGTTTCAATTTCCTCATGATGGAAAAAGAAATGCATAAAATAATCTTAGGTTGGAAAACACAATGGGTTGTGAGTGATTGCATTATGCTTGTTCTAAGCTCAAGGGTGGAGACCTTGGGTAGGATTTCTAGGCGGGGATACATAAAACTAATCAAATTGACCTAAGGGGTGACTAACCAATTGGGTTGTTACATGTAGAGGGTCTTACAACAATATGTGGGTTTCAGGTTTCATAACACCTAGTGTTTTCCAACCCTAAATTGTTGTAATAAAAACATTTTCTTATTTAGTGAGTACGAATTAATGAAAGGAACTTTCAAAATTTCCCATAGCTATTACTTAGAGTAAAAATTGTATTTCAATTTCCTCATATGATGGAAAAATAAATGCACAAAATAATCACAAGTTGGAAAACACGGTGGGTTGTAAGTGATTACATTTTGCTTGTTCTAAGCTCAAGGGTGGAGAACTTGGGGGGATTTCCAAGTGGGGATACATAAAACTAATCAAATTGACTTGAGGGGTGACTAACCAGATGGGTTGTTACATGGAGATGGTTTTATAGCAGTATGTGGGTTGCAAGTTTCATAACACTTGTAGAGTCCCTACTAGTGTCTAGTAAACTTGGTGGTGATCACACAATTCAAAGGGAAAACCTAACTGAATAGTTCACTTAACATTTGGAAGGACCTTCATTGAATTATCGACCAAGGCTAGTAGGCTTGTGATGGTACTAGCACTGTATGTGCTTTCAAAGACTGGAAACTACCTAAAACATTCTAGAAAAGATACTACACTCATTGGAAAATCATAAAACTACAAAATAGTAAGGAAAGTAAAGTTGTCTCTATGGCTACGAGTACCTACGGTATAAGACTGTAGCTAACTATTGTTCAGAAGTGAAGTCTGAAAATTGACTAAACTACTAATTAAACCTATTATACACTCTAGAGTACAATAACTCTTAGTAATTGTAGTATAACTATGAAACATAGATTGTTCTTGCATCAATTAATGATTAAAAACACAAAGAATTTGTTCAACACAAACTACATTTACAAAGTAACAACTAAAATATAAATAAAATAACTGAAAGGAAAGGAGTGAAGGACAGTTACCTTGAGTGGCCCTTGCTCAAGTGGTTGCCTTCACTAATCTAGAATCAAATCTAACTCCTTAGATCCAACACAATCATAGTAACTTAAATTCATTCATTTCATAGATCCAAAATATCACATAAGGTTCTAATCAAAGATCTTATTCATGAAATCATAATTGCACAACAAACATAATTTTTATTTCAATTGAAAACTAAAAGAGTATTTGATAACTAATAAAAAATGATTGACTGAAAAACTAACTAGCTAACATAAGACTCAACCAACGTGTTGTACATATAGGCATGAGGGAACTTATTCAAAGTAGGACTCTAAACTGAAACCTTTAATGACCACTCCTTGGATTTCAAAGGCTGACAAAGATTCAGTTAACTCTAAATGCAACTAGAAAAGAAGAAGAATCCAAATTGGATTATGAATCTGTTTGTAACATACTAGAATTTGGAATGCTCAAAATCAGTTTTGTTAGAATCTCGATTGAAACATGGGTCTTCCTTCTCCAATGTCTTTATTAGTTGTCATAATGATGCACTATATCCTTCATTAAATGTCTTCATGTTGTAGGCATCGTGTTCAATTTATTTTAGGAATCCCTTGTTTCGCTATTCAAGAACTCCTTCGGCTACAGGCTCTGTGTTGTAAGTGTTGCAGACCACAATACCTCCTCTGGCTGCAAGGGGTTAGTTCACAAAACATGTACACAATACTAACAACCATGACTAAGCATATATATCTAATCACAATTCATACATATTCACACATAAATCATGCATTAACTATCACATCATAATTATACTTCCATATACTTAAACCAAGTTTAGGGTTTGCATAATATGTATCAAAGATAGCATAATGTATGAACATGTATAGGAGAAATGTCTTGGTAATGTCTATAAGCATGTATAAAAGATATAAAAATGAACTATTATCTAGACCCATTATTTCCTCCCAACTGCCCTTTCGCTTGCCCTCAAGCAAATCAACTAGGGTTGAATGTTGTAGTGTAGTGTAATTTCTTTGAGATGCATAACAATGTTCACTCCTTTAATCTGATTCAGGAAAAATCCTTTGTAGCTTGAAAATCTATTCATTTTGTTAAGTTCAGCCTACTCACATTCCTCAATTTTATCTCATGTCTAATGTGGCACTGGATAAAGGAGTATTGGTGGTTGGAATGTAAGTGGAAGCCATTTAAGTGCTTTGTCAACAACAATAACCATATGCTTGCACACTCTTTCAATCATGGCCATAAAGTTATTTATTGAATGTGGCTCTTTCCTCTATAATTCTAGAGTCAAACTATCCCTTCTCCCCTACACATACTTGTAAAAATGATGAACCAATCCAACTGTTAATGTTTGCATTTTGTGGTAATCATGTATCCTTAATTTCATGGTATTTCCTCTTGGTCCCCTATGATACAAAAGTTGTAACCATTCATTTATGATTGCATCAGGGTCCTTGGATTCTTTTCTTACTGGGAGAGCAACTGATTTTTCTCTCTCATCATACTCCTCCATGAGTTCACCCCTGAATTTTTCATTTCTAAAGTAGGATGCTAGTGCCCTTACCAATAAATCCCCCACAAACATCAAGGGGTTCCATTCAGTCTCCTCTGGAAATACATAGTTATGTAGAAATACTCACAAAGTTGATCTTGTTCATCTGGTGTAGAGTCAACAAAAATGTTAAGGAAATCAAATTTATTTCTCATGGAAACTAGTTGGTTTCTTATTAACCAATTGAATTGAAGACTCAAAAACTTTTCCTAGAGAAACAAGGCATAATTTTTGGCTAGGGTTCTACACCTAACAATTTGGGTAGTCTTGTATGCTACCTCTTCCACTTTAACTACTAAATTACTCAACTCAATGTCCTTACCCTTCAGTATCTTTGTATGCGCTGCCATCATTTCTTCCTTTTCCTTTTTCCAATTTTCCTTTTGTTGAGAAAATTCTTAAGTAATCTTCCACAGTTGGTACCCAAGGGATACAGTTGTATGATAAATTGGGGTTTCTAGAGTAGGGGGTCCTTGATTTTAAACTACAAGTTCTTTACTCCATGTTTTGACCATGGAAAGTTGTGCCAAAAGGTCCAATTTCACCCCATGTCCATATGTTTGTATTTTCTCCTCCAACTCCTATATTTTTATCTCCCTTTCTTTTATCATTTTTCTCATAATTTTGAACCAGTTCCTCTAGTTTTTTAATCCTTTCTAGAGCTTCATGTTGCTCCTTAATATTTTTGTCCTCCAAAAACATTTCCTCTTCTTTTAATAACTGCTCATCACAACCCCCTGTATAATCATAACTATCATTGCTAGGGATAACTAGGGTTTTCTTCTTTGTCTTATTGGCAACAAATACATCCTTTGAATCTGACTCAGAGGTGATAAATATATACCACTTTCTCTTTATAGGCACATGTACATTCTCAAGGGTATTTCCTTTCTTTTTTGAATCAATGTCAACCATCATAACATCTTCTTCCTATTGTCCTTTTCCCCTTGTTTCCTCCTCTGGTTTTTGCATACTTCATCTCATAAGACCTTTCTTCTTCAAATGGCTTGAATGCCTAGTTGGGCTAGATTTCCTTTCTTGTGTACCCTTCTTTTTCTTTTGTACCTTAGAAGGTGTGGAGGAAATACCTCTCTTTTTCCTAGTCCTGGGTGTTTTAGAGGAAGATGGAGTCTCTTGTGCTACATGTGGTAAGTCTTGCACATCTTGTTCCTCATGTTCACCTTCGCTATGGGTAGGTGAAGCCACAGGTGAAATAGGAGGGGTTTCTCTTATAAGTCTCATTGATGTTAAAAATTGGCAAGGTAACAACCCTTTATGGGAAACTCAGTTTATGGGGGACTTTTTGCGCTAAACTGAGTGACCTCCAGATTTTTAAAGAATCTGATTTCTTTTGTAATGGGATTTTGGAATGGGAAATGAAAGAAAATATAAAAATAAAGAATCTAACTAAGGAAATACGCCAGAATTTATATGAAAGGCATGATAAACCTATCTTTTGGATATGATCTAAAGGTCTTCTTAGCAATTTACCATGTCCTAGAATAATAGAAATTAAGGATTGCAGTATGAACAACTCATTCAATGACATAAAATAATAATCACGTCCATTTACTGAAAAGAAGAGTCGAAAGACATGATCTAAACCAACAAACTTGCATTCAAATTATAGAAGTACGATAAATAAACCATTCAAACAATAATGGCACAGCTTAAAGTTTATCAATAGCATAAAAAATAGAGAGGCTAAACAATAGCATAGTCTGCGAGTTCTTGCAATAATCTAAACAATATAAAGGCCTGGTCTCTCCAAAAATCCTATGATTCTAAAAACTGGTGAAAAAAAATGCGATCTCCTAACTTGTAACTTTTAACATTGGGACCTTCAGAACTGTACTAGTACCCCTTTTTCTGAAGCAAAGAGTAGTATTTATAGCTTGAGACTTCCACCACTTGGAAAGCAGCAACCGAAAATATTTGGAATCTGAGCAATGATGTCGAGGTAATGATTTCCCTCAGTTGTTGTAACAAAAAAGATTCAAGACACAACATTTGGTCTCCCTCCATTCAGGTGCATCCCTTGTGAATGATGGCAATGGTCCAACAAAGTCTCATGCAGAAAAGTGTCGCCCTTTAGGATAGGCGATTATAAAACATGGCAACATCCCATAGCTCATAGTCTGCTCCATCCCCCACGTTGAAGAAGTGTGCGTCGAAGAGACGCGTGGCATCATTTCGCTGCCTGCGGTCGATATTTCCTTTCTTTGTTGAAAGCTTGCATAGAAAGGACACACAACAAAATGTTTATTGTAGATGCCGCTTGTGGGTCTTGCTAAATATTTATGTGAATGGGAGCTACGTGGCACATGAGTGAGGGCTAATGAGGAAGTGAAAGGAAGTGATCAAAATAACCTGTGGTGATGACACGTGGGAGCATTTCGAGGGCTAATAGAAGAGCAAAGAGAAAATTCCTTCAGAGTGCAATGAGTAGACACATGGCCGAAGCCGCAGTGACAACCAAAAGGGGGCCGATGAAATTTGTTGAAGGCATGGGCTGGTACTTAGCCAAAAATCAAACCCAAAGAGAGCATGATGAATTTCAAATTCACAGCTTTTGGCGACTATCAGGGGAATTTCTCTTTGAGGAACGTGGAACCCAAAATTTTCTCTGGTTCACAAACCAGAGCGCCATCCATCGGTGATGGAGTTAGAGCTTGGAAATGGATTCCTTCAGAGGTGGCCAATCATCTTCAGATGGCCTCGCTATATTGCACAAATTCTCTTGCGCTCCGCCCAAGTCGAGCGTTTCTTTATAAGGCAATGTCTCAGGTAAACTGGCCCCTACCTCACAATGGAAAAGTAGTTGCACAAGAGGATGAATAACACCCTCAATGTCTTTTGTGGTGGGAGGATGGCTAAAACTCTAGAAATTGTTTAGGTCTTTCTCCTTTTCTTCAATTTTTTTTGCAATCTGCTCAACCGTGGCAATCGACCTGTCCTCAAGAAACGAAGATGGCAGACCCATCTTGCTCAGCTAGGAGAAATTCTCCCACATGTCATCCATTGTCTGGCTCAAAGTAGCTGCAACCACTTTAGTTCATTGGAAGGTCAAGTGGAAATGGATGAACTTGTTTGTCGTCTGGGCAGCAATATCCCAGTCTTTGATCCCTGCCTTGGCCAGGTCTTCATCAAAGACCGAATATAGCTTGGTCAGCAAGCTCTTCGCTTTCAGAACCTTCTCTGAGATGAATCATGGGAATTGCTTGATTGTTCCATGAATCTCCTGGCTCAATTCTTTTGCCTTTGAGATGAACCTAAGCATTGGTTGTAGTGTTAGGTAGAAGGTTTTAACCTTTTCCCAATAAGAAATATATATCTATCAAGCCAAGGGTATGAGGTCCGGCTACGCAGAGGAGGCTTGGAGAGAGCTCTTTAGTCTATCTCTGCATCCTTTAAGTTAATGGCCTCTATTAATTCCACATTTTTCCTTTTTGCAAATGTCAATCAAAGTCCTTATGATTCTTTTCTAATTCTTGCTCATATAGAGCGCTTTGAGTTGCTAACTCTTTCACCTTTTGTTGCAAATTATGCTTCGTCGAGGTCAATTGGCTTTGATATTCTTGATTCTTCACCCGCAACTCACTGAGCTACGTGGGACCAACAGATTGGGACCTATTGAGCTCTTCCTAGAGTTTGCTCTGCTCCAACTCTCCTATTTGTACTTTCTCAGACAAGTGCACAACTTTTGCTTCAAGTGATTTCTCTTTTGCTTCCAGGAAGTTGACCCTTTCCTTCACCAACTTTAGCTGCTACTTTTTCTTCAACTAATAGCCAGACTTAAGGAAGTTGATCATCACCACCCGTTGTGTTTCCTCCATGAGTTCTACCTTGTCCTATGGCTGGGCTATAGCCAAATCAAGCCCTATGGCATACATGTTGTAATCGCTTGGCAACATCTCGCCTTGTGGTTTGGTAACATTTGGTTACATGGTGGCGAAGTTCAACGTTTGTTGTTCTTCATTGTAAACTATATATACTTGGGACTCCACCTCCTTTTTTTCATCCACTGCTTTTTGCTTTTGGATCCTGAGGGCTCGCATTTGCTTCGTGGTTTCTCCCTGGGTTATGAATTCGGCCGGTCCCTAAACCAACCCACCAACGATAGGTGTACCAGGAGGCAAGGAAAAAGTAAGTACTCATGTAGCGGGTCCTTGTGTTTTCTTTGGTGGGAGATTGACAGTTTTCAAGGAGAAAAAGGGAACTTGCCGTAGTTCAGTTTGCGAATTAGTGGAAGGGCTCATTAGTTGCAGTGATGGGGTGGTCATAATCAAGTCCATTTGTTAGGCATGTTGGGTTGGGCCTAAGGTAGCAGAGGCAATAGGGGTGTTGATGGCAGTCAAGCTCTCAACAAGAGAGGCGGGGAGAGATTGAGCAGTGACTGCAGGAGTTAAGGTTCGTGGAGGTGTCAAGATAGATGGCCCAATTTGGGAGAATTAGGAGAAACCTCCTGCAAACGTTGTTGTAGGGGTAGGGAAGGCAGGGTCGACACTTGTAGTAATGGGTGTCTTGGAAATGGAAGAGGATACCAAAGATTGGGAAGTAAGAAAAGCGGAAGTGAAAATTACCTGTTGATTGAACAATGGCAGTGCTCTGCTTGTCACTGGTTGTTCAATTACTTCAACTTCCTAGCTTGCTGCGAGCACTTGACTTGCGACAACTTCTTGTGATCCTTCTCTTAGAATGGCTTCCATGCGCTTTCGTTTAGCACGAGGGGTGTATCCTACTCATATAATCTCTAGTTGTTGTTGTTGGGGCACTCTTATTGTTTTCGAGGCCCAGGTGAGTGTCTACAAGACGCATGACATATTCAGTTGCATGTTTAAATCGACATAGGAAAACTACCCTGTGGACTTCCTTTTTTGTTGGGTGGAGGATGATGATATGTCAACTTCCTCTTTCGCCTACTCTTCTCCTTCATTAGGGTTGTCGCCTCCACTAGAGCTTGAGTCAGAAGCAGGGTGCTCCTCATCCCAAAGTTTGTCAAACCCCTTATCCTCTTTTATGCTATTATAAGGATTATCAAGCCTTTTTTTCCTGGTGATACACCTAGAAGGCTCTGATCCTCTCATTGGTCCATTCCTCTACATTTCTCAGTTGATTGTACAAAGTTTTTCCATTTTGAGGTTCTCATTATAATTCGCCACCACAAGATAGAACCTATTCCATGGTGGCTTGATGTCCTCTACGGGGCTATGAATAAGGTCAACCAACAATTCATCTTCATCTTCAAGCAGGTTGTGCCTCCACTCCCAGTAAGGCTGAGGGTTTTGAGTTACCTTGAGGTGATCATAAGGTAAATCATTGAAAGGGTTGTAATCCCACTCGTCGCAGATCATCACCAACCCTAAATGAGCCAACTTATCTTGCAATAGTGGGTGTGTCTGCTTCTTTTTTAGGGCCACTATTTTGAAACTTAGCGGACAGGTGAAGAATCTCTTCCTCTTGACTCATTTTCCACTACAGAAGGTAACATCAATAATGCATGCCTATCAGAACAATTCTAGAGCCAACACTTGATTAGTCACACATGTTAGAAGGCAGAAGGGTTCCCCAGTAAAGCCTCACATTCAGATGAATGTAAAATCCGCTTCAAAAAACTAGAGTCACACTTTGGAGTGAAATTTTGCATAAAATTTGTCTTATTCAAGGTGAGGCGATTGATACACTCCTCTCCTAGTAAATCTTGCAAAATTAGAGTCAAGAAATAATCTAAAAACGCGTAATAATCAAAAGTAGAAGAGAGGAGAGGGGTCCAGACAAAAATTGGCTTTTTCCTCCTCTTTTCATCGAAGACAGAGAACTCCATACGCTCAACAAATAAATTAGGGTTTTGATATAAAAACATATAAGCAAGATAGGAGACAAATCTAAATTTTCGTTCAACTGGGTACCTTTTAATTTTCTTTATCATTTTCTCTGAGAGGTATTTCACGAAATCATACTAGAAATAAGATTTTTGGTAGCAGAATTGGAAAGTTGGGCCCAATTGAAAAGATTGCACCTCTTGGTTAGTGTCTAGATTGAAAACAAATGCCATCATTGAAAAGACATCTTATAGGTCTTCCTTAAAAGCTTCGTGCGGAGCAGGAATTCTTGGCAGCTTCCCACATTCTGCTTCAATTCTTCTGGTTTCTTCGTTGAAAAACTCTTGAGCCTTATCCTTGGTGCTGCATATTTTATCTCTGTTTAGGATTGAATATCTCCACTTTCATCCCTCTTTGCACAAGGTTTGGAATGTACAATATATACCAGAAGGCAGTCTGGTTGATGTTAACTGATAGAGTCCTACCCTCAATGGTGTTGGTACTTGGATTAAAACACCTAATGGCCGCATCTACCAACTTTGGGTAGTAGTGCACAGATGGGACCATATATTGAGGAAACCCACTAAACCATACTTTTTCTACAACCGACATTGCCCTTCTGGACACCTTCAATCGTGCACAAGATGCTTCCCTCAATCCTTTAGGGTTCTTTGTGAGAAAGGGATCATGAATATTATCCCAATCTTCCTAAACTAAGCTTTGTTCTTTGTAGATTTTGGGCTTGTCCAGCGCCTTTGTGTTTGCCCATTTTGGCTTATCTCGAATACTCAGCATAGCATAAGAAATATTCTCAAATACATTAACGACCAATGCTCCTTGCAAAGCTTTAGCTAATATTTGCATCGCCACTATCCTACCTCCCTGGCTTGAACCTTCTGCCATTGTTAATTTGCGAGAAGCCTTTTTCCTTAGCCTGATTTTTTTTGCAATTTCTCTTCGACTCTCAATGTTCTAGGACCTTTTTCTTTCTACTTTGAGTAGAGTTTAAAAGAAAACTTTCAAGTGCTTTAAAAAAAATTCATGCAATATCATGCAATCTTTTCTCAAGGTGGTAGATGAGAATCACCTTTTTGCATTTAATGCGACATGTACTGCCAATCCTTTGGCTTGCGCGAGATGAATTACTTGCCATTTTGATTTGACAATAATTCATAATTGCGATTAGCAACCATATTATATAGCGTGATTTTCTTGGAACTTGAATCGATGCTTTGCAAGCAACCTAAGCATTTATATGTGTTGGCAATTAATATCCTGAAAGGAATGATTAAGCCAAATATGTGATTAGTATTTGAAAAGATACAAGCTTTGCCTTAGAATGAGCAAAACACTTAGAGAACAACACCTCAGTCCTTAGCCATGCATAACACCGCTGATTGATGCCACTAGCTTAAGCTAATTAATTAGCCCCTATTAGTTTTGCACGCAGTAAGCCATACTCAGTAAACACAACTAGGTGGGAAATTCGAGCAGGCCTGAGCACAACTTTCAAGTTGGTACTTGATTAATATCACATTTATGGCAAGTAGATTACCATGCCTTTCCTCGCTTTTTCTATAAATAGGCATCTAAGCAATGGCGAAATCACACTTAGCGATTTGAGTAGAATTAGCTTTAGGTAATTGGCGGATCAGTTTAGCATTTGCAGTGCGTAGTGTTCTCATGCGCTAGACTTAGGTGCTTTTCAAGGATAGTTTTAAGGTATTTGCAGAGAGTCTGACAAGATGAATACCCCAATTAGGCTAGTGTCACACAAGTCCTAGATTGCCTTCCTAGGAGAGATTTCTACCAGACGCTTAAAGATAATGACGAAGAACAAGCATTCATTGTCCATCATAGCCATAAAATGGGTCTTGGGACAAGTTGGCCTTGAGTACGAGAACAATTATTGAGTTAAAACTGATGTGTGCTCACACTTTGTCGCCTCCATGCTAGATATAGAAATTCCCAAGCCCTTAATTCTTTGTTTGGTGAAGGAAATTTTCCCTAAGAAATGCCTGAATGACCTCGGTGAGGTCGTTGCAAATGTTGCATATGGTGGGGAAATTCTGACTACAAGCGACCTTCATAGGTTTATAGAAGAGGACGTGGTCGTGCCATGGCTACCATTTTTGAGTGGCTTTCACCTCCAAACGTGAGATGAGCACCACTAGAGGGTAACTCAAGCTTGCCACTTCATGTTCCATATCTACAACGTGGTGTTATTTTACAACATTGACCGGTACATGGACTTTAGGAACCTAGTGTTCCCTCTGCCTGCATTTGCTCCATTGGATGATGCTGTTACTGATAATACCCATATGGACGAGGATATTTTGGACACTGCCATTGATGTGTTTGTTGCTACTGCTCACGTCATGAATTGAAGACCTGTGTTTTTTCTTTTTTCTTTGCTTTAGGAAAAATCTCATAGTAATTAATCCCTTTTTGTATACATGTCTGAAAAAGGCTTTTCTGTAAAATATAACAGAAACAAAAATGATATTCTTTTGGAAACGTGGCCTTATGAGACATTTTGAAATTGTAAATATCAAAGCATATACAATGAAAATATATCTTTATATAATCATCTCATTGTCTTCTTCTAGTTTCTACAACTGGGTTATCTTTTCTTTTTCAACATGTATGTATGAATTCAGTTTTACATGTGGGTGTTTAATTTTTCACTCTGTTTAGCTATGAGTTTATTTCCCTTACTCTCTGCAATAATGGGTCACTTGTTTCTTTCTACCTCGAACTAGAGGATAAATACAAAAGACCAAACAACAAAACAAAAGGGAAAGAAAAAAAAGCATATTTACATATTTACATGGGTATGGAAGTAAGCTTAATTGAATAATTTCAAGTGAATTCCATTGACTGGAATTCCCAGCGCTTCTTTTTCCATAGTCTCTAACTTGTATGCATTGTGTTCCTTGAATTGAATTATTTTGAATGGGTCTTCCCAAAGGTTGTCAAACTTTCCATGTTGACCCGGCTTTGCAGCCCTTTCGTTATATTTTAGCACCAAGTCTCTGCACTTTAATCCTTGGTTGACATTTTCTTATCAAATTACCTTTTAAACACTTGCTGGTAGTTAGTCATGGAGGTTAGGGACTTTTCCCTTTTCTCTTGTACGTCTAGCAACTCGGCTAACTACACCTCCATTGCGTCGTTCTGCTCCACCTCGAGAGATTTTAGCAATTGTAGCACCAAAATCTCCATAGAGATAGGCAATAACACCTCTTTTCCATAAACTAGCTCATACAGTGAAGTCTTGAGGACTTGTTTTGGAGTTATGTGGTCTGCCCAGAGTGTTTTTCAAAGATTTTTGTGCTACTCTCTTTGATATTCTAACCCAATTCTTTTGGGAAGTCAGACCATATTCTTGTTTGTTGATTCGGCTAAGCTATTCCCCTACGAGTAGTAATTTGACAATGTTTTAAGAAATATGCCATGTGTAAGTGTGAATTGACTTACCTTGGAGCCTAAGAAAGCTTTAGCATTATCGGAGATGATAGTTTTGGGTAGGCCAAATCTCGTCACCAATTCCTCTAGGAAATCCACTATCTTTTCCTTTGTCGCATTCTTGAGTGGCACGGCCTCGGTCCATCTCGTGAAGTAGTTTGTGGCCATTAAGATCCATTTATGTTCTACATTAGAGGCTAGGTTGATCATTTCGATGAAGTCTAAACCCCATTGCACGAATGGATCATCAACCACTATTGGATTGAGAGGCATTGCATAATTCTTTCTTCTTCCAGTGAAGAACTAACATTCTTTGCAAATTTTCACCAAGGAGTAGGAATCACTAAATAGCGTTAGCCAAAAGTACCCTGCACACATGATTTTGATGGCTGTTGTTTTTTACAGAGAAATGCCTACCTACAGGACTACTATGGTAAGTGTTGAGGATCCTTTTTGCTTGTTTTGTGGTAACACATCACAATAGAATGCCATTGAAATTTCTCTTGAACAAGATCCCTTTGATGAGCGCAAATCCACTATTTATCAACTGGTAGAATCTCCTCTTCTGAGAAGGAAGGCCCAGAAGATACTTTCCTATATGCATAAATCTTATTCTATCCACTAGCCAACAACCTTTAGACTCCAACTCGTTCATTAGGACTAGCTTTGATTGTTCTTCTTTAGTGGCTACTTCTTCCTTGTGTGCAAGATATTCACACAGTCTTCTTCCCTAAATAGTCTTTGTAGGCTTGACCTCTATGTCATACTCGAGGATCTTGGTGATCCAATTGGCTCTATTCTCAGTTATTTCTCCCTCCATGATATACTCACACATACTAGAATGTGCAACAGAGATAATCACCTTATTGCAGGAGATTAGGTGTCAGAACTTCTTGAGTCCCTTAACTATTGCAAACACTTGCCTTTCTACAAAATTGTAGTTTGTTCATATTCCTTCAAGGTCTGGGAGTGAAATGCTATCATATTTTCCCCCTTGCCCTCGTTATCTTTCTGAGTTAAGAAAGTAGCAATGCTTGACTTTCTATTGAATACATACATTATGAAGTCCTTCGATAGGTCTAGGTTGACCAAAATTGGAGTGGAAGAGATAGCATCCTTCACTTTCTCAAAGGATTCTCTGGCTTCTTTTGTCTATTTGAATATTTGATCTTTTTTCAACATTAGGGTAATTGGCTTGATTATTCCTGCAAAATCAAAAATAAATTTGCTAACGAAATTTACCTTCCCTAAGAAGGATTGAATGCCCTTCTTGTTGACCGAGAGGGGAAGCTCTTTGATTGCTTTCACTCGCTCAGGATTGATTGAAATTCCTTCTTTGGACACTACGTGCCTTAGTAGTTTTCCTTACGGTACTCCGAAGACACATTTTTTTGGGTTCAAGGATATCCCAAACTCTTGGCATTTCTTGAAAACCATCTCAAGGTGATCAAAATGATCATCTTTGGACTTGGAGAACACTGTCAAATCATCCAAATAGATTAGGATAATCTTGTTGATTAGTTTGTTGAAAGCGATATCCATTGCCCGTTGGAAGGTAGCTCCTACATTGGAGAGGCCAAATGACATCTTAGGGTATGTGAACGTTCCACACTTGGTAGTGAACATTTTCTTATGTTGATTCTCCTCTTTGACCTAGATCTGATTGTAACTAGAGAATCCATCTAACAGGGAAAACATCTCTAAACCTACCACTGTTTGCAGGATTGACTCCATTAAAGGTAGTGGGTGAAGATCCTTCAAAGATGCTCTATTTAGGTCCCAAAATTCCACACATAGGCGAATATCTCCATTTTTCTTTTGGATTGGGACCAAATTAGATACCTGCATGCTATGCTTGATTGAGAAGACAATCTACAACTAGATTATCTTTGTTAATTCTTGCGCCATTAGCGCTTCAATCTTGGGATCGAATGGTCTTTGTTTTTGGTGGACAGGCTTTGCACCTTCTGCCAACTCTATTGTGTGTTGAATGATATCAGGGTCATATACCTTGAGGTTGTCGTATGCTAGGCCACCACTCCATATTTATCACAAAAGTTGATAAGACTTTCTTTATCGCAATGCGAGACGTCCTTCTCGACTTTGAGCTTTCTTCCATCTTTGACCTGCAAGTCTGCATAGTCACTTTTGTCTACTACAAACTTTTGTTTGTCATTTCTTACATCATCACAATCGAAAAGGTTTTTGAGAGTGATCAATCCTTTTGGAAGCTTGTTGGATTTTAGCTAGATGATTTGTCCTTCATAGGCTTTGGCAATCTTCAGTTGAAGTTAGTCAAAAAATTCACCCGACTACTAGATGAACGAGGCAATGTGTTCATCGTTGTCAAACAGTTGTCAGCTTTGGTCATTGTTTGGAATGGTTGGTCAGACTATTACTTGTGCAGAGTGTTTGTTGTGAATGAGATCAGAGGCAGGATCAAACTAAGATCTAATTAACGCCATACGATCCGCATCTGTATTCTATTCTCGGGGCACTATTTGAATGTTGAAGGATTCAAAACCCTCAATCAGGTCCCAAACTCGGTGTTTATAAGATTGCATGCAGACATTCTTGGCCACAAAGGTTCCCTGGACTTGATTGACTACTAGTTCAGAATCTCTGAACACCATTAATTGCTTAATGCCCATCTATTTCGCAAGGCTAATACCTTGCACTAGTCCATCGTATTCAACTTCATTGTTCGAGTAGGTGAACTGGAAGCAGAAAGACCTCAATTTTTTTTCATTATGTGGGGATATTAAACATATCCCAGCTCCTACACCATTCTTGCATCTTGCTCTGTTGAAGTACAATGTCCATAGTTCTAAGGCTTGATCACCTTTGGATTCCTTGAAAACCTTTGGGAGCACTTGATCTTCATCGTAGATGACATAGGTACCCAGCCCGGTAGCATGGTAGTTACCAAAAGGGTCAGTATCTATAGGTTCACTCAGGAGAACATCTTCTTGATCATTATGGTCTTCAGTCACTTTTTCATCTTCTAGTAGCTCAACACAATACATTTCTTGTTTGGTAATAGAGGTGTGCACAGATTCAAAATTGATCATGGCTTCATTGGCTACATGTTCCGAATGTAAAGCTTCGGGTTGTATCTTCATCTTTCCACCATGCTTGGTTCTAAGGATCAAATGTGACCAGTCCAGGGACACATATCCACCCATCTTTGAAGTAAATTCTTGGGATAGACAGAGGCTGAACATGGGGGGTCATCTATGATCATAGTGTCTTGTGGCACTATGATACTAGGGAAAGCGAATAAGGTCAAGGGGAGTGCTTTGATGACTCCTATGGTTTCAAATTTTTTTCCATCAAGCTGCATCACTCCTCTTTTTAAGGGTTCATAGCTGAGTCCTCAAGCTTCAACTTTTTGTTTAGGCATAATTGTGGCGCTAGCACCAGAATCAATCATGGCATTGTGTAATAATTTCTCCCCTATAATGAGAGTTAAGAAGGGTTGAGGCTTCACCTTATCTCTTACTTTAGCAGGGGCTTCCGCTGTGTTTTTGGTAAGAACTTTGGCAGAAGATGTTTGATCAACAACCCTTGCTTTGGGCAACTACTCGATTGGCGTTGTGCTTACATCTTCCCAGAGAGCCTTCTGTAGTAGCGTCTTCTATTCCAGGATGGCTAAAATATCCCACAGAGACACATTAGTGGATGATTTTTTCAATTATTCCACCACATTGAACGGTGGAAGATTCAGAGGTTTCTACTCCTTAGCTCTTCTTATAACAATTTCCTTTCACAACGGGCATTGCGGCAATGCTGCAGAGGTGCTAAGCATCTGGTCAGGAGCACTTTTAGGTTGCAGATTGACTAGTTGTGGGACAACTAGTTTGCTTGTAAATCTTCTCTTAGAGTGAACATTGTAGTTGGATTGTACTTATGGTGTTTTAGATGTGGATGTATCATTGGAAAACACCACTTCTTCTTCTTCCATCCATGAGAAGAGTGTGTGGTTGGGAGTGATGTTTGCTTCTTGATCTAGTGACATCCCTTGCATTTTTGTGGTGAGCACCACATTATCCATCTATGAAGAGGTGTACACATAGCTCCCAGGATCTGACGTTGTGGCTTGGTTGTGTTCCTCCACCACCTTTTGTTGTAGGTTGTCGCGTGAGAAATTTTGGGGCATATGTGAATCGCCACAAGGGAAACACCAAGGATTGGTGTCATCCTCTAAATTTTTTTGTCTCACGGTCATCTCTTTGCTTGAACTTAGATTAGTGCTTTGCAGCGGAGGGGGTACCGGTACCATTTGATTTGTTGTTTGGGCCTGTGGATTAGTGTGATTGCCTCCTTGGAACTCATTTTGTTGGTAAGAGGACCTTCTGCTTTGATAATTCTGGTAGGCAGGCTTCAGAGGTACGACCTGGTTGCACTTGATAATGGTTATCTCATTAACAATAGTTTGCAACATTTCTTTGAACTTGCCCATCTCTTCCTTTGAAGAGCCGAATGTGGAGGCAACATTATGCGCATGCACTCGAATACATGTACATGGATTGAGGGGGAGTCATTGCACTGGTAGAAGGCATCTCTTGAGCAAGGAACAATATTTCTAGAAATATGGAGATGATGGGTCGAGGCGGAAACTTCCTGGCATCTATCAAATTGTTCTCTGCCTTGACTGCAATGCTATATGCACCCGGTAGTGTGGTTCCGCCAAAAGACTGGATCATCATGGAAATGTCAGGATTGATAGAATTCAAGTAAAACATGAATTCCAGATCGAGCAGCGGGCAAATATCAACTTGAATCCTTTGCCATCTTGTATAGAACTGAGCATTGAAGTCAGCCATGGGTTCATGTGAGGCTCACTTTATGATCAAGAGTTGATAATATAGTGATGATCGATCTCCTTTGTTTGAGAATATTTGGTAAAAAGGATCTCCAAGCTCATCCCAGGTATTGATAGTGTTTTCTAGCAATGTGTGGTACCAATCCAATTCCCTGCCCCTGAAAGAAGCAACAAGGAGCCTTAATGCGACATTTTGGGTTGTACCCCATGTACTAGAGATACGTATGCAACGTCTTGCAAATGTTTGGATGACATTCTTGAGCCATCTCCAGTGAATTTAGGTATAGCCTTTAAGGCAGAAACTGGGATAACGACCCAAACAACAGGTGCTACTGGTGCAACAAGAGGGCTTCTAGTGTCCCATGCCACATAGTTCCTGTTAGCAGCAGGAAACTTGGCTAGCAGAAAGGGAGGAGGAAGTAAAACATTTACTAATTGGGTCACAGGCTATACTGTCCCTAATGGTGGTACTAATAAACCAAGATTATTTGTTGTTTGGGACCTAGTAACAGGTTGATGGCTCATACACCCTTTTGAAAATTTGATTCATTAAGCTCAGTCCCACTGGGCATGACAGGAAAAAGAAAACTTATTGATGCCAAAAATTGGCAAGGTAATAGCCCTTTGTAGAAAACTCAGTTTATGGGGGACTTATTGCACTAAATTGAATGACCTCCAGATTTTTAAAGAATCTGGCTTCTTTCGTAATGGGGTTTTGGAATGGGAAATAAAAGCAGATATAAAAATAAAGAATCTAACTAAGGCAATACACCAAAATTTATATGAAAGGCACGATAAACCTATCTTTTGGATATGATCTAAGGGCCTACTTAGCAACTTACCATGTCCTAGAATAACAAAAATTAAGGATTGCAGTATGAACAACTCATTCAATGACATAAAATAATAATCACACCCATTTACTGAAAACAAGAGTCGAAAGACATGATCTAAACCAACAAACTTGCATTCAAATTATAGAAGTACGACAATTAAACCATTCAAACAATAATGGCACATTATAAAGTTTATCAATAGCATAAGAAACAGAGAGGCTGAACAATGACATAGTCTATGAGTTATTGCAATAATCTAAACAATACAAAGGCCCGGTCTCTCCAAAAATCCTGTGATTCTAAAAACTGATGAAAAAGCAAGTGATCTCCTAACTTGTAACTTTTAACATTGGGACCTTCGAAACTGTATTGGGACCCCTTCTTCTAAAGCAAAGAGCACTATTTATAGCAAAACTTCCACCGCTTGGCAAGCAGCAACCGAAAATATTTGGAATATGAGCAATGATGTCGAGGTAATGATTTCCCTTGACCGTTGTAACAAAAAAGATTTGAGACACAACATTTGGTCTCCCTCCATTTAGGTGCATCCCCTGTGAATGATGGTAGTGGTCCAACAAAGTATCATGCAGACAAGTGTCACCCTTTAGGATAGGTGGTTAGAAAATGTGGCAACATCTCGTAGCTCATAGTATGCTTCATCCCCTGCATTGAAGAGGTGTGCGCCAAAGAGACACATGGCAGCATTTTGCTGCCCGCAGTTGATATTTCCTTTCTTCGCTAAAAGCTTACGTAGAGAGGACGCGCAGAAAAATGTTTACTGTAGATGCTGCTTGCGAGGTTTTCCAAATCTTTATGCAAATGGGAGCTACGTGGCATGGGAGCAGGGGCTGATGAGGAAGCGAAAGGAAGTGATCAAAATAACCCGCAGTGACGACATGTGGTAGCATTTTGGGGGATGATAGAAGAGCAAGGAGAAAATTCCTTTGGAGTGCGATGAGTAGACACGTGGCTTAAGTTGTGGTGACAACCAAAAGGGGGCCAATGAAATCCGTTGAAGGCATGGGCTAGTACTTAGCCAAAAATTAAACCCAAAGGGAGAATGATGAATTTCAAATTCATAGGTCCAATAGGTGATTCTAGGGCCTTTGGCATTGTAGGTTCCTCAAGGATATGATTAATGTCTTGACAGGCCACAAAATCCTCCCAAGAAACTTGGGGGTGATGAATCTTAAGACTCCTTTTTACTAAAAAGGTTATCAAACAATAATGTGATAAGGTTGAATCACTATGCTTCCTCGAATATTCTGACCCCATTCTTCTGAGAAAATTGTAAAGATAATTGGGCACATTGACCAATAGATTTTTACAAAGATGACTTAACTTAAAATGACTAGTATACAATAGAGATAGTCTAAAATTACATGTAATGTACTTAATGATATAAGAGGCATAGGAGACCCATACCCATGACAATGATAGTCTTCTGGTACCTTGTGATGAGGAGTCTAGGTTCTCTCTTGGCTCTCTGAACTCATCTCTAGTTTCAACTGCATTTGCTCGAGCATGAAACTTAGATCCAACTCTTGGTAGACCTGACACTTGTGCAATTATGACCTCTAAAGCATCCACCTTTAAACCCTTGACTGTGGCCTCATCAAATTGTAATGTGGTTTCAATTTGCCTCATCATTTCTTCATTGTACTATGTCAATTTGAGGAAACAGTCCAACCAACCAGCCCTTGTAAAAATGGGTAGACATAATGTGTCCTCCAATATCTATTTGTGGGTTGATGGCTCTCTTTAGATAATATCACCTCCCATGGTGAAATACTTTGCCTCTACTCAATGTTCTTAGAAATTCAGCTCAATTTCAACTTAGCCACCTTCAAACCCTCTCTAGTTTGTTATGCTTGCATACACTCTTCCATTGTAACTGCAACTATTACATCCCTTTCCCCTCTGTATCAACTTAATTTAGTTTAAATTGGGTTCAAATTAGCTCAAAATCTAGGATTTAGGGAATTGACAATTAGAATTAACATCAAAAGGTTATAGGTGCAAAGGATATTAAGACAAAAAGTGTTTGTATGTTTGTTTCTTCATTTGAATTTTGGTGGCAAAAAACTAAAAAATTTGGCTAATATATTACCTCCCCCCCCAACTTAAGTTTTGAAGTGACCTTACTTCATGTATTATGAAAAATAGGCGAAGGGTATGATTGGAGAATATAGAAATAAATGTAATGAATAGATAGCATGCTAAATTTAATGTAAATACATAATGAAAGCTTTTCAAAATCTATGATAATGATGGCAGTGTAGTATGTGTACTTGTTAGGTGTGATCAACCGAACACCATTCATGTGAGGCTGATTGAAGAGTATCCACAATATTAGATTGATTTGACAAGAGTTAATTGCAGTGTATGGTTAAATGAGTGATAGGGTGGCGTGTGTAATGAAATGAAGCAGAATGTATGGATGACAAGATATGAAGTGATAGTTCAAATGCTTGGAATTCAAATTGGCAACATGGAATGGGATGAGTATGGTGCATGTACTTAATATGATAGGATTAATGTTGCATTATGAGAAAAGATGAAATGAAGGGTGATGAACTATAATTAATGTAGCACAAATTTTTAAATACTCTGATAGATAACACTACAGGTACCTCCTACAATAGGTCCCAAACTGAACTATGACAAATCACATGTATTAAGCTATAGGTCCCTATTGCAACAGGGCCCAAACTGGATTATAGAAACTTTAATAAATGAAGCTACAGGTCCCTTCAACACTATGAAACATTCTTGGAAGAAGATAGTGAATCATTGTAATTGTGTTGTGTGTTCATAAAATTGTGGGATAGTAAATTATACCTAAGTGACCTCAAGAGATGAACTCTGTAGGTCATCTATTGAGGCACTGTGAGAGCTGGTAATAGTTGTTGTTGAGGTGTTATCATGTGATTGATTATCTATATCTGAATCATTATTTTGACCATATAGATGCATCAGTGAAAGAAGAAAATCATCTTTCTGAGATGGTTGTTTATATATCTTCACTCTATGTCCATTCACTAGCAATTTGAATCTAATTGCATCTATAGTTTGTGACTTAAATTCTCCATTAGGAAATACTTGATGAATTTCATAGGGTTTCAACCATCTTGATTGTAACTTAACCTTGTGGTCCTTATACCTGGAATGATATAGTAAAACCTAGTCACCTACAATGAACTCTTTGGATTTTATAAACTAATTATGCCATTTGGTTCTCTATTTCTGAATGATCTATGTATGATGCATGGCCTCCATTTTGATTTCATCCAATCTATTTAAATTGTGTAACCTCTCTTGATGTGATTCTGTTAAATCCATACCTAAATCTAATGTTGTCCTAAGTGTCTTGTACTCAAACTCTATTAGTAGAATTGTTGTTTTACCATAGACTAACTCATAAGGAGTGAAACCTGTAGTGGTTTTCCATGTTTTGTAGGCCCATGCTACTTTAGGTAATCTTGATTCCTAGTCCTTTCTGTGAATTTTCTTTATTTTGGTCAGAATATTTTCAATCTCTTTATTTGTAACCTCCACCTATCCATTGGCTTGGGGATGATAAGGTGTGGATTTTCTATATATTATTGAACATTCTTTAACCAACTGATAAATAAGGTCAGAAGTAAATCAAGGACCTTGGCTAGTGACAATTTCTTTAGGTACTCCATAACTAGTAAATATATCTTCATATAAGAACTTAGCTACATTCCCATCTCTTGCAAACTATAATGCCTTGACTTCAACCCATTTTTTCAAATAGTTTGTACACACCAAGATATACTCTTTATTATTAGAGGCTGGTGAAATTAGGCCAATGAAGTCAAGCCCCCATTTTTCAAATGGTGCTAATGCTATTTGTGGTTGCAAAGGCATTTCATCTAACCTTTTTGGTTTTCCCATTCTTTGACATTTGTCATATCTTCTAGTATACTTTACTGAATCCTTGTGGAGACTTGGCCAATAGTAACCTATTTTCAAGATCATAAATGTTCTTTTGGTTATGACCCCCTTAGGGCTCATCATGGCAAGCCTTTAGAATGACAAAGACCTCATCTTCAATTATATATATCCTCATGATATTATTTGAACTGGTATAAAATAACTAACCAACTACCTAAGAATATGGAAAGCTTTTATGCACCAACTGTCTCTTTTCTCTGGGAGAGAAATGTGATGGAATCTACCCTGCCATTGGGTAATTTTCAATATCAAAAAACCATGGTGTGTGTACAATAAGAGAAAAAAAATGCTCATCTAGAAAAGAGTCATCTACAACACCTTCTTTTATTTGTGTAGACAACTTAAACAAAAAAAATTCCACCACATTAGCTTTCCCTGGCTTATCCACTATTGTTATGTCAAACTCCTATAGTGAGAGCAGCCATCTGACTAGTCCCCCCCCAACTACAAGTTTGTTCATCAAGTATCTTATATTTGTATGAAGACTTGATAACCAATGATATAATGCCTAAACTTGTTGATAGCATAAACAACTACGAACGTCTCTTTTTTAGTAATAGTATAGTTAAGCTCAACTCCTTGCAAATTCTTGTTGATATAATAGATGGCATATTCTTTATTCCCTTCTTTTTGTCCCAGAACTCCTCCTATTGTAAAATTTGAAGCACAAGTGTGTATATGGAAAGGTAGTATCCAATTTTGTCCCCTCAAGATAGGTGCCAATGTGAAAGCTACATTAAGTGCTTTAAAGGAACGTTGGTATTCTAAAATCAATTCAAATTATATGTCTTTGGTAAGTAAGACAAACAATGGTGTTGCAATCTTGCTAAAATATTGGATGAATCTCCTATAGTATCCTACATGGCCCAAAAATCTCTTGACATCCTTTTGCTTTTGTGGGATGGGAATTGTGGAAATGATCTCAATCTTGTTGGGATCTTGTTGAATACCTTCACTTGAGATGAAGTATCCTAGAAAAATCCCTCGAGTCATCATCATGAAATTTTTTTCATGACTCAATGATAGGTTATGTTCTTTACACCTTTTCAAAACCTTTTCTAGATTGTTGAGTGCATCTTCATAGGTGTCTCCATATGTAGTGAAGTCATCCATGTAGATTTCCATGGAATCATGAGCATAGTTTAAAAAGATACTTAGCACTTCCCTCTGAAAAGTTGTTGGGGAATTTCATAGTAGAAAGGGAAGAATAGAATAGGAATAGGTTCCCCAAGGGCATGTAAATGTAGTCTTATTCGTGTCCCCTGGAGCTATATTTATCTAGTTATAGCCACTAAACCCATCTAAGAAAGAGAATAAATTTTTCCTTGCTAAGGAATCAACTAAGTTTGGTCAATGAAAGGTAGGGGGAAGTGATCCTTTTTGGTGGCTTTGTTCAACTCCCTATAGTCAACACATACCCTCCATTTTCTACCTTTCTTAGGAACAATGACTAATGGTGACACCCATTGGCTATCAGAAATGGGATAAATGAAGCCTATATCAAGTAGCTTTTGTAACTCAATCTTAACTATTTCTCTTAAGGAAGGGTTCATCCTCCTTTGGGGTTGTCTAATTGGCTTGAAACCATCATTTATGTAGCTACTATGCATGCAAAGTTCTGGATCAATTCCTTTTATATCATGGTAGTCCAATGCAAAGGATGATGTGTGTGCCTGCAACACAGTGTTCAAGGAATCCTATTGTTCTTCAGTTAATCCATTATTGATGTTCAGGGTTTTACCTGACATAATTTTCCAAGTTTTAGATTCTTATTGCACAGATGAGATATCAAGGCCATTAATGGTGGGAACACATTAATGTGGCAAAAGGGAATGGAGCAGTTGGGATACCTCTTCTGATGAATTGGTAGGTATAATGTTCTGTAATGGATCTTATAGACATGAAAGATAGTCTTGCTCTACCATAGTTGTTCTATATAATATGGTCAATTAAGTCATCCTCATCTTGGGTTCCTAACAAAGGGTTGCATTCTATTCTCATAAGAGTTTGTAGTGAATAATGATCTTCATCTAAGGTAGGTAATATAGTATGTTCTAGGTTTTCATGGGGTTGGGCTGGTGGATAGAGAACTAATTTCTTGGTTACAATCCTATTAGATATTATCATGTTCCCAAACCTACAACCTACGAATGCATCAGTTGTAGCTAACCTAAAATGAATGGATATCCTACAAGGTTGACCTTTAGCTACAAGACTATCAAGTCTACAGGATACTCCCATGAATCTAATGCAATGACTAAATCCTTAATGATTCCTTTAGGCTTTACTTTTGACCTATCTACCAATTGTAAAACAGTTGATGTAGGTCTAAGGTTAGCTAACTAAAGTATTTTCATTGTCTCTTTAGTCATGACATTGATTGTTTCCCCTAAGTCAATTAAGGTGTTCTTGATAAGGGTCCCATTAATCTTAACATTCACTATTGGACTTTCAAGATCTCTGTATTTAGGGATAGTTATATTCCTTAGCATACTATTAGCAAGGTTTCCTAGGACATGAACTATCTAAGGGTCCTTCCTCTTTGTCCCTGGTTTCTTAAGACATAGATCCCTTACTATCTTGGTAGAGATTGGGATATCCTTGATAGCTTGGATGATGGGAATCTTGATACTAACATCCTTAATTTGACCTAATAGGTCTATCTCAGCTTGGGTATGATGCTTTTTAATGGCTAAACACTTAGGGAAATGAGGTTCTAGACTTGAGATAGTCTGGTTTACCTGATTTGACCTAGGTTCTAGAGGTGAGTTATCTGATGCTTCAGTTATAGGTTCTTCATCCTCCATCTCAATGATTTGGGGGGGTGAAGGTCTAGATAGTGTCTCCCCTGACTTGAGGTGGACATCACTCACCTCTACCCCATAAATGGGGTATTGTATAGCCTTGTTAGTATAAGCCTACTGGATAGGCTTGTTGTTAGGGTTAAGTGTAGGTTGAGTAGGTAAGTGTGGCTCCCTAGGTGGTTGAGATGTTGTATTTGTGGGATTGGGAATGATAGCCTGTTGTTGTGGCTAAGAAGGCAACAGAGGTTGTTGGTAATTCATATTTTATTGTTGTCATTGTGGTTGCCACTAATTTTACTACGATGTTCATTGTGGATTGTAATTGACACCTTGAATTTTTTGATGTGACCATACATTTGGTTGTTGTTGGTTCTAGATTTGCTGAGAGTTTTTCCATTGTTGTGGGTTTTTCCATTAGTTTTGGTTATTTGGCCAGGGCTAAGAATTCCATGCAAAGAAATTATGATTACCAACTAGAAGAGATGCATTGAAAGTTAGAGGGTCTTTCAGCATACCTTGTCTTGGCTACCATGGCCTTCTTTGAGAAATGTAAAATAGTTTTCCATCTTCTCCTTCAAGTGGTTGAAAATCAGGTTTTTCTAATTTGTCTTATGTAATACTAGCAACCCCTTGCACTTGTAGTTTTCTTTCCTTTGTCTACAATTGAGGCAATATTCATTGAGCATTGTTTCAACCTCTTCTTGTCTATTCTTTATATGTAGAGTGTCTAAATGAGTAGCTAGGTGAATTATGATGTCCTCCTTCATGTTGGATAGTAGGTTACTTAACTCCACTCTTGAAACCCCATTAGATTCTTGCTAGTGGTGGATGTTCTTTCTCCCCTTGATCTTTTGGTGAAGGTTCTAGAGTAGTTTTTGTAGACCCTATAGATCTCTTCGAAGGGTAATTGAGACACACACCCAATAATATTGAGGGAATCCATGCAATCTTCATTAAATCTTCTTAAGAAAAAAAGTTTCAATGATTCTTCCGAGAGCTTATTCTGTGGATTTTTCTTCAAGAAAAATTGAAACCTTTTTACATATTCTTCAAATGATTCATCCTCTTTTTGAGTCATCCTGAATATATCATCTCTTCTCCTATCAACTCCTCTACAATAATCTTGGTATTTCTCCAAGAATTTTTTTGTCATGGTGTCCCAATATGGAACAACATCTTTGCCTAATCCCATAAACCATCTTAGGGCAACATCTTTTAGATTGGCATGGAATAACTTGAGCTTATGAGTATCAATTGTATAGTCATAGTTCTTGAATAGGACATCAAACTAAAAAAAAGTGTTTGGATCTTCAATCACCAACCCATAGAAGACTAGTAATGTTGAAGGAGGGATAATCTTTAGCATAATAGCCCTTTCTGGGTTGGTAACTAGAAACTCAAAGGTCACATGTTCGAGTGGATCATCCATTGTTGCATCACCCATTATTTAGAAGGTCTCCTCTGTATTTTCAATAGATGTTGGTGAAAGGGAAGATTCTTCTTCAATAGTACCCTCACTTTGATAAATGTTGTCACCAATATCTACTCTAACTTGTTGGCTTGTTGAGGGGAGGAATCTTCCCAAAGAGTCTCTCTACCTCAACATACAATAGATATGACTTTGTATGGTAACAAATCCTGCACAATGTTAGTAGAATGTTCTGGTATTTGACAAGATTAAACCTAACAATCCTAATACTGAAATCAAATTCTAAACTAAGAAATCTTGAAAATAAAAGAAACCAATCGTTGAGAGTAGCACCATCCCTAACAACGGCACCAAAAATGCAGAGTCGCTACTAGTGTCTAGTAAACTTGGTGATCACACAATTTAGAGGGAAAAACCTAACTGAATAGTCCACTTAACATTTAGAAGGACCTTCATTGAATTATTGACCAGGATTAGTAGGCTTGTGATGGTACTAGCACTGTATGTACTTTCAAAGACTGGAAACTACCTAAACCATTCTAGAAAAGATACTACACTTGTTGTAAAATCATAAAACTACAAAAAAGTAAGGAAAGTAAAGTCATCTCTATGGGTATGGGTACCTACAGTATAATACTATAGCTAACTACTATTCAAAAGTGAAGACTGGAAACTAACTAAACTACTAATTAAACATGTTCTACACTCTAGAGTACAACTCTAATTAATTGCAATATAACTATGAAACCGAGATTGTTCATGCATCCATTAATGATTAAAAACACAAAGATTTTGTTCAAGACAAACTGCATTTACAAAGTAACAACTAAAATGGAAATAAAATAACTAAAAGGAAAGGAGTGAAGGACAGTTACCTTGAGTGGCCCTTGCTTAAATAGTTGTCTTCACTAATCTAGAATCACATCTAACTCCTTAGATCCAACACAATCATAGTAACTTTTTAAAAAAAAAATTATGTTTACAATCGTAGTAACTTAAATTCATTCATTGTACAAATCCACAATATCACATAAGATTCTGATCAAAGATCTTATTCATAAAATCATAATTGCACAACAAACATAGTTTGTCTTTCAACTAAAAACTAAAAGAGTATCTAATAACTGATAAAAAAATGATTGACTAAAAAACTAACTAGCTAACTTAAGACTCAACCAATGTGTTGTGCATATAGGCATGAGGGAGCTTATTCAAAGTAGGACTCTAAACTGAAACCTTTAATGACCACTCCCTAGATTTCAAAGGCTAACAAAGATTTAGTTAACTCTAAATGCAACTAGAAAAGAAGAAGAATCCAAACTAGATTATGACTCTGTTTGTAACAAACTGGAATGCAGAATGCTTAAAATCAATTCTATTTAGAATTCCAATTGTAACAGGAGTCTTCCTTCTCCAATGTCTTTGTTAGTCATCATAATGATGCCCTATCTATTTCATTAAATGTCTTCATGTTGTAGTTGTTAATAAGATAAAAAAATGTTTCATCTATTAGTCAAATAAAAACATGTATTTTGCTTAAGTATGAAGTTTATCAAGATTGAACATGATGAAGAAAATAACAAATTTTTAGTTGGAGCATTCAATATTTCATCATATCTTAAAAATTAGGATTTGGGTTCTTGAGATTTTTGAAAAAAAAGATAGGAGACAAGAAGGTGAAAAACCCATTAAATTTCACAAAAACCCAGTTTGTGGTTTGAGAGAAAACTTCATCAGTTCGATGCTCTGGAACTTTGCTTTCATGTTCCAAAATTTCTGGAGCTAAGAAGGATTTAAGTGAAGGATAAGTATGATAGCATTTATGAAGAGCTTGAGTAGTTTGGGCTTCTATAAGTAGTTAAGAGACAACAGTTGAGAGCATTTAGGGGGCAGTTTCAAGCATTTAAGGCAGGTTGTTGGGTTGTGCAAACAAATAGAGCATATCTAGGAGGTAGTTTTGGGTAGTTTGAACCTTTTTGCAAGCATCTAGAAGCTATTTTATGAGCTTTAATGACACACAAGGGAAAAACATAATTTTTTCAGCATTCAAATGTCTTTTTGGAGCTTGTTTAGGGGCTACCAAATAGGCATATTTGTTTTAAACGACCAAAAAAGATTGATTCAACAAGATGAAGAAAAGACTTATCTTTTTCCCTCAACACATGTTCCTATCTTCTAGCAAGTTGTTGCACAACTATAAGGCTCATCTTTCAGAATTTTATAAATTCATTGAAATCAAGGAATTAAATGGGGGAAGATTTTTATAAAATAATAGAGTCCAATTTTTAGTAGCAATAGTGTAGTTGTTTGTAGTTTTTATTTCATAGTTTATTTTCCACCAATCTTTCCATTTCTTGTTATTTACATTTCTAAAATTTTCCTTTAAGTGCTTCTTAAGATAGATTTCATTCCACCATTTTCATTTACCAGCTCTTAGATTAGATTTGTTTCCAACAATTTTTTTCATGCATTGCCTTTCAATTCTATTTGTAGAAAAAGAATGTCAGGCAAATGATTTATTCTCCCTCTTGCATATTGCCATGGAAACTGCCCTAGATTGTCATTAATAATTAAATGATGAGGATTGTAATGACCTTCATCATTTTTGGTGTCGTTGTCAAAGTAATGTGTCATTAGGGAGTTGTTGATCTAATGATAGCAGGTCAAAAGAAAAATTAGTTTGACAAGATTTTTAGGTTTATTATTTTAGAAATTACCTATTTTATTATTTTAAAAACCCCTCCAAAAATAATAGATCCAAAGGAAGAGGTTCTTACATGCAAAAGTGACAACTCTTGTGCAATCTCCTCAACTAGAGAACCATTATTTCAAGCCCCAACAAGAAAAATATTATTGTTTGGACACCTTCAAAGTCCAAGGGGGGTTGTCCGATCAGATATTTGAAGGACAGAGAGTTGCATCTAGTCATGTATGCAATAAAATGTGAGAAAAGATTGCAAGATCTTTCCAATAAGCCCATGCATCTACTAGAACCATAAATTATGGAGAAGGTTGTCATTTTAAAGGAAGAAGAAGCATTAGAGTTCAAATATTTAGCCATCTTCTCATGGTTTTCCTCTTCTTTCAAAAATTTGAATGCATAGATCCATCCTTTGAGAAAATGATGTTATTTCCCACAACTAGTGAATATTTTTGTGTAACCTATCTCTATATCAATAAGTAGAGTAGGATAGAGTTGGTTTCTTTTTTGTAAATAAGTACTTTAAACGTGCTATGTCTTCTTCTTTAAAGCTCAAAAACATGCATTTCTCTATAAAAGTTGCTACTCCCAAGATATTTTATAGATTTATTTTGGAAACCAACCATGAAGAAAAGACATCAAGCTCTAGATAGCTCCAAAGTAACTCAAAATATCTTCAAAAACATCTTTAGTGCACCTCTTAGAAAATCTTCAAAGCAATTGCAATAAAAGTAAAAAAATTGGCTCTTAAAACTCATTATAAGTTGTAGGAGGACCTTGGGCGGGGGCCCTAGCTCGGTTGGCTAAGTAATTTCGTTGCGGCTCTGCTGGTCACGAGTTCTAGTCTCCCCCGTCCCGTGGTACCGGAGGGCGTGTCGCGCCAGCGCCACCGGTCACGTTAAAAAGTTTACCAGGCGCACTGCAGTTTATAGGGGGTCGTGCTACCCGATTCCTGCAGCCTAAAAAAAAAAAAATTGTAGGAGGACCTTTTTGTCAAGGAAGAATGATGTCTACTCTGAAATTTTTCGCTTCTACTCCGACTCCCTCCCAGTGTGCGTCATTCTGTGAAAATCCATGGCAAAGGTTCCCTTAGGGGGTGACATTGGTGAAGGAATTTTCAACCTCTGGCTCTTCCTCGGTGTCTCCTTCTATGCACACTCTGGTGGGTGGCGGTGAAGGCATTCCCAGACGTAACCCTAGGTCTCCAAAAGTCATTAATCAAGGTCCAATAGATGACAATGCAGGGCTTGGTATGCACATGAAGGTTGGATCACCTAGTCCATGCCATGATGGTGGTGATTGCAAGCGGAAAAGCTTCGCTGACGCCCTTGCTGCCTACCCTTCATCCCCACGTAAGGGTCTCCATGGGTTGGGCTCACAGTCTGCTAGTTTTTCCCCTACCAATAAAAAATATGAGCCTATTTGGCTTCACGACGAGGCCTCTATGCACCCTCCATTTGCCGTCTGTCAAACATCTTCCCCTGAGATCAGTCTAGATGACCTTTTCAGTGACATAGAAGAATACTTGTAGGATCATGCCCTGATATGTAGATTTACTAAAGTTTGGCCAAAATTATGTGACCTCCATTTGTGGATTGAGGCAAAGTGGAAGGATTATCTAGAAGATGAAATCAACATTTACCCATGTGCAAAAGGGTTTTTTATCCTAGAATTTGAAGCTATGGAGGACAAAGAAATGGTGCTAAAAACTAGACCTTGGTCCCCCTCTTTTGATCCACGCACATAGTCATTTTTTTCAACATTTTTATGGGTTTGTTTACCTTACCTCCCACTTCAGTTTTGGGAAATTGACTATTTGAAAGCAATTGGCAATAGCCTGGGGAAATACCATGGTCTCTCCAAAGAAACAATCAACTATGAAAATTCAACTTTTTCTCGCCTTTGTGTGGAAATGGATGTTTCAAAAGGCCTCCCAGTTGAAATCCTTCTCAAAGTTAGAAATAGGTGTTGGCACTATCCAATAGATTATGAAAAGATAACATTCAGATGTAGAATTTGCTTTACAACAAAACATGTTACGACACAGTGCGGTAAAAGGTGTTTTGGGGAGAATGTTAGTGTTGTCCCAATCAATAGCTCCTCATGGTGGGTTGGGGCTGAGTCCAGACATTACGTTGTTTCTCCCTCTGTAAAGAATGCTAGTGCCTTCACTTCTTCAAATCAAAAAGTTGCTCTTGCTCTGGTCTCCACCCACTCGACTGTGGATGAACGCCATGTCTTGGGGTCCATGCCAGAACCAATGCAAGATGATGCTTGCATTACCTCCCCATCTTTGGAGGTCTCCAATACTGTTTCCTCTTCCCTTTTGTTTGCTACTACTGTGGATTGCAACCCTGGTTCTTCCATGCTGGCGGATTCATGCTTGGGCTAGCATCCTGCCTCAAATGACCAACAGGCTTGGACGAAGGTGAAGAAAAAGAAATCTCCATCTTTAAAACAAAAACATCCAATTTCCCTAAGATCCTCAAAGAAGGAATACTAGAGGTATAATTGGTGGTCACTCTCATTGTTGGGTTGATGCATGTTCTATTAGGTTAGAAGGAAAGTACAAATTTGTGTTGGGGTACCCCTGGTGGATAGGGCATGTATCTATTCTCTTTTAGAATTATAAATTTTGGGAGTTGTTCCCTTGACAACACTTACCTATAAAAAAAAAAAGTTGTAGGAGGACCTACAACATTTTAGGTGTGGGGGAGATGATAAGACAAAAAAATGTCTCATCTATTAGTCAAATAAAAACATGTATTTTCTTAATTATGAAGTTTATCAAGACTGGGCATGATGAGAAAAGTAAGAGATTTTCAGTTGGAGTAGTCAAGATTTCATCATATCTTGAAAATTAGGATTTAGGTTCTTGATATTTTTGGGAAAAAATTAGGATACAAGAAGACAAAAAACCCATTAAATTTCACAAAAATCTAATTCGTTGTTTGAGAAAAAACTTCATCAGTCTAATGTTCTATAGCTTTGCTTTCATGCTCTGAAATTTCTGAAGCTAAGAAGGATCTAAGTGAAGGATAAGTATGATAGAATTTATGAAGAGGTTGAGCAATTTGGGGTTCTATGAGTATTTAAAGGACAACAATTGAGAGCATCTAGGGGGGAAGTTCCAAGCATTTAAGGTAGGTTTTTGGGTTGTGCTAACAAATGGAGCATATCTAGGAAACAATTATGGTCAGTTTGAACCTTTTTGCAAGCATTTAATAGCTGTTTTATGAGCTTTAATGATACATAAGGGAAAGGCATGACTTTTTCACCATTAAAATGTCTTTTTGGAGTTTGTTTAGGGGCTACAAAATAAACATATTTTTTTTGGAGGACCAAAGAAGATTGACTCAACAAGATGAAAAAAAAACATCTTTTTTCCTCAACACATGTTTCTATCTTCTAGCAAGTTGTTGCACAACTATAAGGCTCATATTTCAAAATTCTATAAATACATTGTAGTTAAGGAATCAAATGGGGGAAAAGTTTTATAAAATAATAGAGTCCAATTTTTAGCAGTAGTAGTATAGTTGTTTGTAGTTTTCATTTCATAGTTTATTTTCCAACAATCTTTCTATGCCTTGTTATTTACATTTTTAGAATTTCCCTTTCAATGCTTCTTAAGATAGATTTCACTCTAGCATTTTCATTTACTAGCTCTTAGATTAGATTTGTTTCCAACAATTTCTTTTATGTATTTCCTTTCAATTTTGTTTGTAGAAAAAAAAATACCATACAAATTATTTCTTCTCACTCTTGCATATTGCCATGGACACCACCCTAGATTGACATTTATAATTAAATGACGAGGATTGCAATGACCTTCATCATTCATCATGTTCAGTTTATTCTAAGAATTTCCTGTTTCATTATTTAGGAACTCCTTTGGTTGCATGCTCCATGTTGTAAGTGTTGTAGGCTACAATTTCTCCTCTGGCTACAAGGGGTTAGTTCACAAAACATGCACACAATACTAACAACCATGATTAAGCATAGATATCCAATCAAAATTCACACATATTCATGCATAAATCATGCATTAACCATCACATCATAATTATACTTCCATATACTTGAATCAAGTTCAAGGTTTTCATAATAGGTATCAAAGATAACCTAATGTATGAACATGTATAGGATAAATGTCTTGGTAATTTCTATAAGAATGTATAAAAGATAGAAAAACTAACTATTATCTAGACCCATCAACACCCTGTGTTTTCGAACCTCCAATTGTTGTAATAATTTTTTTTCTTATTTAGAGAGTATGAATGTAATGAAAGGTACTTTTAAAATTTTCCACAACTATTACTTAGAGTATAAATTGTGTTTCAATTTCCTCATATGATGGAAAAATAAATGCACAAAATAATCATAGGTTGGAAAACACAGAGGGTTGTGAGTGATTGCATTTTTCTTGTTCTAAGCTCAAGGGTGGAAAGCTTGGGGAGGATTTCTAGGTGCGGGATACATAAAACTAATAAAATTGACCTAAGGGGTGACTAACCAATTGTGTTGTTACATGTAGAGGGTTTTACAATAGTATGTGGATTGTAGGTTTCATAACACCCAATGCTTTCCAACACACAATTATAATAATGAAAACCTTTTGTTAATTAGAGAGTATGAATGTACTAAAAGGAACCTTCAAAATTAACCTCCTTTTCTTTTGATGATTAAATATTCTTCTTATCTTTTACTTCCTTTTTCTAAGTGGTTAATTTTAGTCTTCCATAGTTAATTGATTATAGATTACTAATAAAAGGATCTACATAATAGTTTCATACACTATTGTTTTCTCAACTCTTTATTATCCACTAGTATCATTGTATGTACAACTTTATTTGGTAAAATTTATCCCTGGATCAAATGTATATGTTTCCTTATACTTATTCATGGCAATCTATTTGGCATGTTGTTTAAAATTATGTCACTAAAGTTTTTTAACCATTCTAAAATTTCTTTTTATAGTGCCTCTCCTTCACCTATGCTACGATTTACTCTAGGAATCAATATAAAACATAGCCTCCCATTTCTTAGAATTTCTTACCATCTACTAAATAAATCCTAGCATTACCACATACTTGTTTTTTTTTTCCTCTAATGCAATTAGAGTATGTTTCTTTATGTCCATCATAGTGTAAGTATTCTCTTTATAAAAAATGTATGAATTTATTCTCATACTATCATGACCAAGATTCCCAAAAATAAATGGCATATATCCTTTAACATGATGCAATAATTCCTCATGATATGTACCTATCTTAAATTTTAACAAATATTGCTCACTTACGAGTACATTATGTTATTTCTATAATTGTGAAATTTTATATGGATTTGGATATTCTAACCTTTTCAATTTTAACTTATCAACCATCTCTTTTGGTGCTAAAATATCTTTACTACCATTGTTTATGATGAATTTATAGCACATATATTTAGTCTTGTATATATTTCTAAAGAGACTTCTCCTTTGTACTAGTTCTTTATCGATACCATCATTGTTTAAAAAAACTCTTTTCATGATCAATGACTCACCTCTCTCCAATTTATTAACCATAAACCCTAAACCTAACATCCATCATCATTGCATTAATCCATTAGGTTCATTTTGGCTAATATGAATTTATTAATCTACAAGTTGATCATCAAGATGTTTTTCCTTAGCCCCACTACTCTTACCTATTAACACTCCCTGGTATTCATTTTCATGATCTTCTAACCTTTTTTTTTCATATCTTTTATTATCCATCACTTGATCCTATAATCCCTTGTCATTGATACCTAGCTATAGGCTACTCCTCCATGCACTCTAATTCGATCTATATAATTATTCCATCACTCCTTTCAATCCAAAAATGATAATAAAATCATAATCCATGCAATCTACACGAAATCATCCAATCACATTTGTGATTTTGTTCCTAGCCTTGTTGCAAGCATTTATCAAATACCAATCACCCTCATCAAGATGTATCCTTCCCAATCCTTTTGTAGTTTCAATATATATCATTCTTATATTAACAAGACCCAATCATAACCATCATGATGTATCCTTCCCAATCCTTGTGTTTCTTTAGGATATATCCTTTTGACATAAAAAACACTCCATCCATCATTAATCAATCCATCACCAAATTTATTTTAAATCCTTGATTTTAAGTTTGGTATAATAATCTCTAAAAGTGTTGTCAAAGATGAGTTTCTCAAAATTAGAATTGTGAAAATTCCAATTATTTGATTAATTAGTTGATTTTTTCAAATTGAAAATTATAATACAATATTACAATTCAATGAAAAATATAATTGCTTGTTCTTCATTGTCATATTCTAAAAAATAAAATATCAAAAGTAAACAATCATCTTCTTTGGATCCATCCTCAAACCATTTTGTAAGGTTAAAATTCTAAATACACCAATTATGTCTTTATGATGTTGCAAGATGGTGTGTCCCTTGGTCTTCTTTGTTCAGCACAATGCTTGGGTTTGTGACATGGCTTAACCACCTCTTGTGGATCTTGTATAAATCTATTGGTTGTATTAGGCATTAACAGGTCAATCTTTTGCTACAACGACAACCACCAATGTCACAATTGGTATCAGAGCCAAGGTCACAGGTTCAAACCCCTCACTTGTGTTGCGGGGGATTGTTGCAAGATGGTGTGTCCCTTGGTCTTCCTTGTTTAGTGTGGCACTTGGGTTTTTGATATGGCTTAACCACCTCCTATGGATCTTGTATAAATCTAGTGGTTGTATTGGGCATTAATAGGTTTGTATTTTTGTGCAACGACAACCACCAATGTAACATATGAGACTAAAATTCTAAATTTTGTAGGGTAGGAGAGGTGGGTATAGAGAGAGTTAGAGAGGGAGGGAAGGGTAGGTGGAGAGAGTTTGTGTGTGAGAGGGAGAGAGGGAGGGCTTGGTGGAGAGAGGTTGTGTGTGTGTGTGAGGGAGAGAGGGGGGAGAGGGAAGGAGGGAGATAGGGAGTGGTAGGGTGGGAGGGATAGAGGAAGGAGGGAGTGAGCAATAAATGGAGGGGTAGGTGGAAAGAGAGAGAGGGGGGAAAGAGGGAAAAAGGGATGAAGAGTAAGGTTAGGAGGGATGGTGAGAGAGGGGAGATAGAGAGAAGTATAGAGGGATGGATGAGGGAGAGGTATAGCGAGGTAGCATGGGAGGGATAAAGGGATAGAGAGGAAATGAGGGAGACATGGAGAGGTAGGTAGAGAGAGGTAAGGTTGAAGGAATAGAGGGAGATGTAGGTAGGGAGAGTGAGTGGAGATTGGGAAAGTATAGAGGGAGGGGGAGAGAAGTAGATATAGGGGGGAATTTGGGAAGGAGAGAGATGTAGGTAGAAAAAGAAGTGAGGTGAGATGGATTGAGGGAAAGGTAGGTAGAGAGGGAGAGGGTGCGTGGAGATAGAGGGAGAGAGGGGAGAGGTAGAGAGAGAGGGGGGAGATGTAGAGAGAGAGGGGGAGGTAGAGAGAGGGATCCTTATTAAATAGAACACATGTATATCCCATGAGTTTGGATGGAATGGTAGGGATCTTCATATCTTTCTTTGACATAAAATAAAATCAATTGAATTAAAAAATTGAAAATATATCATATTTGGAAATCCCAGGGAGCACACGTAGATAGGTAGGATATGAGGACCAATGAGATTACCTTCAACCATGATCTTGTAAATCATTTTGATAGATCGAAATTCAAAGGTGATCTTGCACAACTTATAAAAGTTTAAACTATATTAATGGTAAATTTTAAATTTTCCTTTCATTACACTCATGTTGTGTAAATAAAATTTTTATGTAGAGGTAGCACAACCTCCTTTAGATAAGTCTATTAAGGAAGTGGATATTTCTAAATATTCCATTATAAGGGTTGATTTAGGAAAGGTAACTCATGAAAGTGCCAAGGTAGATGTATAGTCTACATTGAATTCTCTCATTGAGAAATTTGATGAAGTGAAGAAGGTTAAAGATCAATACAAGGTTAGAGTAGAGTAGTTAACTTTGGTGCTCCAAAAGATTACCTAATATTTGAAGAAAATATATCCTATAGCCATGAGTATTAAAGAACAAATTATTCAAAAGGTTGGAAAGGTGCATTCAAGAGGTAAAGCATTCGACAAGTTTTTGAATAGAATGATAGCACAAAGAATACAACTTCTGAGAACTTCTATAGAAAGAATGGGGAATATGGAAAGCATAAGATCAGTGTTGGAAAAAGTACTGACACATTTTCCTAGGAGAAGCAAGAAATAGATAAGAGTTTAGAAGCTTGGATCAAGATGAAGAAACTCAAGCTTGATTCATTGGTGGAAATTGGGATTATTCCCAATAGAGAGATGTTTGTTGAGGTAAAGGAAACGATGATACACAAGATCAATATCATCAAATAATTGATCAAAGACCTGTAGGATGCTCAAGAAGTTAGTGAAGACAATGATTTGTATCTTGTCCAAAAAATTGAGGAGCTACCTTGTAAGTTACTTGATGATAATCAAAAAGTTCTTTCCTCTGATGAAGTTGTTCAAGAATTCACGTCTATGATCCAAAAAGAATTTAAAGATCAAGCCTTCTCAGTGGCTTTGATGGACAAGTTGATGGATATTCAATTAACCCTGGATAACCTCAAGGTGTATTTAGAAAGGCATGAGAAAGCTTGCAACACTATGAAGGATTCAATCACAAGAGTCCTTGCTATCTCCAAGCATACTCTAGGTCTTGATAATGAAGAAGTTCAAGTAGTCATGAAGAAGTATGAGGATTTCTTGGAGAAAGACAACAAAGAAAGTTGAATGTGCCTTGTTTTTCCCTTAGTTTACTTTTTAATATTTTTCATGCTTTATGTAATTAGTTTTTGACATTTTACATGTCTTTTTTCAAAATTTAATTACATGTAAAAATAGAGAAGTCCTAAATCAAATCAGACCCTCCTATTGAATAAGTCAAATTAGTTATTACTTTCGTAAATTATCTCTCAACTCTCCTCTCTATATATGAGGGAGTTTCTTTTGTAATGGACCTTTGATCTTTTGAAGCAAAACACTGCCCATTTTGAGAAAGCATACTTGAATCTTTGTGTTGAATGTGCATATCAAAATTAATCAATAAAAAAAGTAGATTTTCCTCCAACCTTTGTTGTGGAGCACATTTTTGTGTGTAAGATTGTTCTTACATCTCTCTTATCACATTATCTTGAAATTGGTTTGTTAAAGTGGCATAATATTTCATTGTTGAAGGGAATTCAAATTTGATATTTATAGAATTTGAGCTATAGTATTGTGTTTGGAGATTTGTGTATTTGTGTATGAATTTGGTTAATAACTCAAATTATTTGAGCTATGATTATAGGATACATTCTTGTGGATCTTTTGGTGTTGTTCATTGATAGTCTTTGAGCTATAACTTGTTGCACTTGTTACTGTTTGGAATCATCGAGGAAAGTGACAAAATACTTTGGGATTTTGTGGATTTTCTTCTTATCATCACTTGTTGGTATCATTCTAGTTATTTTTACATCTAATGGAATCAAATATTGGCCATTATTTCTCTAACTAGTGTTTTGTAGTTTGTTACATGTGGTAAACATCAAGGGAATATTATTGTAATCTTGAAAAAGGAAACATCTATTCTGAAAGAAGATAATATGATGATGGAAACACCCCTATGAATAGTTGTAGAGTATATAAGCATAGTTTAATTACTAGTTGTTTTAGTGAACAATAATAAAGGAGCCTCCCCTTTATGAGAGGAGAGATTAATTTATCATCATAGTTGTAGCTAAAATTACCAACTTGTAATTGTTAAAGGAATTACAAAATATTCACCCAACACATACCAAACTTTAGGAGCCTCTTTGAGTCCATATAATGCATTTTTCAACCTACATACCATATCAAGATCTTTTGATAACTGAAAACCTTCTGGTTTTTCAATGTATTCCTCTTCTTCTAACTCACCATTCAAGAAGGTATATTGTACATCCATTTGATATATTTTGAAATATTTATGTGTTGCAAAAGCTAAAAACATTCTTATAGCCTCCATTCTTGTTACAGGAGAAATATTCTCTTCAAACCATTCCTTCCACTTGTGAGTAGCCTTTACACACAAGCCTAGCCTCTTTTTTGATAAATTTTCCATTCTCATTCAACTTGTTCCTAAAAATCCATTTAGTTCCTATCACATTCTTGTTTGCTGGTCTTAGGACTAGTTCCCATGCCTGATTTTTCTCAATCTACCTCAATTCTTCTTCCATAGCTTTGATCCAATTTTCATGCCTACATGCTTCAATAACTATTTTAGGTTCTACTTTAGAAAGTTTTTTTTTTTACCTATTCCTCTGTCATAGCAACTTTTCTTCTTGTCAACACACCTCTATTTTTGTCTCCAATTATTTGATCCTTGGAATGATTTTTATACACATACTTAGGAGTCTTAAAATTCTTTTTTGGAGCTTCTTCCTCTTCCACTGTCATCTCTCTTTCTTTCTCTTCTTTTTCTTCATCTCTACAAGGGGTTCATCAGATTCATATCCTTCTATCAATGTTGAGCTCTAATGTGATTCTTTATCCACTTTCAACTATCTTCTTTAGCCTTTTGTTGTAACACCTATATGTCTTGCTCTTTGTAGAATATCCAAGGAAGATTCCTTCATCTGATCTTGCATCAAACTTTCCTAAGTTCTCTTAATCTCTTTTGATACAAAATTTAATTCCAAACACAACTATTTCATATTAGGATTTTTTCCATACCATATCTCATAGGGAGTTTTTGAATTATTCACTCTTGCTTGACCTCTATTAAGAATGTAAATTGTGGTATGAATTACTTTTATCTAATAGAAATCTAGTATATTTGCTTCCTTCAACATGGTTCTTGTTGCTTCCTAAACTGTCCTATTCTTCCATTCCATAACTCCATTCTGCTATGGAGTCCTAGTAGCTGATAAATGTATTTTTAATCCCATGATCTTCAAAAAAAAAATTAAACTCATTGGAGGTGAACTCACCACATCTATCATACGTTAAACACTTGATTTTAAAATCCATTTCATTCTCAACCATAGATTTAAATACTTTAAACTTATCTAGAGCTTCTAATTTTTATTTGAGAAAGGTCACCCAAGTAATTCTAGAGTAATCAACTATTAACAACATAAAATACCTATCACCTTGAGAGCTTCTTATTTTAGTAGGTTTACATACCTATCTGTATGCACCAACTCCAAAGGCCCTACGATAGAGTATTATTTAGTTTTGAACCTCTTCTTTGTCTATTTTCCAACCTGACACTCTTTGCAAATTGCATTAATAGGCTTTGTAATTCTTAGGATGTATCTCATAACATGAGTAGAGCTAATCTTCACTAGGCTATCAAAATTGATATGACACATTCTTTTATGCCACAACCAACTTTCATTGATTTGTGACATAAAGAACTTACCACCAACACCTTTGAGCTGATAAAAATTCCCTTTTGTCCTTATTCTTGCAAAAACCAAAGTTTTGGAACTTCCTTTTTCTGATTTCACAACCATCATCTTTGAACACTAGATTGTATCCTCTACTACACATTTTTTCTACATTGAGAAGATTATGCCAGAGACCCTTGACATGGAGAACATCATTTTTCTTATGCTTTCCATTAAAACTAATTGAACCTTTTCCATAGATCTTAACAAATGTGTCATCACCAAACTTAAACAAAACCACCATCATATTTCTCAAGTTTAACAAACTTACTCTTATCACTTGTCATATGATTTGAGCATCCACTATCAATTATCCAGTAGTTTCTCTCCTATCTTACATGAAAGTATTTCAACATAGTTCCTTCAATACTGTGACCGTTTTCTAGAGAAATTTCCTTCACACATCTTTCAAGGTTAGTAGAATTATTTCCAATATTCAAAACCATGAACAATCACTCATCACTTCCATCATACGAATAGTTTGATTCCTCATCATCAAATGTACCATTGTCTTTTTTAACATAATAATTCTTATTGAAAGAATTACCTCTATGATCTTTATGTTTGTCATTTCAAACTTTGCTTGGACACTTTGAAGTATAATGACCTATCTTACCATAATTGAAACACTTGAGGGTAACTTACCTCTATATTTTCTAATTCCCTTTTTCAATCTTCTTACTAAATTTTCTTCTACTTCATCAAGATCATATGGATAAAATTCATCGTTCCTCTCTTTCTTGCTAACTTTAAAAGTAGTTTCTTTTCTTGAAGCATCTTGGTCAAACTCTCTTAATTCAAAAGTAGTTAATGCACCAAAAAAGTGATCTCTAGAATATTGATCCAAATTCTAAGCTTCCTCAATAGCATAAACTTTAGCACTATAAGATTTAGGAAGGGTTCTTGATACCTTTTTCACAATTTCACTTCCTCTAGCTTTCCCCCAAGACTATTGATGGTATTGGCAATTTCATCCACCCTTAGCATGTAGATTGCAATATCTTCATCTTCTGAAATCCTTAGGGTTTCAAATTTGGCTTTGAAATTATACATCTTTACTTTCTTGACCTTAACATCTCCTTTATAAATGCTCAACTTTTCATAGACTTCTTTAGTAGTTATGTAGCTTATCACCTTCAAAAGTTCTAAATCAGAAAGCACACTCAAGATAACATTCCTTGCTTTTCTATTATTCTCATAATCCTTGATCTCATCTTCACTTTTCAAAGGAGTAGTAGGCATATTATATCCATATTCAACTGATTTCCATACACCAAACCCTAATGAGACAATAAAGGCTTCTATCTTGGCTTTATATAAGGCATAATTTGTTCCATCAAACATAGGGACTTTGACACCATTCTTGTGCGCCATCTAGATCTACCTCAAGCAGTTAAGCTTCTTCCAAGGAACCTCTACTCTAATACCAATTGTTAGACACACAAGATAGCTGAGAGGGGGGTGAATCATTTGTATATTAAAACCTTCAAACCATTATTAAGCATTAACATGAATAGTGTGTTGTGTTGTTGTCCCATTTATGCGTAAACATCCTTTGGTTGAGAGCTTCTCCACCAGTCTCATAAATCTATGCAATCTACTCTTCAATCCCCAAAGTTGTCTATTAGTTATCATTCCTGGAACTCTGCTTTTGATACGTTTTGCAATCTCTTTCATCTTATCTCTTTTGACTAAGCTTGATGTAGTCTTGAGGTGATTGAGGGAAATTCGCTCCCATTAGACCATGTCCATCTTGGGACTTGGGAGTAGTGAATCCGCTCCTTCACATTTTTGGTGAACTTGAAGTGAATGAAGTCATGTCAAATCTTTTTTTACAATATTTCAATGTCTATGATAATGCCTTTTCTAAGGAATATTTCAATATGCTAGATGATGCCCTAGATGATTTCTTAGAGGCATCTTCTCCTATCCATAGATTTCCCAAATAAACTTCTTCATCACAATCGTCTACTTCATCTTCCCAAGTCAAGGAATCCATGCATGTAGTGACTATCTATATGGCTCCTCAAAGGCCTAAGAGACCCATCATCTACTTGACTCCAGCTAGCCCCTCTCCTAAGAGGGTTCATTCTATTCATGGGGTTCTAGTCTCTAGGGACTCATAAAAAAATTACATAAGATTCTTAAAAGCTACAAATTCTTATAATATTGTAGGACATACATATAATACTAGAAGAAATCAACATAATGTGAATCGACCTACTTCTCAACCTACTTCTATTCTAACCTCTTTACCACATTCTCAATGAAGTCTTCCTTCACCACCTAAACCCATGATTAAAGCACCTGGTGATTATGATCTTGTGGAGCCAATCTGTGTTGCTCCTGCTAAGATCTCACTATGGGACTTGCTTCATTCTGCACTAGTTTATCAAGGTATGCTTCAAGAATCTTTGCAAAAGATTCTATTACCTTCTTCTGCTAGGTCAATAGATGTTAATGCATTGATAACTCATATCTATGTGGATTTTCTAAATTTTACATTCATTTTGCAAGAATTCTCACCCTCAGAATTATAGAAGCAAGCAAATCCTTTAATGATTATAGTCACCATTAATAACAATGGTATTAGAAACACGCTCGTCGACATTGGTTCGAATCTCAATGTATACAACATAGATTTATTACCTAAGATTAAGATTGATTTGTCTTCTTTGTTAGCTACTTCTTCTCTGTATATTCATCAATTTGATAATGTTGGTCATTAGGCCATAGGCATGATAATCTTTGCCTTCAAGGTTGGGACCTGTTATTGTACTCACCTTATTTTATGTAATGTCTAGTCCTCTACCTTAAAATATTCTCTTAGGAAGACCTTGGATTCATTCTTTGGTAGTTGTGACTTCTACCTTGCATCATTGTATAATTTTTTTTTCTAATAATGAAGTAATTACAATCAAGGATGACCTTGAGGTTGTACACCTTTATGAGATGGCAGTTGTTGGTCAAGCCTTAGTTGTTTCCACTCTTAAGAATTGTATTCCATCATTATCTTCTGATACGTTGGCATCCTCTTTAGTAGTGCTTACCTCAAAGGCTGCCCCTGAGATAGATGTTCCTAAAGGAGGTTAGTTTAAAGTGAAAAATCCTAATTCTTACCCTTCTACTTCTTCCAAATTGAATGCATGTCCTGGTGATGACTGGAGGTCCTTAGATTTCTTCAAATTCTTCATTGTGGAATACAAAGTTGACCCTATCCACCTTAGCCTTCCAATAATTTCATATACCTCTACCAAGAAAGTTGATTGTCCTCCTATTGAGAAAAATAATTAGCACCCTGTTAAGGAAAATGATTGTGTCCCTGCTCACGAAGATAATATTGCTTCTATCGATGAAACTAATGTTTGTAGTCCTACCAAGAAGGATTATTGTGATCTCATGGATGAGTTTAATACTCATTGGTGGAATGACACTCTCTATGTAGATCCACCCCCTTCTTAGGATTTGTAAACATGTTACAACCATGGCTATAAACTCATTTCTAAGTATGGTTATGAGCGTAAAGGTATGGGACGTAATAAACAAGGCATTCAAGTCCCTATACAATGTATACCAAATAATCATAACTTGGTGATTGGTTGCTCTCTTGAACAATCTAGGCAGAAATTATGGTGGAGTGTCAACATGATTCCTGTTGAACCTCTTAGTCTAGTTCATCCAGAATTGATTGAGAGTAAAGTATAATCTAACCAAGTTCCTCTAGATGTTTTCTCTTCAAAAGAAGCACTAGAATAATTCTTAGGTGTCTACTCCTATCTGCCTCCTTATCACCATAAATGAAGATTCTCGTATTGTTTTCATTAACAAGCGTTACTTTGGAGAATTTGTTTTGAATGATGATGGGAAACTCCCTTTATCTAATGTGGATGATGGAATTCCTATTTCCCATATTGAAGACCTTATTTCTCTCCTTAAAGGAGATACTACTAATGTTTTCATGGATTGTAAGTCTTCTAAAAAGGTGATTAAAATTGGAAAATTCCTTTCTTTGGAAGAATCTAAACAACACTCTTATCTATTACATTTTTATCTTGACATCTTTGTTTGGTCATAAGAGGACATGCTTAGTATCCATGAGTCTATAGTGGTTCACAAAATCATTCTATATCTCAAAGCTAAGTCTGACAAATAAAAGATCTGAAAGGTGAATCCCAAGGTTGTATTGTTGGTTAAGATTGAGATAGAGAAGCTTCTAAAAGCACACTTTATCCATCCTATTGACTACTCACCTTGGATATCAAATATTGTTTCTATCAGCAAGCTTGATGGCTATATTCATATTTGTATTAAATTTTGTGATCTCAATAAGGCTTCTCTTAAAAATGATTTTTTGTTGCATAATATCAATATGATTATGGATTTGATTGTAGGACATGCATTGTTGTCTTTCATGGATGACTTCTCAAGATATAAATTAGATCCGTATTAACTTAGAAGATCAGTAAATGACAACATTCACCACCCCTTGGGGTACCTTTTTTTGTGGTCATGCCATTTGGGTTAAAGAATGCAGACACAACTTACCAAAGGGCGATGACCCTTATCTTTCATGATTTTATTCATAAAATTCTGGAAGATTATGTCAATGACATCCTGGCTAAGTCTATAACTCATCATATTTTTGAAAGACTTAGACTCTATAAAATGATACTAAATCCTCTTAAATGTGTCTTTGGCATTGATGCTAGAAAGATTTTAGGATTTATCATCTCTCATGGGGGAATCAAAGTCAACACAAATAAGATTTATATGATTGTTAACATGCCTCCACCTAGAAACATCTCTTAGCTGTGTAGTTTGTAGGGGAAGATTTAGGCAATTCATAGATTTGTGTTTCAGTTGGCTGATAGTACCCTTCCCTTCACATGTTTGTTGAAGAAAGATGTTTGATTCTGATGGGATGATGAGTGATTTTTTTTGAGTCAATCAAAAGTTATTTGGCCAATCCTCCTATCTTAATGTTGGCTATGTAGGATAGACCATTTTGACTTTATATCTCTGCATCACCTCATGCTTTAAACACTTTATTTGCTCAACGTGATCACGATGGTAAGGAAAGAGCGGTCTACTACATTAGTCGTATCCTTGTTGATTATGAAACTCGTTATTCTACCATGGAGATGCAATATCTTGCTCTCATCCTTGCAACACAAAAGTTAAGACATTACCTTCTTCATGCTATAAAAAATCATGTCATAATGAAAAGTGATCTCCTTAAACATTTGTTTACTGGGATTGATCTCATGGGAAGGTTAGCAAAATGGGTCATGTTGATCTCTAAGTTCAACATCAAGTTCGTAACTCAGAAATTAATCAAGGTTCAAGCTATTGCCAATCATTTGGTAGAACCTCCCTCATCTCACTCCTTTCCTGGTCTCAATTTATTTCCAAATGAAAATATTCTTGCAGCAAATTATGAACCTATGTGGGAGATGTACTTTGATGGATTGAGATGTCAAGCTAACTCTAGAGTAGGTGTGACTTTAATCTCACTTGAAGACAAGACAATTCCTCTTTCCATTTGATTGGAATTTCATTGCACTAACAACATCACCGAGTACGAAGCCCTTATTGTTGGCTTGCATGTTGTGACCACTTTGAATATTAAACATCTTCATATTCACAATGATTCTAAAATTATTGTGAATCAAATTATAGGAAAATATCAAGCCAAGTAGAATAAGCTATCTTAGTATTGAGATGTGTCCATATCCTTGATTGATCATTTATCCTCTTTCACAATAGACAATATTCCTAGGAGAGAAAATTGACACGCAAATGCAATGGTGAGCGCAACCTCCCTAGTGTGTTTGGATGATAGTGTATAAGAATACCACTTTGTGGTTCATATTATTCACTCTCCTATTGTTTTAGATCAACCTAAATTCGATGCTAGATCATATGTGCTCATTTAGAATTAGAGGAATGGTATTCCAACATCTATAATTATCTGAAGAGTTGAAATTTTCTCGATGATGTGGCAAAGAATGCTTGCACTCGAAATAGAAAACTTGAAGTCGAATACATTATTTTGTTAGATGTTATTTATCAAAGATGTTATAATGGTCTCCTTCTCTAGTGTCTCACTAAAGAAAAAATACCCCTTTCCCTTCATGAAGCCCACTCGGGCTCTATGGGTGGACATTTTGGCAGTAAATCCCCGGTGCAAAAACTGATTCACATGAGATACTTTTGGAAAAAAATGGAGCAAGACTCCTTTTCCTTTATCAAGAAGTGTCCACAATGTCAACAACATAGACATCTCATTCAAACTCTTGCTCAGGAGATTCAAAATTAGACATCTCCTTGGCCATCACAAAATGGGGGTTGGATATTATTGGAAAAATATCACCTCCTTCTAAAAGACATGCCTTCATCATCACCACTACAAATTACTTTATGAAATGGGTCAAAGTTATTCTGCTTCACTCCAAGAATGTTGAAGTCATATGTAGCTTTCTTCTAAACAATATCATTCCTCATTTCAAGTTGCCTTCTACCCTTGTTTCTGATAATGGTACTCCATTTAAGAACAAAGAGGTGAAGCAATTCCAAGAGAAATTTCACATTCAACATTGTTTTTCTACACCATACTATCCTTAATCTAATGGCCAAGCTAAAGCATCTAATAAAACTCTTGAGCTCATTCTCCAAAAAATAGTAAACAAACATGGTAAATATTGACATACTCAATTAACATACACCTTATGGGCCTATAGCACAAGTGTTCGCATGACGACTAGCACAATGTTGTATAACCTCATGTATGGTGTTGAGGCTATCATGCATTTAGAGTTGGAAATTTCATCCTTGCGAGTTTCCCTTAAAGGGTTAATTGATGATGACATTTACCATGATAATCATTTGCATCAGCTTGAGTTGTTTGATGAGCGTTGATTGCAGACCCTCGACCACCTCCAAGCTTATCAACGATCACTTTCTAAATACTATAATCAGGGTATTCTTTCTAAGACTTTCAAGGTAGGTGATATGGTTCTCTATGAGAATAAGAGAAATGTAAATGTGCCACCTAATCACAAGAGAAGTTAAACCCTAATTGGTTAGGCACTTACATTTTCATCTCCATGTATGGTTTTGGTGCTTATGGATCTTGTCATCTATGGATGGAACACCTATAAAAGAACCTTTCAATGCAATGCATCTTCGTTGATACTACACATAACTTGTCTATGTGTCATGTATGTAATGCTCATCCTTCGTGGATTGTATTTTGTTATACTATGATATTACTTCATTAACAAATTAGTTCATTTTGTATTATGATGTGAACATGTGTGTGTGGTGTTAATTTCTTTAATTAGGAATTACATACATACATGTGTTTTATTATGCTATGTGTCTGTGTATTGCATTCAATTACATATTTTGGTTAGGAAATTAGATCATCATTGTATTTAATTAACATACATCCATGTGTTTTTATTAGATCATTATAAGCATATAATCTAAACATGCATCCATAAGTATAACATCCATCACATATCCATACATGAAAGTAAAAGCATACACGCAAAGAACACCATGATATTAGAACCAAAATTGCATATATATATATATCAAAAATGTGTAGCATGTACATGTATTATACCATTGTCAAAAAAATGTGGTGATTGTACATATCTGTGTATGCCTATACATTCAAAACAATGTTGTACAATAGATCATCGATATACAAAATGACACATATGCAAAAAGGGCCTCTAGCCCCTAGGTGCATGAAACCCTGAGCCCTCTGGTCCTAGCATCAATGGGGGTGTGGGTTGGATGGATGTGATGGAGTATGATCAATGTGACTACGAGACTGACATGCTGCCCATAGTCCTCGTATCTCACCTTGCAGCTCTGCAATCTCTACCTTTGCTTGTTGCAGTTCCTCCTGTAGTTATGGATATGTAGTCAGCCTCACAACTACCTCCTACCCATCGAGGTCATCAAGCTGACTCTACCAAGCATCATGTGACCTCTCAAGACTCTCTTCTCATATCATAGACTAGCCTTGCTTGATGAACATGACATGCAGCTCCGTTGCCGATTAATCCCTCAACTCGATCAAAGTAGCAACATTGATAGTCCTTTGCATGATCTCCACTCGTGCCTCCTCATAAGCTATCCAGAGACGTACAATAGGCTCAAAATTGTGGGTATGTCACCCCATTGATGCTAGCTTGTAAGCATCCAAGACGCTTCCATAAACTAGTTGATCGGGGCCACCTCAGAGACACACCATGTAATGAATGTGGTCCACTCCTATGTGCTCACTACAACCACATAGTAGTAGATGCTATCAGTACCACATGATATATCAAAGTATGAACACACACACACACACACACATATATATATACAAGAAATAAAATTAAAATACTAAAAGGAAATAACACAAATTACTCTTGTACCTAGATCCCCAACAATGCCAGTGTAGATTTGGGGGAGGTGCAACACTAGGACCAAACCCTACCATCGTTGTTGTTGGGAGGATGTCTGCTGTAGGTAGTGCCACTAAGATTGGAATGACACCTAGAGGAGATGAATTCCTTTGTCACTACCTCATCCTCTCTACCACTCTTCTTGCCACCTCTCCCTACTCACCATCACTGCTGCCACCTTAGTCCTCTCCTCCACCTGTTGCTCTTGGCCCAACACCGACATTTCCCGTAGGGGCATCTGCTAGGAAAATTGAGGTAGGACCATGTATGGGCCACTAGGTCTGAAAGCCTCAAGTGATCCCTACATCATCGATTGGCAGTATAGGGGGTTGATCATCATTGTATGACCCATTATCGCTAGAAACAACATCTGATATGGTCAAATGATGATGATCACCTTGTATCATTGCGCTCCTAGCTGCTTGTGTGTATGTAAGGGGAGTCAAGGGTATGGTCTACAAAATCTTGAGTTGTCAAGTGATCATGTGCTAGTAATAGGGTATAATAACATAATCAGTGTGACCTGCTATGAATCGATCATGCTACATGTGCCACAATTGCCACTTGTACGAGGCCCACCACATACCCCTCTATGGTCACCATCTCACCTTATTGTATTGCAACCGATCAAATTGTTGCTACCAGAAATGTAAATCTCCAAGTCTCCACTCGTGCACTAATTTGTACATGTGGGACATCAGTGTACTAGGGGCTATCCCTTAAGGATACTCGACTGGATGAGTGGAGGTGATATGTGCAAAATACCAAACCTATAGCAGTGTGTAGGCTATTAAGTTGGAATACTCATAGTGTACAAACATGCTCAACTTGTGGTATAGGTGAGAGAGCATGTTGCAACCCTAGACAAAATGACTTGTTGCTCCTCCATCCCTTAGATAGTGTGGATGAGTCCCCTATGCAGGTGTGAGCCTTTCCCATCCATGGTAACTCAGAGGGCAACAATAACTACCATCACCCTCATCAATAACATGATTGCCACTCATCCATGCTTGTACCACCAGATGTAGATGTGGCTAGTGGGATCATCATAATCAGTGTGCCTGATGCATTACTGCTAGGCCTCTAGTACCTCTTGGGTTGAAAGCATCTCGGCATGAACCACCTGTCATTCATGGATGGGTAAGCTAGTGATACGGTAGACATCCTCTAAAGTCAGTGTCATCTCTCTTAACAAAAAGTGGAAGGTCAAAGTGGTGGCATCCCAGTGCTCCATGAGTGCCAACAACATCCAAGCATGGTATAACCTCTTCGGCAGTGCATAGACCCACCATATGCCTACCCACTAGAGATGATACTAGTTGTCAAGATGCAACTGATCGACTTAGTACTGTAACATCCTAAGCACACACTTGTCTCTGTGCTCGCACATCTAAGGATAATGCAAAAAGGAAAAAAGATCTATGTCAGACTCATCTACATCAAAAATATTTGAACTTCTACATCTAATTATTATATAAAACGACCTCTGGGATGGAGGCACGTTGCATAGATGTTTGCGTAATGCTCTCCTATCCGGGTTTCCCACCATTGAAGCTACTTAGATGATAGTGCACTTTGCAAACACTAGCGTAGAGTCGTAATGATAGTGCGCCAATACGATGCTTATATGCTATTGGGATGCCTACACACTAACAAGACACCTTTGCATTGCGAGGACGCCTATGCACTGACGAGATTCCTTTGCACTGCTAGGATGCTTGTGCTACAAAAAAATGAGAAAACTAGAAAAAATGACATAAAATGACAAGCAAGGGTCGATTTAGACTTACCTCATCCACCTTGCCTCCCTTAGCTACCGCCCGATGCAACTGCTCGATCCTCAACTCCTCAAACTCTCGTCTACAAATCATTTTTCTGACTTTTCTATCATAAAAGTCAATAAATCACTCACAATGAATACTGAAAATGACCCTTCTAAGGGCCCACCCCGGTATATATAGGCCCCTTGAGCCCATTTTTCCTATTGTTACCCCACCTAACTTGGGAAAAGATATTAAGGGCATATACTCACCTCTTCATCATATTTTTCTTTTGAACCAATGATTTTTTCTTAAGCATTCTTCTCACCTTGGTAGCTTCTTTTGATTTTTTAGCTAACCTAAATTTGAGTTTTGTAGAACGAAACTTCATGTTTGATGTTGTGGTTTCTCACTAAGCTCAATTGCTTGAGGCATCATTGGTATCCGCTTGCTCCACCTTTGTGGCCTCTACATTATCCTTTTTGGCACACAAATCCATAAAATTTTTAAATTTTTGAGTTTGCTCTGGTTTTCTCTTTTCTACTTTAGTGTAGTTTTTTTTATCAAAAATTAGCTCACTAAAGTGGGGGCAAAATGTGATGTCATAAAATTGCACCTTGTGGCAATTTCACATTTGCACACTTGCCCCTTGCATTTATGGCACCTAGCCACATTTATGACAAGAACCTTATGAGTCAGAATTTCATGATTTCAACTCCATAAGGACCAATGATAAAGTGACAACATTCTGCCACCTCATTTCTTGTGAAATTATATGTCAGACAGTTGCATGATGCACATAAATCTATGTGGTGTGCTAGCATCTCCAAACTTTACGAATTCAAATGAGGAATATTAGAAGTCTTTGCCTGTGACACATGTCATCATGGAAGGATTTCGAATGTAACGGCTCTTCCCGCCCATGCAACTGCATAAAACTCACCTTTTCACTCTCATTTGTAACATTTCTCACTTGAACTCACTCTAACTTGCTCTATTCTTTCTCTTCTCTTCTACATCATGTCTCTACGATGAAGCTCTGCTAGATTGAAGTCTCACCAATAGTCAAAGATCTCTTGCAAGCATTCAACATCACATCTATCAAGCTAAGAGGGAGCCACAGACTGTTTCTAATTCTCTCTTGCTTCTTGTCAAATTTCTAGCTAATCTATTGTGTATATTTTGTGATATGGGTTCTCCTATGTTGTAGAGTTTGCTTTTATCACTTTGGTGTCTATTTCGTGATACAGGTTCTTCTCTGCAGCGGGGCTTGCTTTTGTCACTTTGTGTCTACTTTAATTCATGTATTTTATTCTCTCTATCTATCTGGTATTCCATGGAGGTGGGAACACCAAAATGGGGGTTTGACTGAGGCAAGCCCCAAAATAGCCCCAACATTTTTCCTCGTTCGCCTTATGTGCAAGTTGCTTGTGTGGAGATTTGTGGGAGGCTATGAAGCGTAGGACCTCTTGTGAGTTAATATTTTGTCCTCCTTGTTATTTATTAGCATTCTTGTTTTCTATTAAATTCATGGGTTGAACAAACCAAAAAATTTGAATAGTTAAGTAGATTCTTTGAGTTTTGTGCGAAGGTTTAGTTTAGTTTTTTTTTTTTTTTTTCTATACCATACGCCAATGTGTCTCTAAGACAATAGTGCACCGTGTTTTCATCCCATTTATGCATAAATGTCCTTTGGTTGAGAGCTTCTTTGCTTGTGTCAGAAATCTCTGCAATCTACTCTTTTGGTCCTTGAAGTTGTTTGTCAATTATCATTCCTAAAACTCTGCTTTTAATACATTTTGCAATCTCTTTCATCTTATCTCTTTCGACTAAACTTGAGGTAGTGTTGAGGTGATCAAGGGTAATTCACTCCCTTTAGGTCCTGTTCGTCTTGGGGCTTGGGAATTCAGATTTTTGGTGAATCTAATGTGAATGAAGTCATGTTAGATTTTTTTCTACAATATTTCAATGTGTATGATAATTCATTTTCTAAGGAATATTTTGATATGCTAGACGATGCCCTAGATGATTTCTTAGAGACATCTTCTCCTATCTATAGATCTCCTAAATAAAATTCTTCATCGCGACCGTCTACTTCCTCTTTGCAAGTCGAGGAATCCATGAATGTAGTGTTTGTCTCTATGGATCCTCAAAGGCTTAAGAGACCCATCATTTACTTGACTTTGACTAGCCCCTATCCTAAAAGAATTCATTATATCCATGGGGTTCTAGTATCTAGGGACTTGTTAGACCTTTACACAAGATTCTTAAAAGCTATAGATTCTTATAATGTTGTAGGACATACATATAATACTAGAAGAAATCAACAAAATGTGTATCAACCACCTTCTCAACCTACATTTGTTTCAACTTCTTTACCACCTTCTCAACCAAGGCTTCCTTCAACATCTAAACCCATGATAAAAGCACCTAGTGATTATGATCTTGTGGAGCAACTTTGTATTACTCTCGTCAAGATCTCATTGCAGGACTTGCTTTAGTCTATGCTAGTTTATCAAGGTATGCTTTAGGAAGCCTTGCAAAATATTCTCTTGCCTTTTTCATTAGGTCGACAAATGTTAATGCATTGATAACTCATATTAATTTAGATTCACTGAATATTACATTTTATCCACAAGAACTCCCACCCTCAGAAGTACATAAGTAAGCAGATTCTCTAGTGATTATAGTCAACATTAATAACATTGGTATTAGATGCACTCTCGTTGACACTGGTTCGGCTCTCGACGTATGCAACATAGATTTCTTACCTAAGATTAAGATTGATTATTCTTCTTTAACTGTTTCTTCTCTGTATATTCTTGGATTTGATAATGTTGTTCATCAAGCCTTAGGCATGCTAATCTTTCCTTTGAGGCTGGGACCTATTACTGTACCCACCTCGGTTTATGTAATGTTTGGTCCTTTACCTTACAATATTCTCTTGGGAAATCCTTGGATTCATATTTTGAGAGTTGTGACTTCTACCTTGCATCGTTGTATAAAATTTATTGCTAATAATTAGTCGATAGGCTATTTATTGTGAGCACAGCGCACTGATTTTGTCTCACGCCTGAAAATAAATCTATCGGAACCTGAAATTTTTTTGTCGGAAAATAAAATCAATGACTGAAAAAACGTAATGTTTGCGTGGCTGAAATTTATGTTGGTGAAAAATTCACGTGGCAAAAACTGCTAAAAACTCGGCAAATAATTACTTAGAAATCACACGGCGTATAGATAATGGGAGGTTTGTCATCCTTTTCTATGCAACAGAACACCGATAAACTCGTCCCAACAACTAGTGCCATTATTTGGTTACCGTTTATATGCATTAAACCTGCAACAAACCTTGCGAATAAATTCGAACATCATCAACCACAACCTCCCATATTTTCAGATCTACTTTGGGTTACTGTGAATATATTGAAGCGGCAACTGAAGGGATGAAGTTTCAGGAAATATTTTGCCGTGGTAGGGTTTCGTGCTTTTTGCCTCCAAGTTTCGCCCATTATTCGTCATCGGCTTTGTTAACACCGCGAGACAAATTGACCAGAATCTGGAGTAAATCACTTGCCCCAGTTCAGTCTTTTCTAATTTTTTCGAATCTATACACGACTTTCAAATAATTCTATTTGAGTTTGTAGGGATTAAAATTAGAGGGTTTAAATTTTTGTTGTTTGGTATCTATGCCATATGACTGTAAATTTTTTGAAAACCTGTTAGTTTATAATTTAAATAAGACCCTAGTAAAATGTTTACCCTTTTTTAACATCTTCTCTGCTTGCTTTTCATATGGTGATTTTTTCATATGAAATTTACCTGTGCATATCCTGGAACCCCAGCGTGTTTGAGGCCCTTCAACAATATTAGCTGTTACAGGTCCAATGACATTTGCGTCAGCATATTCTTTCGAGGGTTTCCCAATCAGATCCTTAGAAACAAGAATAAACCCAAATTTTCATTCAGTTACCTATCCAAGCTGCGTACAAGTTTACTCTGATGGCTACAAATACATAATCAAAGTGATAGAAGATGTTTTATGTTTCAGATAAATTTCTAACAATTAACCTTGTAGAATCTATACAAATTACAAACAACCTTACTACCTTTCAGCTTAGATTCCTAACTTCAGAGATAACAATTCCAGTGATATCAACCCTTTAACTCCTTCATTTAACAAGGCCTAGCATTCTGTAGGACTGAATCCCTGGCGAATTTATAACGGCCAAATCAAATCACTTCACCTGTGAACCATGGCCCAACTGACTAGATTACTTATTACCACTGTCTTACAAAGGAAATTTCAGAAGAAAGGATCCTGTACAATGAGTTTCAAGCAACTTTAAATAATATATGCATGAGCTTCCTTTTCTTTCTTTGCTGGTTTGGGCTGCCACCTCAATATGCTCCTGTTTTACATAGTGTTCCTGTATTTCAAATTTTCCTTAATTGTTTTTTTTAACAATAATCCCAACATTGTACATACAAAGAAATCTATAATCTATACTGTCATCAATAAATTTTTAAAATAAAAAAGAAGGAATCAAGTGTACCAGGAAAAAATAGTAATGTTTTTATAATTTTATCACAGTGAGGTTAATCCCTGCTTTATCTAAGAAAAAGAAAAGCTCAAGCAAAAGCATTGTCATATCTTGTCATTTTTCTTATCAAGCCATATTTTACACAAACAAGTTTACAATCATACATCACATGTATAAACACTAAAATCCATCTTTACTCACATCAATCAATTTAAAACAAAATCAATACCAATGTCAGCATTAAGCTTCTGAATCAACTGTGCTCATTTAATATCTCCATGTTTTGTAATAGTAAAACCTATAATTTTCCTAAGAAAAAGAAAATTTTGATTAGACAGGTATTGACATTAGCGATATGATTTCCTCTCAGATAATATCCATATTTGTTGTTCAAAAGATAGCAAGTTTAGTATCATGCATAGAAAAAATTTCATATCAAGTTAAAGCAATGTTAAATCAAATAGACATTGACATTAGCAGTAACATATCATAATCAGATATATATCCAAACTTGTTTTTTAGAAAAGCAGCAAGTTTGTAATTCAGACCAAATGTTGCCATTAATATAGCAACAATCAAACAGGCAAGCATTGACAGAAGCTGTGTAATCCAATCAGATTTACCCAAAAACGTTTTCAATGCAAAATTGCTTTCTTGTGATCATTTGGGCCAGATTTCACATACAGAAACATAGAAAATCCAGGAAAAAATTGGAATCTGGACTAAAGCAATGGACTAGAAATGCATGGGTAGGGTAATCTAGATTTCGAGAGATTAATGCAGCCATATAAATATTCCTTCTACACAAAAATCCTGCTGAGTGCTTCACATCTCCATGCTATAAATATTGCTTGTACACAAAAATCCTACTAAGTGCTTCACATCTGTCATGGTACTTCAGGGGTTCATAATCTTTGAAACATTAGGAATCATATACACTCAATCTCAAGCATTGAAACCTACTTTGTCATAACATTTCCCATGACAGTCTTCACCTCACTTCATTCTTGGCTGGGAAAGGAATATGAATAATTTCATTGCAGCATTACTTAACAGTAATTTAGAAAGTCAGCTGCATGTTCATGACACATCTGAGTAGCGGTTCACAATAACTATCTACTAGAAGCTTGAATGGTTCAATAGCATTCATATCATCTAGGTGACTCTCGCAGGAGTGAAGCAATGGAACTTCTCAGGAGACCATCCATCCTGGTACACTTTTGGATCAAATATGCTTAAACAGCGATTTTCTTCTACAATTAAAATAGTCAGATATCAATGCAAGAACTGACAGATCTAGGAATTTGATTAAAAGAACCAATAACAAAATGATTGCTAAGGATGAAAGCCACATTCAAGTGCAATTTTTAAACATTTTGTGACAGCCCCTGCTTCAGCAAACTTGTTCAATCAGATCTACAATGGCCTTCCAAACCAAATTACAGTTACATAAATCACCACTAAACTGTTGCAACATCCAATAGTGACTTCATTTTAAAGCATATATAAATTTGTGAAAAAACAAACAAACATAAATATCATAAGAGTTTATGTCAACATCATAAACCAGATATCAAAATGTAATTATAAATAGAAATACTTGGTATTTTATGCTTTCCTCTGTGGTGGGGTTTTGCGAATGACAAAATGACAAATCCCAACAAGAACAATATTAAGAAGAAAATAAGGCATGACAGGATGGAACAAAATATTAAATGTAAGAGGTTTGCTGTTCTGAAAATAAAAAAAATGGATGCAAACATTTTAATCAAAAGAACACATTAGACCTACTTTCTCAATATTTCCCAAAATACGTCTTTCTAATATATTGCCCAACTAGCATATGACTACTCTTCCTCAATTAAAGAATCCCCAATCCCAAGTTCAGAGTATTATTCATAATGCATAGAAGATTTTTCATAGAGAATCCCCTTGATCGTAATTATGGTCAGTGGTTCTGCTTATGGGAAGCAAAAGGAATAATCATAAACCACATACCTTAAAACTCAACTCTTCCAATATTCAAAGGTGAGATTTCTATTCGGATTCCAATTGTTTAATATTATTGAGACAAAATCAACCTAAAGTACAGTGAAGGAAGAACAACCATATAAATGATAAGCATATACTATCATTTAGTCCCAAAAACCAGTAAACAACAAAAGAATGCCAACCAGTAGGAATTTTCCATGTGCCAAAGCTCACAACCCGGGTCCCAGAGCAAAGAAATTCAACGTGACCAAGGATAATGAAACTGCATACCAAAAGTTACATTATATTTTGGGTTAAGCTCCAGCCTAAATTGTAGCCTCCAACGGAAGATTAAAGACATGTCAGAATAAGTAGTTATACATTGCTCTGCTTGTATGAGGTCTTTCAAGCACTTGCTTTCCACACATAGAACGAACACCTGCAATGGATGGCAACTGTGTCAATCAGTAGTCGTTCGAATCAGTATCATCAGCACATATCTTTTTGTCTAGACTCTACATTCATCTGGTACACAGTTTCCAGAAGATTTTTTTTGACAAACTGTTAATTAAATCAGAAACCTAAAATCTTTAAGCACATACCTTTCTTGTACATGCAAGACAAGCAATACTTGCCCTATTGATGCAATTGCTGCTTGCATATGGTGTATATGTTAATTAGTAAATAATTGGTCTTTAGTCAGAAAGGAAAGCAATAAATATCTACATCAAAATGAACTATAGTCTTTCCAATGAGAAGTGAAGAAGAATTTTTTTTCATTTTATTCGCTACAAACTCTTTCCTTACTTCTTTGAAGTTGCCCAAGTACTCCATTTTCAATTTCACTCAATATACCGACTTCTCAAACAAAAGAATGGGAAAAATATTAGAAAGTCTCTGTGCCTAGCTGAATGGGAAAAATATTAGAAAGTCTCTGTTGTTATGTACTGCCCAGCTGCATACCTTTTCATGTTCTTGGCTGAAAATGCAGCTTTCTAAACCAATTACTGTTATTTGAAATTTACTTGCCTTGACATAAAATGATTTGTTGGATCACCTTTCTTCACTAAAATAGCAACATACTTTATTAAAGTTCTCTAAGGCTGAGAAAAAAAATAGTAATTTCACCCAATTTGCCTGTTCGCCATAGAGAAAAAGTAAGAATTAAACAACAGTTTTACTTTACATAGATTAGTGTTGACTTCATTGTTTGCATGCTTATGGCAGATAAAAACATGGAATATACTTCTGATCTGTTTTGCATTAGGAGTTTGCATGTTGTTATCAACAATTGAAACTTGTTCAGTGCATTAATATAGTTGAAGTTGGTTAAAATCGATGAGATAGTATTGCTGTACACAATGATCAGAAAAAAACAGGAGAATCACATACAATTAATCTCCCTATGAAAAAATGAGTTATGCAATTCACAATCCAATATCTTTCGCATTAAGAATATGTAATTCATAGTATATGTCTTACACAATATTTTCCAGTTCAAAAACTGATTCAAACAATTATTGGTATGCAGGTAGACAATTGCTACACAATCACAACCAAAAGAAAAAATAGATTTGCTATTTTCGTCAAAATTATATTTTCAAAGGTTAATTTAATGGTGATCACAAACAACTCAAACTCGATTACAAACTAGGTAAGCAATGACAAAATCAAGCTATTTTTTATTTTCGTTGTTTTGTAAGTAAAAAAATCAACACAAATTTTTTTTGGAAAAACAAGTGTTTCGGCAACTCCAAAAATTCTCAAACTGGCTTCACTATTATTCATTATGCTCCTGATGTAAGTGAATATTGGCTTCAGCCCTTACAATTGGATTATGCTCTATGTATTTCTGTAATTTCATTTAAATCTGGGTTTAAAGGCTTTAGATTCATCATTTGGCAGGTATGCAGCCTTATATGAGAAAAATGGGTGTATTCATTATGCTCATGTAAGTGAATATTGACTTCAGCCCTTACAATTTGATTTCGCTCTGTTTTTCTGTAATTACATATAAATCTGAGTTTAAAGGGGTTTAGATTCATCATTTTGTAGGTATGCAGCCATATATGAGCAAAATGGATGTTTTGGATCAAGGTCATCACATGTTTGAAGAAAACCAATAGAAGAAGTTCAAGATTATCAGTTTATTCTATGCAAATTTGGATCAAGCTGAAGGATTGGACCGACCCATTGAATGAGTTGGGAGGATTTCCTTCTGTAACTTTCTCTTTGTCAAGCTGTTTTCCTTAGCTTCACATGACAGCTTCAATGTACTTCATTAATTATTTTGTACACATTACTTTTCAGTATACTAAATCATCTTTTTACAATAATAAAAAAAATTTGATGGCTTTTTCCACTGGTTGTGATTCTGTCAAACTCATGTGCATTTTTTGTGCTTCCACATCTGTTGTCCAAGTATTCTTAGAATGAAATTAATCCCAACTCAAAGGAAACCATAGGTGTGGAGTTTCAGACACAAAGCGACGGAAAGGAGATCAAAGCTCAAATTTGGAGCATTGAAAATTCACTTCAAAATTTTCATATTTTTGAGAAAATCTACTAATTGTTTTCTTCAATCTGCTCACTTGTATCACTGGCCGTGGATATCGTGGGAAAATTCACTCGAGATTTGAGCTTATTTCACTCCTAGGGTTTTCATAGCTACGTGAAACAATTATTTTTTCCCAAACTTGATGTTTACTCTTTCTTATTTTTTCTTGCTTTGGTATAATTCATGTCTGAATTTGCGTTGGAGGGTTTAAATTTCCCTATAGTTTAAAATTAGGGCATGATGGAAAATTTGAGCTAGTGCTGTTTGTGGATCTCATTCCTTCGTTCCTTTGTTTATTATTTCAATTTATCATTTGCAGTCTATACCTGTGTTTTGTTTTTCACTCCTTTTTTGTGATTTTTTCCGCAACTAAAAAAGAATGGCATCTCAAAGCTTCTCATTGAATATAATGCAAAAATTAGTTTGAGGGTACAATGAAGGGCTATGTGCCTAATTGGAAGCTCTATTTTGCACCTATGATGGCCTTGATCCTTGTAGAGTGGTTGATAATTTCTTTTGTTCATATTTTAGGGAGAGGATCAAACCTATTGATCTGCATGCAAATCTAGGATGAACTAGAGTTAATTAGTTGGAAGCCTACTTGGGTACTCTTTCATTATCTCACTGACCTCAACCTCTACTCCTTTAAATTCCTCCTTTGTTATCTCTACTTGTTTGATTCCAACCAAAGCTCATTTTTATCTTTTCATTAGAAGCAAACAAAAATGATTCTACCAGATTTGTAAAATAGGCCACATGCACTAGTTCTGGTGCCTCCATCTCAGCCCACTCCCTTTGAATGCCTCTATCTCTCTAATCTGGATGACCAGTTGTTCCTTCAGTTTTCCATCAAATATTTATTTTTGTACCACATAAAATATCATCAAAAGGAGAATGATGGAGATGTAGGGGAGCATATAAGGACTGCTCTAGGTAGAGTTCTTGTTTATTATTATCCATTGGCAGGAAGGCTAAGGAGAAGTGAGAAATAACTTTCCTTGTGTGTGGAACTCAGTGTAGAAACCTGACATGGAGTTTTTCAGCTGTCATTTTCTTTAGCCCTTGATTTCCTTGTTCCATTTTGTTTGAGTTTAGTAAATTGTCTCTGGAGTTTTCTTTTGGGATTTGAAACTACTCTTGCTACCCCATTCAAAATGATTTGATTTTTAAGAATAATATTAAAATATATATAATTTTTTAAGTTATAATAATAAATTAATGTTATTTTTGTGTATATGTGTGTGTGTGTTTTACTTTATAAGCTTGGCTTATAAATTTTCTTTTCCTTTACTTAAATCTCCCTTTTGCCAATGCAGCATGATCCTTGTGCCCTTAATATCTCTTACTAGTAGTCTACACATTTAAACATAATAGCACAATCTTATGTACCATACAGACTGTAATAAAGTTATGTTTGGGTTATTTTCCATTTTTGAGTTGGTTTCCTTTGTTGCCACAAACTGTGGATCCTTTAGGATTTCATTCTTAAACATTTGATGAAAGAACACAAAATCTTGAGAGTTTAGTTTAGATTACAGTCCCAGTCAAAGAGCAGGCAACAAAAGTACTAGTTAGCTATTTTAGTAAACATAGACAACATCTCAACAGATTTTATATTTTTCCACATTTACCAAGTAGATTTTTGAAATAAAACAAATTTCTATTCAGACTCCAGATTTGGCTTGCAATAGGATACAGGAAATGAAACATTGGTGTTGTCACACGTAAAAAAAAGAAAACTAATTACATCTATATTCCTTTCCTGCCACGTGATGTATACTTGCTGCCTAAATTTTGGGATCTTCACTTACAAAAATCATTCCTTCATCACAAACGATTTTGCACAAAAACCCTTGTATTGGGCAACATTTACCTAGAACATCTTAATCAGTTGCATTTCAGCTCTAAAAGTAATTTGGCTACTTCACCTTCCCCTTGCCCTTGGATTATAATTCCCACTTGCATCATCATTGGATAACCAAATGCATGTCCTTAATTACAACCCCAATCTATATTGATCACTACCCTCATAATCTTAAATAGTCATATTTGGAAAACCAATTCATCTTTCTCAAACTTTATGTGCATGATCATATATTTTGTTTTCCTGATTCAAACATTCATCAATGGATAAAATTGCATTAAGTTATTGACATGGATTTTAGAATGTTTTGGGGTGTCATAATCAAATTAAAAATTTGTTTACTGAATGTCAAATGCAGTGAGCTCAAGCGTTAAAAGTGGATGGGTTTTGAAAGTGAAGCCACAAGTTCAAACCCCAGGGAGAGATGATAAAATATTGAAATTCTATAAATTTCAACATTGAAAATGGTGTAAGGCATACTCAACAGATAAAGTCAGGTGCAAGCCTTACAATGATAGAGGCAAGGTAATAATCCCAAATAAATTTGACATAAGATGCACTACTTGTTTGTGTCAACTTAGCTGAAAGTTACCCAAAAACTAGTTGAGGGAAGAGGAGCATTTACAATGAAAATGAATTGTATATCGAATGTCCCAAACATATTCCTCTTATAAAGCATGCTTAGTTTATGCTAAGAAAAAAATTGACATAAATTTGACAGGAGTGAGAGGAAGACAAATGGATAATATAGATAGAGGGAGATATAAATAGATAGAGAGGGATAGGAGTTTAAGCATATTGTTAGTAGAAAAACACAATTTGCACTAGAAACCAATTCCTTCATAGTTCAATTGTTATTTTCACAAATGCTTACCCACCCTAAACTAAACTTCTTCAAATAAATAGTCTTGGAGAGATCTAGCTCTACAAGAATTTGGTAGTATTTGATAGTGGAAGGCAACCCTATGTAGTGCACTTTGGCAGATTTTTGGAGCTCACTTCAAAAACTGTCTGAGTTGAGTCTTTTTTCTTTCTTATAGATTAAATTTGAGCTATCTCTAGATTGTATAGTATTTTTCTTTCTTCTAAATTAAATATGGAATAGTAATTGTAACTATTTTTTTAGTTCATTGTTGTATTTTTCAATAATGTAAGAAAGACATAACAAGAAGTGTTTGTGGGATATAATGTAGAACATTTGAACTGAGAGAATCAAACAAAAATATTTCCATGATTCTATTCTTTGCAGATTTATAAATTTACCAACAACAGGTCTCTTGAATAGCATTGTAAAGCTGATATGAAATATTTACAAAACATGTGGGGGCATTTTTCCCCTTTTTGAAAAAGATCATGTTGTCTATTGGCCTTAAGCACCTAGAGGTGTTGTTAGTGTTGTCCTTCTTTATATGTATATTGATACTAAATTTCTATTTGCATCTTGGCTGGTTCTTCTCTTCATGTGAGTTATTTCAGGTATGATACCGATCTCTCGCCTAGTGAAAAAGGTATTTTTTTATTACTATTTTGCTTTAGTCTACCGGGTAAAAATCAGGGGCATTAGTGTAAATGGATGGATTTTGAATAAAATAAATGGTTGTAAATTCCCAACATAAGGATCCAAGAATAAAGGAGGTGATGGTAAATTCTTCCAAAGAAAAAGGGGGAATAGTAAGTAATCCAGTGTGTTTTACTATCTCTAGAATCAGAAAAAGTTGCATTCCAACTGATCAAAGTTCATGATATTATGTGTCTAAGATTTTTCTCTAGGTAATAAGCAGATATATATGCTTACATTGCATTGGCCTAGTGAAATATGTAGGATACCAGATTGTTGACAGTTTTCTTTTTTATAAGGCACTGCATGTAATGAAAGATTTGCTAATCAGAAAGCAGGCTTGCAAATGCATGTTGCAAGTTCCCATGTTCATTTGTTAGCATCTTCTTCCTTTTTATGGGAGAGGACCTAGTATATGAGCATGTTCCAATAGTTGTTATAACATTTTTTGTTTGATGTCCAATGATTTTAACAATATTGGACCAATAGTTGTGACTTTAAAGTTGTTAGTGTTGATGATGACTACCCATAATTGAATGAAATATATTCTTAGATCTAAAAAGTAACAAATCATGTGATGCCACATCAATGCACCAATAAAACATGATATAGTGTAGAAGTATCGGTCTCACTTTTTTTGGGGCCTTTTTCGACACTTCGACAAAAAGCATGCTGATGTGGCATCATATTCGATGATGTTGCCTTGAAACCTTAGTTACAAGCAGGGGACTTGCCAAGTAAGCTGTTGTAAAAAATTGGGAGTGATTTGAAATTTCCATGTAGAATTTTGAGAAGCATGAAGTTAGGGTGCTCAACTGTTGGGTCCTCTCCCCTAGTGCTTTATTGCTAATGCAAGCATTTGTGTCCTTTATAAATCCATTTTCCTTATGATTTATTGCTAATGTGAATGTTCTAAAAATCACAAGCTTCAATACAATAGTGGCATATGCATTGCTAAGGATCTCACTCAACATCAATATCTACCTATCTCCACCTCTGCAGTAAGATGTGCTTAAGGCCTAGCATTTGTTTCTTAGTGTATATATTACGATTCATTTGTTTGAATTCTCAAATTCAAGCATTTCTTGGAGCATGGAATGCAACATGTATTTCTGGAAATTCATCTATAGTTTATATACCCAAAGGAGAATACTTGCTCAACCCTATTACCTTCAAGGGGCCTTGTAAAGCTCAAAATATCAGGGTGCAGGTAATGTTATTTTGTTATTTTTTGAGATTAATGTCATCTTGATCTTTGCTTATTTAGGCCTAGAAACTAGGTTCAACCAAATCATGAGCCTTTCTTAGACTGATTAGAGATGGTAGTACAACAATACTAATGTTCAATTAAACTCCATTATCGAAAGAGAAATTGTTCTGGACTTAGTGTTCTCATTCAAACTTAAAATTGAAAATGCATTTTGGACAAGTGGTAGGAAAACTTATAGCTCCAAGAGAACACAGTCTCTGGAACAAACAAGTCCTATATCATTGGCTACAATTCACATATGTAAATGGGCTGATAGTTGAAGGATGGGGATCTCTAGATGGAAGTGGAAAACCTTTGTGGGATGAATCATGCAAAAAAAAAAAAATGGATATAGATTTATGAAACTATGGTATATTTCTTTGATAATTTAATTTTCTATACAGAAGAAGCTAATCAAAATCTTGGGATTGGCATCTTCTTTTCAAATATGTATTATATGTTGCTACTAATCTATAGCTGTAATGTTTGTGTAGCCATGTAAACAAGGACCCAGTGTAATAATTCTTTAACCCATTGCTTACAAAATATCATCTAAATATTTCTAAGATGGAATAAATAGAAAATTATTTTTTTAATTTTTACCTTTCTTTTGAAAAATGGATCTTAGTGGTAGAACATGAATAAATTGTGAGGAAAAAATAGAAAATCTCATTTTTTGATATTCATCTTTCTTTTGGAAAATGGTTCTTTGTGGACTAACAAAATGTAAAGACTAAACTATGATCATGTATATTTACAGTCCTTGCAATTTAGCAGATGCACAGATATTACTCTGAGAAATATGACCTTAACCAACAACAAGCAAGTTCACATACACTTTGGCTTCTGCAATGATGTTAAAGCATATGGGCTGAATATCTTTGCTCCTTCTGATAGTCCGAACACTGATGGAATTCAGATACAACAATCTAAGAATGTGATGATTCAAGATATTACTGTAGGGACAGGTAAACCTTAATCTCTCCTAGACAATTAAAGAGAATATATACAACTTTTAAACTTGTATTTTTATTATGATAGAAAAATTCAACTATCAATATATACCCACTTTGAATGCATGAGATGAACCTTAGAAATTTGTATACAAAAAAGTCTAATCACTCAAGTCTAAAAGGTTATCAATTGGAACTTCTCTAATGATTAAGTACTTTATCTTATACAATAGGTGAGTGTACATCTGGGTGACATAAGCCAAGGATTGTTTATGCTAACAATAGTATTTGTTACTACACAATGGGGAGTGAGTACAAACAATTTCCATGTGTTCTATCAATAACCTATGCTTATATAATTATAGAAATATTGTGAATGTGTATCTATTTCTCCAATAGCAGTAATGAAACAGTATCACTATAAACACTATTTTATGTATTGGGACTTCAAATGAATATGAATATCATATTTAGGTGATGATTACATTTTTTTGGGGCATGGCTCCTGCAACATTCACATTCAGCATGTTACATGTGGACTAGGGCATGGAATCAGGTCATAATTTATCTCAAAACTTCAAAGCTTTTGTTGTAATTTTGTCTTCTGAAGACAAGTATTTAATGTTAATTACTGCTTCTTTGTTTAGTTCAGTGTGGGAAGCCTGGGAAAACATAATCAGGAAGCTTGTGTAAGAAATGTCACTGTAAGTGATGTTAGTTTGTTTAACACTGACAATGGATTGAGAATTAAAACATGGAAAGGTGGAAAAGGCCTAGCTACACATCTAACATTCTCTAATGTGGAGATGAGAAATGTTAAGAATCCCATCCTCATTGATCAGTATTATTTCCCTCATTCTTCTCATTGTTCTAACTAGGTAGAGGCATACAATTAAGGTTTTAATTTGGGCTTATTGATCTAAGCTTTGAGCTAAAATTACACTAACTAAATTGATATGATGGTTGTTGTAGACCAATGCAGTTCAAATTAGTAATGTTGCATACAACAATATAAAGGGAACTTCAACAACAATGGTGGCAGTAAAATTTTCTTGTACAACAACAACTCCATGCTTGAACATTAGTCTCCAGGATGTGCACTTAATTTATGGAAATGGTAGTCATGAGGATATAAAAGGTGGAAATGCAATATCTATGTGTTATAATGCTCAAGGTAGTTGGAGTGGTGTGGTATATCCTCCTAGTTGTCTACTACATGCTAACTAGAATTTCCCCATTAGTTTTTCTTACAAAATAAAAAGCACCCATTAGATAAAAGCCCATGGAAGTGACAAGGAAGCAACTTTTTTTTCCATACTTTTGTTCTATTCCATGTCACTTATCTTTTACCAAAGCCACCCATCATTTATTCATACCTATCGCATGTCTTGGTTTTTCCCTTGTCAATGGTTTAATTCTTTTAATTTTTTTACTTATAATGTCTAGTAGTTGTTAGTAAGCTTTAGTAGGCATACTGCTACACTTTCTTGAGTTGGATAGACTAGTTAACTCCTTAGTGGAACAACTGTAGTAAGTATTATGAACAACATATTAGCTAATTTCAGTTCTGCATAAAATTAAATGCAAATAAGAGAATGCTAGGTTGGAATTTGTTCTTTATATTTGTTTTTAGGTTTGCAATGATTAGACGAAAGAGAGTAGCTTGTAACTTGCCATGGACTTCATTAACTGTGTGAGAAGATCTTCCAGATTCATATATAGTCCAATAAAATATATTTTGAAGAAGGAACTTGAAAATAGGACCTTTGAATATTACAAGATTAGACAAAAGTATTTTTGGGTTCTATTCCTGAGCATTGATCTTACATAATTAGATCAAACTTTTTGCAAATTACATTCTTGTCTTCCGAAGAATGTAGTCTCTGCAAATATCTTGATTATAATTTTTTGAGCAGACTTAGAACACATGGGAAACATTGGAAAGCTACTGTGAATTTTAGTTATCCTTTCCAGATAATGGGAGAATAAGAATTTTTTAGATAAATTTCATTTTGATTTAGAGATGGATAGGAATTTTGTAAGAGAAACTACAATGGTATGTTAATCTAAGTTGTTGCTTGAATTGATGGGAGTTTTAGGCAATCACCATTATTTCTATTGGTTATAAATCACTTATAACTGCTTTTATTTTCTGTGTTTTTTTTGTCAACATTATCCATACTTGAATTGACTGCAATGGGTGAAGTTATTTAAGCACATTCAAACTTGCATAATGTTTGCAAGTACAGGTAGATTATTTTTGAGGTATGATGAAGGGGGATGACCATGAAGTATGAAATGATGCAATAATGAAAGGGCTAGAAGATTTGTTGCTATGGCCATTTGAAATTGTTGTTGTTATAGGATTTTCACATGGGAGCACAAAACTAAAGAGACTTCAAGAAAAAATTGCCAGGTAGGGTCAGAAAGACTTGCACTTAGTGTGCATTTTGTGTTTGAGCACTTTAGTGTCATTGAGTCATTTTTTTTTTGTAAAAGATCATTCAATTTGTGATTCAACTTTACATGAAATCCAAAGATATGAGTAGATAGTTGTTATCATAGATACTGTTTATATTTTTTTGTTTTACAATGATAAAATTTCAATCATGATAATAATGTCTACATATTTGGAAAGTGGGTGGTTGAAAATATTCCATCACTTTGTCCTGAAGGCCAACCTTTATCTACTCATCAACAATTTGAGAATATCAGAAAATTTCTTGTAGTTGTTGAGGAGTTAAAGTTGCCAACATTTGAAGATTTTGATTTAGAACAAGTGAGCATGCTCATTCCAATATTATTAGATTCTAAATAATTAGTTCTCTATACTTTTTTCTAATATTGTTGTTTCTTCAGGGGAGCTTGCAACTAGGTTCTACAACAAAAATTGTAGACTGTATTTTGGCTTTGAAATCTTACCATGAATGGAAGAAATCTAGAGGAAATGGTTCTTGGAAGTAGACAGGCCTTTTGAAGTCCCCTATGCTTCTCAGAATTGCAGGATACCCTCAATGTACCTCTTCTTGTATGGTTGCAAAGGCCTTTGAAAACCTGTTAAATCCAATAGATGGTAGCATGCAAAAGAATTGCAAGCAATTGGATCTTTCAAGATGTGAAAAGCCTAAATTTATAGATGCAGTGAAGGTTAAAGAAAGTGTTCCTAGATAGGGCAGATTCAACAAGATGATGTTGAACATAGACTCACTAAAATCTCACACTGTAAAGGTTATATTCATGACCTATTTGTGATGAAGGGACTAAACTCCATTATCTCATGTTTTTCATTGTTATTTCATGTTTTGCAATGCTTGAATTGAAATATAACTTCATTCCAAAGTACATGATGGGTTATTGCATGTTTATGGTTGGCAAACCTAATTGGAGCTTGGCTAAGGAGTTTTGTTGTAGGCATTAATAATTAAAAGGAAAAAATTAACCATAATCATTTTGAACCACTACAAGCTACAACACTGGTATGTAACTTTGTTGTCATCCATATTTTTTGAAATTGTCATTGGAGCTTACCATTAGTGCAGATTTATTTTAGAATAGTAAAATTAATAAATGCATTTATATAGTATATATAGGTTATTTTGTAATGTATTCCCTTGCTAGATATGACCAGATGGGCTGAATATGTGTTGTTTGCATTTGTAACAAGATTCTGGTAAAAAAAATTGTACATTTAATTTCATCAACATTCTAGATCACACTCCGTGATCCATCATTAGGATAATTTTCTTTAATCTTGATGATGGATCACTGAACTGTGATCTGGATTGTCAATGATATTAAATGTTATTTTTACTAGAAGCTTGTTTAGTATATCACAAACTCTACAAATTTCATGTTTATTATGTTTGCATGTGTTAATTTTTAGTTGGTTGTATGGTGTTTTCCTAGAGTTGGGGAATGCATTTGACAACTGTGGGATAAAGCTGTAATAGGTCTAGCATAGTTTTAACTTCTATCCATTAGCCTTTTGTACAAAGGAGATAGGAATGACAATTACTTTGTGCAGGTCTTTGGAGAATTTATAGATGTGTCTTCTGAGCGTGTGGCTCCAAATGGTAGTACAGGTGGAAAGCGAGTTCATTCACTCCCTTATGTTGATCCAAATCATCCAGGTATTTAATTTGTATCATAATGCAGTATGTTCTAGGATTGGAGTACTCTATTTGAGGCTTTCATTTTTATCAATGGACCAAACTCAAATGATCTGAGAATATAATGATGCATTTTTATAGTTCATGTGAGAATTGTGTTATCTGATAAAAATCTACTTCCAAATATGCTTTTGATGGATGTTCATATCCTCATCCAAAGCTCCAATTCACACACAGGCAAGGACACTTTCAAGCGTATCAATTACAAATTTACAATCAATAATCAAGCTATTGATCAGTTGTTCAGGAATAAGGAAGTTGTATATCACTAATTGAATATTGTCTATTTGTTTGCTATCTTGCATGAATTCATCTTTTTTAAAATTGTAAGAGATAACTAGGAAACATTATATCTAGCGCTTAAGTTTAGGGTGCCATAGTTGGAAAAGGAAAATAAAATGTTTGAATTTTATCCTCTATATTATTTGACTTTTCTGAGTTTTTGATGTGCAAATTTTGAAATGTTATTTTCAGGCTGTAGCTCCAAATTGGAGAAGTGAAAGGTGAATACCAGCGAAGAAGAGTTTGAGGAGCCAAAACCAATAGCGGTAGGAAAGCTTGGATTTGCAAGGGGATTAAATGGGTCGAGCCCCTATAGGAGGTTGTTGCCCTTCCAAAAGGACTATAGTTAAGGAAGTGGAAAATAGTATAAGTATATGAAAATAGGAGTATTATGTTTATATAGTGTCTATAAGTTGTACAGTGTCACTGAAACATTGAATGTAACCAATGAGATTTTGATTTTCCAATGAGGCTTAATAAAGTAAATTTTTAGAGTGGTTTTTTCTCCACTCATAAATATTGTGTTGTGGCTCCTCTTGATTTGTAATCTATTTGTGTTTGTGTCTGATCAATCATATTTGTTCAAGCATTTTAGTTTTCATTTCATGGTGTTTTTTAACATTTGAATATCTATGATACTTGAAGTTTATATCTATAAACTTGTGAGGATTAATTAAGTTATATTTGAAAGTAATGACTAAATTAATGAATAAATACATGACTAAATTAATGATTAAATATATGACTAAATTAATGGCTAAATATATGATTAAAGTAATGACTAAATATATGACTAAATAAATGACTACCATGATTAAATAAATGACCAGTTAACAACAATCAATGACTAAATTAATGACTAAAGATATGACTAAATTAATGACTAAATATATGACTAAACAAATCACTACCATGCCTAAATAAATGACTAAATTCAATGACCAAATCAATGATTAAATAAATGACTAAGATAGTTTAGTCATAAATTTGGTGGTGTTATAAATGACTACAAATAAACCATTAAAATAGTCACGTGACTAAAATTAATCACTAAATATATGACTAAATAAATGACCAAATAAATGACCAAATAAATGACTAAATTAATGACTAAAATAATGACTAAATAAATGACTAAAATAGTTTAGTCATAAATTTGGTCGTGTTATAAATGACCGACAATAAACTACTAATGGTCACGTGACCAAAACTAGTCATTTATATGCAATTTTTAGTAGTTTATTTAGTCATACATTGTTATTTATTATTGCCTAGTGATTTATGGTTTGTGTGTTTATCCGTTGGTTTGCATGGGTTTGTTACTGTGAATTTTTGTGTTTTGCAATTTTTTTGCATCTAGGTTGCTATTGAAACCAATATTGTTTCATTTATGGCTTTCATTTTGTGGTGACGGTTGCAATGCAATAAAATAGTTAATGTTATACATTTTATGTTGTTTTCTAGCTTAGGGTATATTGTTTCATTTTCAATAAGGTGTTGTTGAAAAAAAAACTGTTATGTGGGTTTTTTCATCTGGGTCACTTGTTGAGACCAACATTGTTTCATTTATGGTTTTTATGTGGTGGTGATGGTTGCAAGGAAATTAAACAGTTTATGTTATTTTAACTAAGGCATTGTTTACAAAGCTTTGGCTATATTTTTTATTTTTGATAAGGCATTGTTGAGAAAAGACTATATTGTTTGTTGAAACCAATATTGTTTCAATTTATGTTGTTTTCCATAAGAAATTATTGATTTTTGTTCTCTAGCCTAGGCTATATTTTTTTCATTTTTATAAGGTGATGTTGAGAAAATACTATATTGTTTGTTGAAACGAATATTTTTTCATTTATGGTTTGTATTTTGTGGTGATGGTTTTGCATAGGTTTGTTACTGTGAATTTTTGTGTTTTGTGTTTTTTTCCATTTGGGTCAGTGTTGAAACAAATATTGTTTCATTTATGGCTTTTGTCTTGTGGTGATGGTTGCAATGCAATAAAATAGTTAATAGTATATAGTTTTTATTTTTTTCCATAAGGCATTGTTGATTATTGTTTTATAGCTTAGGCTACATTATTTCATTTTTGATAAGGTACTATTGGAAAAAAGACTATATTGTTTCATTCTTGATGATGTGTTGTTGAGAAATTAATTTGTCCACATGCAGGGTTATTTTGGTTTTTTTGGCATGGGTCTATTACTATGAGTTCTTCTGTTCTGTGGGTTTTTTCATCTGGGTCACTATTGAGACCAATATTGTTTCATTTATGGTTTCTGTGTGGTGTTGATGGTTGCAAGGAAATTAAACAGTTTATGGTGCCAATGGTTGGAAGGAAATTAAACAATTTATGGCACTGTTGATTGTTGTTTTCTAGCTTAGTCTATATTGTTTCATTTTTAATAAGGTGTTGTTGAAAAAAGACTGTATTGCGAGTTTTTTCATCTGGGTCACTATTGAGACCAATATTATTTCATTTATGGTTTCTATGTGGTGCCAATGGTTGCAAAGTAATTAAACAGTTTATGTTATTTTTGCTAAGGCATTGTTTACAAAGTTTTGGCAATGTTGTTTCATTTTCACTAAGGCAATAAAATAGTTGATGTTATACAGTTTATGTTGTTTTCTAGCTTGGGCTATATTGTTTCATTTTTTATAAGGTGTTGTTGAAACCAATATTGTTTCATTTATGGGTTATATTTTGTGGCGATGGTTGCAATGCAATAAAATAGTTAATGTTATACAGTTTATGTTGTTTTCCATAAGGCATTGTTCATTGTTGTTTTCTAGCTTAGGCTATATTATTTCATTTTCGATAACATGTTGAAAAAAGACTGTTATTTGGGTTTTTTCATCTGGGTCACTTGTTGAGACCAATATTGTTTCATTTATGGTTTCCATGCGGTGCGATAGTTGCAAGGCAATTAAACAGTTTATGTTATTTTTCACTAAGGAATTGTTTACAAAGCTTTGGCTATATTGTTTCATTTTTGATAAGATGTTGTTCAATAAAGACTATATTGTTTGTTGAAACCAATATTGTTTTAGTTTATGTTGTTTTCCATAAGGCATTGTTGATTGTTGTTCTCTAGCGTAGGCTATATTGTTTCATTTTTGACAAGGTACTATTCAGAAAATACTATATTGTTTGTTGAAACCAATATTGTTTCATTTATGGTTCATGTTTTGTGGCGATGATTTTGCATGGGTTTGTTACTATGAATTTTTGTGTTTTGTAGGTTTTCCCATCTGGGTCACTGTTGAAACCAATATTGTTTCATTTATGGCTTCTATTTTGTGGTGATAGTTTCAATGCAATAAAATAGTTAATGTTATACAGTTTCTATTGTTTTCCATAAGGAATTGTTGATTATTGTTCTCTAGCTTAGGCTACACTGTTTCATTTTCGATAAGGTATTGTTGAAAAAAAGACTATATTGTTTCATTCTTGATGAGGTGCTATTGAGAAAAGAATTTTTCTACGTGCGGGGTTATTTTCATTTTTTTTTTGCATGGGTATGTTACTATGATTTCTTCTATTCTATGGATTTTTTCATCTGGGTTGTTGTTGAGACCAATATTGTTTCATTTATGGTTTATGTGTGGTGTCGATGGTTGCAAGGAAATTAAATAGTTTATGGAATTGTCGATTGTTGTTTTCTAGCTTAGGATATATTGTGTCATTTTCAATAAGGTGTTGTTGAAAAAATATTGTTCTATGGGTTTTTTCATCAAGGTCACTATTGAGACCAATATTGTTTCATTTATGGTTTCTATGTGGTGCCGGTGGTTGCAAGGCAATTAAGCAGTTTATGTTATTTTCGCTAAGGAATTGTTTACAAAGCTTTGGCTATATTGTTTCATTTTTTATTTAAGGTGTTATTGAAAAAACACTGTTCTATGGGTTTTTTCATCTGGGTCACTGTTGAGACCAATATTATTTCATTTATGGCTTGTGTTTTATGGTGATGGTTGCAACACAATAAAATAGCTAATGTTATATAGTTTATGTTGTTTCCCATAAGGCATTGTTGAGTGTTGTTCTCTAGCTTTGGATATATTGTTTCATTTTTGATAAGACGCTCTTGGGAAAAGAATTTGTGCATGAGCGGGGCTATTTTTTTTTATGCATGGGTTTGTTACTGTGAATCCTTCTATTTTGTGGGTTTTTCCATATGGGTCACTGTTGAAACCAGTATTGTTTCATTTATGGCTTATGTTTTGTGGTGATGGTTGCAACCCAATAAAATAGTCAATGTTATATAGTTTATGTTTTTTTCCATAAGGCATTGTGAAGTGTTGTTCTCTAGATTTGGCCATAACTTGTTTCATTTTTGATACGCAATAAAATAGTAAGTGTTATAGCTTGTTTA
>VDFB02274714.1:10145848-10213770 GCA_007258455.2 Sequoia sempervirens
TTTTCTTAGGTGGGTTGTTGGTACTACATTCACTCGATACAAGATTAGGAGTTGGTTTATCAAGTTCAATTTTTGAGGTGGATGCTTGTGCGGCTAAGGTTGCCACAATGCTCGCATGCATTTGAGTATCTTGCTTTATTTCAGCTCTATCATCTTTGATTCATTCCATCATGTGGGAAAAGGTTTCTTCTTCCCCCAACCAGGCTTCACCTTCTACATTCATTCCCTCAATGGTTCTAGTTAAGGCTGCTCTTTCCTTTTTAGCTTACAGATAACATGTGTTACCTGCAATTGATTTCCTGGCATTTTTTTTGTGTGAACCATCTCTAGCACAAGGTTTACAAACGTTAGTCTTAAAGTCATACACAAACCTATGCAATGAGCTCCTAAGCATGAGTGTTTAACCCAGATGCTCTGATACCACATGTGAAAATGAACTCCTTCTGAACAAAATAATCATTATGAACCAAATCCAACAAGACAAAAGTTGTACAAGAAAACTAATTTTTTTAAGAGAAGAAAGTATACATCACAATGCTATTGTACATCAAATTCAAATTCCTTTTAAGGAAAATTATTTCATCTTTCATCATCATATAAATTTGAAACTAAGCATTAATATCAACATGATACTATTACAAAATAAATAAAGAGCAGTACGAGTAAAAGATTAGAGAATCTTATCTGATTCTTGTGCTATCCAAGACTCGGCATGCCACTATTGAGAGGGAAAGCATCATTTGACTGCTTTACCTCCAACCACAAACTCAAGTTGTCCCCCACACACTCCTAATTGGAAGCGGCCCTACCCTTCATTGAAAGGTAACATTGGGAACCCGCTCAATTGCCATCTAAGCTCTAGTGTGTACCCCCACCTAACTAACTCTGATGCACTACTAAGGATACCCTCCTACTAAGTATGCCAGCTCTAGTTAATTTAGGCATTTGGGGTACTATGAAATGACAAGTGCATGTGTGGCTTTGGCACTCACATTGGCCATAGTATGGTGCAATTGTACATGCTTTAAGAGTGTAGTCATAGTTCACCACCTTGCTTGATTTGGGATAAGTGTTTGACCTAGGGCTCTCTAGACTACCTGTCCTACCCGATTATCATGCTTTAATACAAACTAGGGTTTATTAGACTAACTATCCCGCCCGATAATCAAGTTCAAAATACAAAACTAAGGCTCTTAGACTATCTGTCATGCCTGATAAACAAGTTCAAATACAAAATCTAAGGCCTCTTGAACTATCTTTTATGCCCAATAAACAAGTTCAAAATGAAAAACTAGGGCTCTTAGACTATCTTTCCCACACGATAAACAAGTTCAAATACAAAAGCTAGGGCCTCTTGAACTATCTGTCCTACCCGGTTTTCATAACACCATACACATGTATAATAAGACTTTCTTAAATATTGTGAACTCTATGGATGACTAAAGAAGGAGCTATCCTTGAATTTCCCCGTGTTTCTCGGTGTAACCCTCACCTTTTGACTTCTACCCCTGATTTATGGTTTAGTTTAGACCTACCTGGTCTTGAAGTTTCTATGTAAAATTAAGAATGCAACCTTGACGGGGTTTATCCATTCAAATTATGGAGATTCCATTCTTCAATTAAAAATTAATACATACCCTAATATCTTTTAAAAGAAAAGTATTGTTTTGTTCAAGTAGAGGAATCCTCAACACTATATACTCGTATGTAAGGTAAATGTAATACCATCAGGTCTTGGATATTTAGATAATAAAGCTCTTTTCTTCATTACATTAAGTTTTTGTTGATTTCTCAGTTAACTAACTCTAAAGAACAAATAAAAATGTAATCGTGTTACAATGGTGTGCAGGAAGTATACATGCTAGCAAGGAAATATTTCTAAAACCTCAAGAGAAGAAAGTAAAAGGCTCAGCTCCAGTTACTCACATTCAATTTACTGCATTTTCTTTCTTTTAAAGACTAGTTTTTAATTGGAACTAATCCTCTCTCTCCTCAATAAAGAAACAGTCAAGACTGGTTATTTCCTGGAACCAAGAATAATTAATCAAGTAGTCAATAGTACGTAACTAAACAAGATGTAACCAACATAGTCTGCACAAGTTCATATTTATACTCTTACTACAACCAGTTCATCAGTTGTTAGCTTCTTTCGTAATCTTTTAGAAATTGGGAAAAATCTCTACTATTCTTTTGCACTCTACCATAGTCGTTTTCATAAGCTTTCTCTAATGCTTCAAGTTCCTTACGTTGATGAAAGAGAACTAAGGTTTCAACTAGTTTAAAATACAAGTGTAGTTTTCTTTCAAGGAACTATTCTAAGATACAAAAGTAGCTTCCATTCAAAATCATGTTCTAATAAGCTAACATAACTTTTATTCAAGAACTTTGAACAACCGTTTCAGACGTTCAGTGATTTCAAGCACCATTCTGAAGATTACAATACAGAACATTACCTGATCAAACATAACTCTCTGGGAGCAGCTCGTACGTGTCCTTGGAATTGAACTCACAGGTTTCTGCTTCCGTCTATAAAATTGAATATCTCCCAGTGTGAATACCCTCGAGCAGTTCTTGGTTGCTTCGTTTACTAGACTCTGTTCAGTAAAATAGTTCTTTCTTGCTAAAAATGGTGTTCAATCTTCAATCCGCCATCTAACCAACCCCTATAAAGATTTTCCTTATTGATATAATGATCTTCGTGATTTTTCAATTTGAAAATCGTTTCTAAGAATTAGTTTCCTAGTTTTCACCATATCATCCCCAAAATAATGTTTTACCCAGGGCGTCGGTTGGTATGGAGCAATTCCCATTGGAAAAATCTCGAACGCACTCCTCCACACTCTCCTCCAAATATGGTGAAAGTTCCTCTTCGATTTTTAAGAATTGGTTATAATGTTAACTGATCACCTATATTTTTAAGATAAATAAGCCGATAGCAATTAAGCTTCATAGCAAGATCTTTACGTTACAAACAAGAGCTGCAAAGCAGTGAAGTTCTTGCCAAAAAAATTTAGAATAGTTTTGTTTGTATTTGTTGTGTTTGCTGTGTTTTAGGAACAATTCGTCGGGATAAAGCAGTTGTCACCTAAATTTAGGAATTTGATCATTGATAGAGTCAACTTTGTCTTCCATTAGAAAATGACTCCTATAACAAAAGAATTTTGCTCACTTCAAAATTCTCATATGCTTTGGTTGTGCTTTTAGGCCATGAAGAAAGTGCAATTTACATGTTGCCAGCATGATGTAAATATTAATGAGTTCAAAGATTTCCTTAGCCATTCAACATATATGATAAAAAATCCTCTTTAAAAAAGCAAAGATATTTAGAACTTTCATTACACGTAGAGTCATGTATAACCTACCTGCTTAAATGTTATAGTTTTCTGTACAAATGAAAATGAAAGCATAGTCCTAAGTCCTCTTATAGGTTCCTAATATCTCCAAAAAATTCCTTACGATAGAAATTGATCTTTTTATTCCATTCAGGAATAGATAACTCATTTATAAGCCTCATAAATCTTATAATGTGAAGTATATTGCAAAAGACCTGAATCAAACATCAGAAATCTCAATTGAACCCATATGCCCATTTTGATGATTGTAGAGTAGTGGATAGAAGCATTACAATAGTCATTGGACCAAGACCACAAGGTAGAGTATTAATTGATGAAACTATTCTTGAAGCCTCTTCATAGGAAACACGACCGACTAATTGGTATTCTCTTTTAGCATTAGGATCCTGTAAAAGTGGAAGCAATAGTTTTAATTTTTTATACATTAACCATCTTTTACTTACAATTTTTTTTGAAAAAGGTAGTTAGAAGGTGCCATACCTCTATTGCATTTAAGCCAATATCAATTAGTACTGCACCAGGTTTTAGCCAATCACCACAAACTAGATTTGGCACACCAGCTGTATCAATAGGAATATCTGCTTCATGAGTAAAATCTGTAGGAAATTCTTTTTGTTTTGAGTAGCTATGGTCTACATAATTTTTTGTGGAAACATGTTTTAAAATTTTAAATTAATACTTAAGTAAAGATTGTCTACTATGTTTCAAATTTCAGAGCTATTCAATAGAATATGGCCTATATTTTGACATGTCAAACACTTTTTTAAGAAGAGAAAATGCAATCCACCCTTTTTCAATGTATATTTATTTATAGACTAAACATCTATACTTATAAATTTATAGATATGTATTTTGCTAGATCCTTTTTCAGTTGAAAATAAAGATTACGATATTTCTTGTAGAGTACATGTAAAAAGTCATCTATTAAAATTCAGATCTACCCATTTTGTCTAACAAATTTGTTTTTAAGACATTTAACTGTTATTGTTGTTGTCCCTTACCTTCAAAATAAAGTGTAAGCTGATATTATGGTACAACTAATTATCAAGCAAAAAAATTTAGTATTTTAAATAACCATATAAAATTTTAAATTATCCTTTGTAGCTCAAATTTTGATGCTACTCTTTGGATTGCAAATATTTTACCCTTAAAGAACCTGCTCTTCATGTGACAATTTTTACTCAATATTGTGGTGGACACATTAGATACTTCAACCATAATGATTCAAGAAATTGATGATTCAAATTATTTTATTCCTTTCAAGGTGGTCCCACACAATGCTCATGCATTTCTAGGATAGTACGGTTATAAGCCTATTGTCTAGAATCACAATTTCTTACTACAAACTCATCACTGTGTGAACTGATATTTGTCTAGGGTATTAATTGTTTAACTTAGACATTGATGTGTATACCCTTAGCTTCCATATCTTCTTTTCTCATTTGAATTTTTGTCGACATCACTATCTTTGGATAAGTCATAACCAAATTCTAAGGTCATCTCTAGATGGGCATGCTCTCCGCCAAATATGATGAACTAGGGCATGAGTGCACTAAATGTGTTACATATCCATCAACGTTTTATTTGGATGATTAGACAAACTTCAGGAAATCATAGACATAAAGAGAGATTAAATAAAAGCTAAATGAGATACACTCTTGGCAATCTTTGTTTGGGATTTTCACTGCTATTTGGTTCTATGTTATATTCTTTTCAAAACTGGAAATTTTTTTGTTATGATCAATTAGAATAGACTCTACAAGAAATACATAAATATATTGTCTTGTGTAAGAAGGGCCCACAAATAGAAATAATAATTTGTTGATAAATCACGAGATAACTCCTTGCAGTCAAACAAAAATCTCCATATTTTACACACAAATCTAATAATTATCGCCAATGAATCAGAACAGTAGTATCAACCTTAGTTCAATGATATATGTCAATATCAGATTCAAAATTAACAATAAATTATGGATGCTCCACACTGGGCACTAATTTTTTTTGAAAAGTTGTCTTTATTTGCATCTCCTCTAGAAATGCATCTATCTTGTAAGTCAAGTAACATCTACAAACTGTATGTACTGGCTTGTGTTGCTAGAATTGGCAGTCAAGTAATTTTTTGTAAAATACTAGCTAGTATAAGTTCTGTACTAAGGGCCTTTGCCATTTTGATGGAAAAAATACATGATAATGGGTCTCTTTAACTTAATCCCCTACTTGGTGAAGAAGACCCTATAGGGGATGATTAATCGAATTGAAAAAGAAGACAATTCATTACCCAATTAGTACTCCCTTGCTTGAAGTTGACAAAAGGTATATGCAGTATAGAAGTTGCCAAGTCATCTTATGAAAGGCTTTAGACATATCCAATTTGATAATCATTCCAAAATAACAGTCAAATTTTGAGAGATTGAATGGTTCTCCAGGTGTAGGTGGATTTGCAAGGTGTACTTTACTCTGAAGCATTCTCATGAGGTCAAACATAATGATAAAAAATCTGAACAATATATAAGGTATACATAAATAGATGCCTTGTGGGCTTCGACAAGGGGTCTTTTAAACCAAATTGGCATCTAGCATGGTCATGAGTTAAAAATTAACCAATATTATTATACCCTTATTGTACCCTACCCTTTATTGAACCCTAATTTAAGCCTAACCCTACCACTTACCATAGCCCTAACCTTAGCTCCAAGTTTTATTCTATATTAATAATTTTAATCCTAACTTAACATTAACCCCAACCCTAATTAAATAGTAATCATAACCCTAATTAAATCCTAATTGAACCCTATTTGAACCTTAATCTAAATGAATTGTAACCCTAACCCTAATTGAACCATATACCTAACTCTAATTAAACCTTAATTGTAAACTTAACTAAAATAAGCCTAATTGAACCCTAACTGTAACTTGAACTTGATCCTAATCATAACACTAATTGAATGCTAACCCTAACCCTAATTGAACCCTAATTCCAACCATAAGCCTAATTGAACCCGAACACTAACTCTAATTGAACGTTGTTGTTGGGGTTAAATTAGGATTCAATTAGCATTCTAGTTAAACCCCAATTGTAAGATTAACCAAAATAAGCCTAACTAAACCCTAACTATAACTTGAACTTGACCCTAATGATAACACTAATTGAATGCTATCCCTAACCAGGTAACTGAACCCTAATTCCAACCATAAACCTAATTGAACCCTAACCCTAACTCTTATTGAACCTTATTATTACGGTTCAATTAGGGTTTAATTAGCATTTTAGGATGAAGATTAAGGTTAGGTTAGGGTTAGAGTTGTGAATATCTTACTATTAGCTTATAAATTTGACCTTAACTATAATCATAATTGAATCCTAACAGTAACCCTAATTAAACCCTAACACTAACCATAATTAAATTCTAGCTCTAACCCTAACCGTAATTAAATCCTATTGTTAGGGTTAAATTAGGGTTAGGTTTAGGGATTAATTAAAGTTCTAGTATAAATCTTGGGGTTAAGGTTATTTATTTCTTGATATTAGTTTATAAATTTGACATTAATGATAAATATATATTAAACAAAGAAAAGTTAGTATATATTTTTATTCGTATGTGAAATTAAGTACTATTAGGGTTAGAATTATTAATGTCTTAACATTAGTTTATAAATTCAACATTAATGAAAAATCTTACAAACAAAAATAAGTATTTTAACCTAGAATTTTATTTGCATGTAAAATGAAGTATTATTAGACTTAGAATTATTAATCATAAAAATATAATTCATCAAATCACAACAATATTTGTAAAGCTTAGAATTAATTATAAAATTAAACTAAATTTTAATTTCTAAAATTTATATAGTATTTATTATCTAGTTTTGAAAATAATCATTTAAATTATAGTAACTATCTACTACAAATAAATTAAATTAAAATTAAATTTTATTTTTAAAATAATTCAAGAATTATTAATTATAATTTTAGAATACATATATATGACTAAATTTTCTATTATTTTTTTCTTTACATCCAAATTATTTTATTTTCTAAAATTACATTAAATTCTAACTTCAAAATAATCAAAAATTATTTTGCATCCCTACTTTTGTATTTTTTAGTTCAATTAGGTATATTATTCTTTAAATTTGAATAACTAATAATTTTGTAAATTAATAACCAAATTAAAAAATAAGTATTTAAATCTAGAATTATATTTCTATGTGAAATGAAGTATTATTATGGTAAGAATTATTAATCATATAAAAAAATTAAATCAAAAAAATATTTTTAAAGCTTAGAATTAATTTTAAAAATTTATTAAGTATTTATTATCTATTTTTAAAAATAGTCAGTTAAATTATATTAATTATTCAATACAAATAAATTAAATAAAACTACATCCTATCTAATGTATATTATTCAATGCAAATAATTTAAATAAAACTAAATCCTATCTAATGTATATTATTCAATGCAAATAAATTAAATAAAACTACATCCTATCTAATGTATATGTCTGATATACATTTGTAAAGGTCTGATTTGGTGTATGTGGGAATTATTTGCAATGCATACAATGTAAAAGGTGAAGTGGTATACCTCTAACAATTGATCATTCTACTATATTTAATATAATTAAATAAAACTAAACATTATTTTCAAAATAATTCAAAATAATTAATTATAATTTGAGAATAAATTAAGAAATAAAAATATATATAAAAGCAACCTTTTTTATTTCTTTGCATCCAAGTGATTTCATTTTCTAAAATCATATTAAATTCTAACTCAAAAAATCATTAAAAAAATTTCATGCTTATTTTTTAGATTTTTGAATTGAATTGCATTGTTCTTAATTTGAATAACCAAACACAAAGGAAATAAATAATCAATCACAAAGGAAATAAATAATCAAATCAACACAATATTTGCAAAACTTAAATTTCATTTTAAAATTAAACTAAATTATATTTTCTATTTAATTATTAAATTGATAATTGTTGATGCTATAGCGGGAGGTTCTTTCTCCCATGAATTTGAAATTAAATAATAAATAAATTCATATTAAATGGAAGGAGACAACTTTCTATAAATATATAATTATTTTTTTGAGGCCAACCAAATAGAAAAAGATGCCTTGTTTGGTGAACAAGGCCGACCTTTCATGAAGAGACATCTTGTTATGTATAAATATAAGGCAGCTATCATTCAGTTTATCATCCAATTATTATCAAGTGAAGTTTGCACATTTATTTCTGAGTGAAGATTATCTTTATCAGCAAATCAATTATTATTCTAAAGGAATTCACATTCTTCAAGAGGAGTTTCTTATCTACATTAGATTGATATATATTCAAGGAGATTGATATTTCTTGTGTATTTACATCTAGAGAGGTGCTATAATCATTGCACCAGTTCGACCTAGTGTGAGGCCTAATTGTAAATCAGATTTTTGCTCTTTTATTAAATATATAAGTGATATATTTATGGTTGGGTTAAATTCTCCCTTGAGAAGGAGGGTTTTCTCAAGATAAAAGCGTTGTGTTCATTTGTCTTATGTGTTGCATTTTATGTTTGCTTAAATCTGATCCTAAAACTAACATGGTATCAAAGCGGGTCTTGGAAAAGATCCAATTAGATTTGGTTAAATAGAAATTCAGTCTGGAAGTAATGATTGAAGCCACAGGCTTGTTTGATGCATAAATAAATATTCAATGTGGTTGCAGTGGTGATGTAAGGAGGGCGACTCTTGTGGTATTCATTGATAAGGTGGCTTAACACTTCATGGTATTTCACCTATGTTGTATTTTCTTCAGTCGTGTGGAAGGAAGTCGTGATGATTTATTTTCACTCTTTTGATTACTTAAACTCTTTCATCGCATGAGTATGGGTGTGTTGATTCATAATGTGAATTCAAGATTTAAATGGAGTCTTCAATCTCTACTAAATGGTCGATTCATATTCCCACTTTCCCTGAGGCCGAGATTGAGTGAAGGTGGCGAAGATGAAGCACATCTATAGGTCTAGCTCATTGGTGTACCAACATAAAGAAATAAGTATTTTTTATGCTTGTAGCTTGAATGAATCTTTTAAGTGGTTATTAATTCATGCTATAACATTAGTGAATCTTGTATGCTTCTAGCATTGATATTTCTTCGGGTTAGTTTAAACTATTAGTAATCTCTCTCTAAAATGCTTCCAGGACGGATCAAGGAGCAAGAGGGTGATGAGAGATTGCATAGAGAGGAAGAGCTTGAGGCATCTTGTGAAGAAGCCATTCTGATTGGAGAAATGATCAAGCATGGAGTCATATCTTACAGCCATGGGACTGAGTTGGTGGCTGGAGACATCTCTCGAAGAGGAAGAACCTATTCAGGTTGTCATTGTGATCAATTTCTTTGAAGAGGAAGAATTAAATTTCAGAGGAAGTCTGACAAACCAACAGAGGAAACCTTGGATGAGGAGGTTAGGAGGTTGATGCAATAACTTGGAGCTTTAGAGGGAGTCATCATCATAAAGACTTATTGTAATGTATATTTATCTATGACAGAGAAGTATGAGGTGAAAGACCTTGTTAGTGTATATTTCTCTATGATGGAGAAGTATGAGGTGAAAGCCCTTGTTAGTGTATATTTCTTTGTGATGGAGAAGTGTGAGGTGAAAGCCCTTGTTAGTGTATATTTCTCTGTGATAGAGAAGTATGAGGTAAAATCCCTTGTTAGTGTATATTTCTCTGTGATGAAGAAGTATGAGGTGAAAGCCCTTGTAATGCATTTTTCTTTGAGATGGAGAAATTTGAGGTGAAATCCCTTGTCCATCTCTAAGATGGAGAGGTGGTTATTTCCACCCTCTAGGAGTAGCCATGGTGGATGTCATGTTGAGAGACTCTGTGATGAATCCTTTGTACTTGTGTTTATCCACACATGGGAGTAGCCATGGTGGACGTCATGTTGAGAGACTCCATGACAACATCACGTTGAGTGACTGTGACGGGAACTTGTGCACATGTTCCTTTCCACACATGGGAGTAGCCATGGTGGACCTCATGTTGAGTGACTCCATGAAGATATCACGTTGAGTGACTATGTGATGAACTCTTTTCCACAAATGGGTGTAGCCATTGTGGGTGTCACGTTGAGAGACTCCATGACATGGATATTGAGAGAGATACTTCCCTAGCTAAGAGGGAGTGTTGATGTTGTAGCAGCGGGAGGTTCTTTCTCCCACGAATTTGAAATTAAATAATAAATAAATTCATATTAAATGGTCCAAGGAGATGACTTGCTATAAATATATAATTATTTTGTTGAGGCCTACCAATTAGAAAAAGATGCCTTGGTTGGTGAACAAGGCTGACCTTTCATGAAGAAACATCTTGTTATGTATAAATATAAGGTAGCTATCATTCAATTTATCATCCAATTATTATCAAATGAATTTCACACATTTATTTATGAGTGAAGATTATCTTTATCAGAAAATCGATTATTATTCTCAAGGAATTCACATTCTTCAAGAGGAGTTGCTTATCTATAGAAGATTGATATATATTCAAGGAGATCGATATTTCTTGTGTATTTGCATCTAGAGAGGTGCTATAATCATTGCACCAATTTGGCCTAGTGTGAGGCCTAATTGTAAATCAGATTTCTTCTCTTTTATTAAATATATAAGTGATATATTTGTGGTTGGGTTTTTCTCCCTTGAGAAGGAGGGTTTTCCTAGGATGCAAGCGTTGTGTTCATTTGTCTTATGTCTTGCATTTTCTATTTGCTTAAATCTGATCCTAAAACTAACAATAATTAATTAAAATATAATGATTATGTAATATAAATGAATTAAATATTAAATAGAAGTACATCTTCCTTTTAAAATAATTCAACAATCAAAGGCTAAAATTTAAATTTAAAAGTTTTTTTATATTGTATTTTTTTTTCATTTTGACATACAAACTTTTTTATATAATTGTAAAATTAAACTAAATTATAATTTTAAAAATATAAAATATTTGAAGTTGATAGGTTTTAAATTTATTAATTATGATGATATCCAAAAACTAAAAAGATTTAAAATAATGAAATAGATTAATTACAAGTGACAACACAAAATTCTACACTGATCAATACTAACCATGAAAGTTGCATGAAATTTTATTTGAAAATCTATGAATCTTTTGGCTTATATCTAATTATTTTTAAAATATTTAAGTTGTATACTTTATAGGTAATTGAAAATTAATAGTTTTGATTAAGGGTAAAATATGGGTTTTGATGGGGCCCAAAACCCAGAACAAAGAAAGGCAAGCTGCAATTAAAATACATCATAAACCATCAACAACCCCACAAGCAACCACTAAAGATAGATCATGACTACACACGTTGCATCTAACAAACAAGCAAGGGCATGAGACCCTTTAACAACCTAGTTTTAATCGGGACTAGAAACCCAATTAGATACTCACAAAACCCACATACATCTTGTTGAGATTATGGATGCACAGTCCTTGAAGCTGCAGACTTCGGTGGAGGACCTTTAAGCTAGGAAAGATAATCAACCACCCAGAAAGTGTTGCAACTAGGCATGCACAATAGAGATTCTATATATTCTTATGATATATTGATTGATATCTCGATATATTACAAATGTACAAGATGCCTTGAATATATAGGCATGAGCTAAACCCTAATATGCATGAGATGTTGACATGTGTCATGATCTAACAACATGTGACAACATGTGAACCCTAATGGTGATGATCATTAAATGATGAGATAAGTTCTAGAAGGAATCTTATCTCCTACAAATAAGGAAGGGAATATTATCCCATTTATTAAATGATTTAATAATGCAACCTAGGACTTAATGATTAAATGCAAGACCTAAGTTAACTTATGCTAGTGTAATAATTAATTAATTACACCAACACATCTATCAGGCATCAACAAACTAGCCACTCATGGAAGTCACCCCTGATCCAAGAAATATAATCTATATGATGGTGTAAGACACCATCATACCCCTAATCACTAACAATGGTAACTACTAGAAATAGTCAGGCACCTAAGTATCCAATCTACAACAAACCATCAGCTCATCAGTCAAAACTAAGACCAGAAAAATAGAGAACTTGTTCACCTCCCTACAACACCATCCCACATGATCAGCCATCCCAACATCCACCTCTAAAGGATAGGGCTCCCCTCTGGGAGAGAGAAATAACTGGATCACCTTCCCACAAAAATCGCTACACTCCTGCTCACCAAAGCTCCACCTCAACAAGACAGCTACCACTTCACCTCAATAGAAGAGGGTTCCACCTCAAAAGGAACAATCTCCTCCTCTATAGGAGACTTAAGTTGAAACACTCGATGACAACCAAATTCAGTAGGAAGGGAAACCACATCTTCCTTAAGCATCACAAGCCTCAAGAGTTGACAGGAAGGAACAAGACATATAACAAAGAAAAGACAAAGTTGGGCCAACAGAGGAAGCCAACCACTAGCAACCCAACACCGACCAACACACAAAGCATAAAAACCACTGGCATCTTCCACTAGAACCCTGAAACAACCATCATTAAATAACAACCTCCCTGCATAAAGATAAACCTCACCAAATTAGGGGGTTTCACAACCAAAAGGCCAAACATAAAAATCTGCAACCCCAACCAAAGGGGAACTAGAAACAACTGCCAAAAGGCCACCAAAACACCAAACTATAGGAAGCTCAACTGGGTAAACACAACCAACAAGATGAGAAACACAAAAAACTCCTCCATAGACCAAGATGAGGAACCCAAGAGGAACCAAGTAGGTAACCGCAACCAAAATAGAGTCCTAGACTCAAAAAGAGCAAGAAAATTCAAGTCCCATAGGGAGCAGGTGGACCCAACCAAGACAAGAATGAGGAGAAGGCTCAACAACAAAGAGCCCCAAGCTACCCAACATGCCGGTCAAGGCCAAAAATGAGCCAAAACTCCTCAAAACCAGCCAGAGGGAAACACCACCAAGCCACCAAGAGGGAACAAGAATAAACCCACCCAAACTAAAAACAAAAACCCCCAAAAGTGAGTCTCCAGATGCATAGTAGGAAGAGACAAAGAATAGTCAAGAGGAAGCAGGAGGTAGAATAGGTCAACAATAAGAACCACTAGTCCATCCTATTATGCCAAATATGACTAAAGATAAACCCGTTCAACAACCAACCAACCAAGAAGCAACCAATACACAACCACTCCCACTACCGAGAAGGAAACCAGAAAAAACCAGGGGGGGAAACTCAGCCACACCCAGAGAGGAAAAGCGCCTCCTCCCATCACAACAAGAACAATAACAACCATTCCCAGCCAAACAATGGCATCCAAGGAGAGAGCCACAGAAGACACACAACAACCTCCTACACCAAGAACCACTGCCAGGGCATGGTGGGAGAGAAGACTTCCTTCAACCCCAACGTCGATACCCACCACACCACCAATAGCAACCAAAATCTGCCCCAACCCATAGGAAGCCAACAAAGGCACAAACCACAATCGCAAAGACAAGTAGTGCCTCCAAAAGCCATTGCAGAGAGGGAAGAACACAACAAAAAGTAGCCTACACCAGGAACCCTCCACCAATCAATCACCATCAACATCATCATCTAAATCAAAGTCTTCATCTCCATCAGTTTCAGAGGATTTCAAAATCCCCGTCCTAGATCTTCTCCTGCTTGCGCTCCACTCTATTCACCTATAGGTGAGACAACTGATTGAAAAATAATAGTTTAGATTGTATATTTTGTTAATAATTTAATGATATTTGTATTCTAAGATTAAAATAATAATTTAAGAGTAAATGTTCAAAATGATCATTTATTCAAATTTTATATTTAATCAATATATATATAGCAAAAAAAATTATAAATATCAATATTAGAGTAAAAATTAAAACAACAATTAAAATAAAATGTTAAAAGATTGTATGCAAATTTTGAAGAGTTCAAAAAAAATCTTAAAAATTGTTAAACATTTTTTTGATTATGGTCTTTGTGGCAAAAAAACATTGAAAAGTTGCGATAAAAATTTTATGCTTCCTGAAAATCGGCCCTTATCACTCAAAGTTTTGTAGCCAATAAAATTGAGGAAAATTAATTTTTGAAATTTGAAAAGTTAAAATCTTGCATATTTACTTTAACTATATACAAATATTTGTCAAATAGAAAATAAATACGAATTCTCATTTGTTTAAATCAAATTTATTAATAACTTGTTAAGGAAGAGGCGTGACTATAGTTCGTTTGGCAGGAACTAAAAATAGTTATCATGCTCCAAGATATGGTGCAAGCGATAGAATAAAAAAGGAGAATTTGAATTTCCAACATCTGGGATTTACGTTTATTAAAATACCAATCTTATTTTCCTTCCCACTAATCCACGGTCATCTACACACTATATATGCTAAAATATAATAATATTATTCAAAAATCTCGACTATGAGGATAATAATCATGTTGGAAAAATAATCAATATATCACAAGAAACATGAATTATATATACCCGACAACGTTACTCTGCTCGCCTAACTTGGTGGTTATACCAAAACATCCAAAGGAAGAATAAACAAAATAATGCTTATATTTATATACCTATATTTATATGGATATTAAAGCATACTTATGATCGCTCGCTAAGATAAATATATATAAATATATATAGAAGGATATGAGACGGTTACGAAATCCTCTATTCTCACCCCACAAATTAGGAAACAGAACATCCTACGCAAGGTTACTTACCTCCAATCGTGTAGAATGAACCCTAGACTAAAGTTGACCAAAACTCACCTAGTTGACTCGAACTCAAATAGCAACATTGAGACTTCCCAAACACATCCTTTCTACCAGATGATACTTTTCCTCTTTTATCTTGTTGAGGCTTGATTTGTCCTACATCATAATTCACAAAAAGTAAGTAGTTAGTCTGACAATATTTCAGACTTTCATCACTCCAAATTTAAATTTATAGTTGTTTTATAATATAAGAAGAGCTTATAAACATCTTTCCTAAAATAGAGCATCATGTACCCTGATCACATTCAAAATGTAAAGAAAACGCCATGTATACATAACTCATTCAAAATGTAAATCAAACATTGTATTTTCCATCTTAGTATAATTGTTTTTTTGAACTCATAGCATAATATTATGAAATTAACGGAAAGTAAAAAAAATCTATTAAGAAACTAGGGCACGGGATGTAACAATATCCTTATATCTACAAAAATTTCTACTCCGCATATACACAACATCAAAAAAAGGATATTTTACATCAAAAACAACTTTAGCTCAATTGGATGGCAGGATGTTCTTGTAAATTGACTTGAGCTAGATCAAGTTGCTATCCCATTATTTCTTTGTTATGGTCAATGTCTGGACTTGACAAGTCAACTGCGCATATGTGCCTTTTGCTTCCCTCAAAGAAGATGGTGCATGGTATTTCTGAATTACACCATTAGCTTTCACTAGTAGTCTAATGAGTGAAGCCAACCTTAGGTTCACTACCTCTCTTAATTGCTTCACCTAACCTTTAAACTACTCCTTTTAATCCTATAGTTGTTGTATCTGGGAGTGTAGACTCTCCACTTGTTCCCTTATGGTTTTTAGACACACAGGACAATTGAGAAGGGGGATTGAATTAGTTGTATATTAAAAAATTCAAGGCCTCATGATTCTTCAAACCTTATTAATCATTAGCATGAATGCAAAGAAGTAAAACATCAACACATCAACAACCATACACAATAGAACACTAGATTTATGTGGAAAAACCTAATTAGTGAAAAAGCATGGTGAGGATTAACTCACATATATATGAATAACAACACCGATTACAAAAGGCTCACTATCGGAAGGGCTCACTGCCCAAAAGAAAAGAATGGATCATTTCCAATGGCTCATTACCCAAAGGACTCACTATCTAGAATAGAAGAGAAATAATAAGACTATTACAAGGTGGTTCACTACCTGAGAGCAATAGGAAGATCCACCGCAACAACTCTACACAATTTGTAACCTTCGGCTCACTGCCTCCAACAACTTCAGGTTCACTAAAAATGTAGACACCTTCTGCTCACTGCTTCTTGTTAGGAATTTAAGCTTGCACTCAGATCACAATTCCTTATCACATTTTTCACAACACACCACACTTCATATCTAACAACCTTTCTTATATATCCTTTATGACCTCAAACAACCTTGTTTAGGTCGGCCTCAATGAAACATATGCACCTCAAACGTGCTACCAACAAATAGGTCAACACCAAACACTTTCAAAATATAAAGAAGTGAAGGTGGACCATGCCATGGATTAACTAGGACCTAAATCTACACTTAAACACTTCCACAAACCATGAAGCACATATGAAAGTAACACTAAAATGCCAAGTCGGCCAAACTTGTATTAATGCTACCAAATAATAAATTCACTCTTTAGCAGGTCCAAAAAAATCTTGCGGACCACATAACAACATCACACAACATCCCAGAATATTCCAACACCATCATAATATTCAACAACACTGCCACAACCACCTGAAACTAAGAATACTATCATTTTGTGCAACCAACCATACTGCCACAAACATACAACTCACTAACCAACCTTGCAAGACAACTTAACACCAAACACTTGAGGGGAAGGTAGGTATAGACAATATTAGCACATTCCCAAATCTGTAAGACAAGAAACCTCAATGTAGAGAAATGTGAAGCAATTCCATTTCTCCCAAGCAACCTTCTTCAAAGGCCACACACTGTCGAACACATCTTCCATTGCCGCACAATGAAAAACCTGAAACTCTAGATACAACACCTCTAAACACCTATGATCATATTATCCAAACCACACAAGCACATCTTCAACCATGAATAAATGTGGAGCACAAAGCAAAAAATAACTCTTTCACCTTGTACACTCTTTATTCAAATTTTCTCAAAATAGCTTGGAAACCAAGTGAACTAGTTGCATCAACACCACACTAGAGATTGTAACAATCTCCACATCTACAATACCAACAATCTCCTCGTCTACAAAACCTACTCAACACCACACTAGAGGTTGGCATAGGTTGATATCAATGACAACACTAAGGACAACATAGTGCAACAATCTCCCTGTTGACATTAATGGTCCAACACTACAATAATCTCCAACAATGGAACCATCACTATCTCGCAAAGGATCATAAGTTGCAACCACATTAGTGATCTACATTTCTGACATTGATTTGATCCTTTATACTCTTTTTTGTAGCAGGCCACTTCAGACATAAAACATATAGTCCTTTTTCTTCCTCCAAGCACTTTTGAATATCTTTGATGCATGATTGTAACTTGGCCAAAGTGTTGTCATGCTTTCCAGAGGCATATTTCAATATTTTTTTCATTAAAATTTTGTTCTACCTGCTTCTCCAAATGAGATGAATAAGTCCCAAAGGACTCCATTAGTTGCTTTAGTGGTGAATCCCTTTTTACTTTTGGAAAATTTTCTTCCAATATCTTCATTGCCTCTTCCAATACCTTAGCACTCTCCACTTGTTGTTATAGCAATTCTTGCCTTAATGTGGATTGGAGTATATCTCAAAGCTTCATCTTATGCAGGGGGGACATACTGAACAAATTGACTTGCCATCAAATGAAGGAACTTGCTATAACTGTAGAGTCACTACCAATTGAATTTGGATTTCTTGTGCCAAGAACTCCTTGATTGAGTCCACTGGAGAGGTATATGCTTCTCTAGACTTTCTTCTTTATCACCCTTTTCCTTCTCTTTTTCCTTCTCCTTTTCTTTCTATTTTTCTTTCTCTTTTTCCTTCTCTTTTTCCATCTTTTTTTCCTTCTCTTTTTCCTTCTCCTTTTCCTTATCTTTCTCCTCCTTTTCTTTACTAGAGACATCCTACTCCTCTTACTAATCAGAGAAAAATTGCTTATTTGTACTCACTAGAGGGGGCATATTATCAGTATCTTACATATTTGGAGGTTCTTTTGAATTCATGTTGAAATCTGTTTTCATTTCTTCAATGATATTCTTTGTGACTTCTTCTATTTCCTTTTGAATCTTCTCTCTATCACCATCATCCATGCTCATAAGAATGTTTATTCTTTGCTTTGTGTGGAGCTCTTTGGCTTTCTTCCAGACTAACTTTTCTTTCTCTTCTTGGGAGACAAAGGACCCAACCTTTTTGATAGCCTAATGTCTCACCCCCTCGTCAAATTTGATTGTATTTTCTCTTCTTTGTCTCAAAGAATATTGTAGGCTTTTCAGAGCCTTTTCAATGAACTCACTTAAAGACTTGTTTTGCTTGAGCACATACACAAAGATATAATTTTCAATGGTCTTTTGATCTTCTAGAGGGAATTTCAGATGGAGCTCTATGGTTTCATCCAATAAACCATTATGAACAATTCCATTTAGAATAGCTTCAAACTTGAGGGGTTCATGTGAAACTAGAGCTTCCTCTTTTATTTTTGCTTAGGCCTATCAGCCTTCTTTTATGGAGGAGTTTCTGATGTAGTTATTCTTCCATTAAATGCTTGTGTAACTTTAGTGGGTTGTGGAGGAGTGGTAGTAGCATATGTAACTGATCTGCTTGATCTTCTAGGAAACTTTTCTACAATATTTTCTTCAGGATCTGAAGGGATATTTTCTAGAGTTTGGGTAGAGGATGGTTGATTCATCTTTGAGTACCATGGCCCACTTCTTAAACAACTTATCCATTCTCTTTTCATTGGCTTCCTCTATCTTCTTCTAGATCATCTTATCCATGACTTCTTAGTAAGTACCAAATCTTTCAGTAGATGCATCTTTTTGCTTCTTCAACAAGATATCCACATATCCCTGTACATATTCAGGTGCAACCCCATAAGGTAACTTAGGAATCCATGAGGTTCTAGGTTCTACAACTTCCATGTAACAATAATCATTGTCCACCTTGAATGTTACCTCATTCTCATATTTTTGGACCAAATTAGATGGAATTATTTCTCTACTCTACATCTTTATATGTAGATTTTTAAACAAGCCCCAGTAGAAGGTAGTGTATTCTTTCTTATTCTAAAAACATCTTATGTGATTTATGATTTAAGTGGCTACTGAAAAAACTTATCCCATATTTTTCCTTTAAATCTAGGTAATTCATTCAAGAAATAGAATGTAAGGAAAATAATCAATGATCCAAACCTAAAATTATATCTGGTTTCTTTTTTTCTCTTCAGATTGTCCATAAGATGCTCCCTCAACAATTCACATAGGTCAAAGTTGTCACCTTCCTTCACCATCTGATGTGTAGTGTGGATTGCCATGGTGGTGGCAGAACCTACTCTATTTGTGAAGTAGATTTTGTAAGCAATACCCATTGTGGCATATCAGACTCCAAGATCAATGATATCCTTCACTGTTAGGGTTCTTTTGTCAAATTTGGCTCTAGTAAGTTTAGTAACCCTATCATTTTTTATTGAATTCATCACCAAGACTGGTCTGAAGGCACAAAGACTAGTAACAACCCTAATAACCTCTTTTGTTATCATGTAGGATTTATCCAACCAAATGAATTCCTCATGAATGTGACTTAGAATAATCCTTACCCATTCTTTATAGTTTTAGAAATATGGAAAGTCTTTCCAAATAACTAACCCTTTCACTGCCACATTTGCATATTCAAGTTTGTATACATCATTATCATTCAAGAGTTCATGTTGGAGCACTTCAAATGATGTGTGATCAATTTCATTGAGTGGGGCATGGACATAGATTCTTACATCTTCAAAGTACACCACATCCATAGTAACCTTTGAAAATGCACCATCTTTATCGACCTCCATTTCCTTGAAAGGGAATTTTTTGTACTTTGGCCTGGGTTTCTCCAAAACATCAACCAACTACAAAGTCACTATTGATGTTTCTTCTGAAATCTTCAAACACCATCACTAGGGTTTGGTAGGAAATCACACAAATAGATTAGAAACCTAAACACTCTTCTTTGTTTCTGAATACGAATGCTTTTGGTTACAAATGAGAATGCAATGCTCAAATAAAAAATAAAAAATCCTCATTTTCCCTAACTTTTCACCATTAATGCATTCATACGTGTTAGGTAAATCTTCTACCATAATTCTTTGTCATCACAGGGATACAAATATGCTCAAAAAAACCTCCACAAAAACTTCCTTTACTTTGGAACCTTGATCAATAGGTTCAATCTTGTTCAATGAACCTACAGACCAGAGGAATTAATCCAATTCAACTTTCGTGCTGAAATATTCAACATTTTATCCTTCCCAGGGGGCTAAAGGATTTGCAAATGATACCTCCCCCTAAGATAATGCTCTACCTTAATTTTTTGCATGATCTTGTGCAAAATACACAAGCATGGTATCATCCTTCTTCGCATTCTCCTAACCTTTCATCTCTTTCCAAAATTTTGCATTTCCCTTCTTTTGTTGAATTAGGGTTTCTTCTTTCTTCTAGTTCTAAGCAGGTGGTTTCACAAAACCACTTCTACAAAAAATTTATTTATGTCCAACCTTATTTCAATTGTAGCAAACAATGTTATGCTCTAGAACAAAGTTATTTCTCCTAACTTTAGTTTTTCATTTTGCAACCTTATGACCAAAATTATTGCATGCATAACAATATCTATGGCTAGAACTAGTATAATATATTTGAGGCACAAATGGTTTTCTACCCATGTAGTCATTTCTTCTTTCCCTAGATCTACAATTAACAACCTTATGTCCAAATTTATTTCAAGAAAAAAAAATAATGAGGAAACCTAGTAGGGGTATGCTGACTAGCAGGTGGAGGACCTTTGAATCTTCTTTGTTTGTGGACTAGGATAAATCCACCTTCTTTCTTCTTGCCATCTTTATCTAATTTACATTTCTAGAGGATATCTTCTTAGGTTCTTCAATGAAATATTTTTCTTCCTTCATTTTAGACTTGCCTTCTGCCTTAAAAGTCTCATATAGGTCTATAGATGCACTAGTTTTTGGAAATTTTCCTTTCTCAAAACCAAGACCAAATTTTTCCTTAGATGGCTTTTGAGAGCTAAATATTTCATCAAGAATGTTAGAATCTCCCTTTAGCTTTATACCTTTGTCATTTTTTCCTTTTCTTTATCCAATTCTTTCCTCATAGAGACAATCTCTTCTTCAAGCTTAGAGTATTCAGTAAATTTATCATTGAGCTTGGAATTTAGGCAATCTAAAATTCTTTTACCTTCTTCAACTTGAGCTTTCAACTTGAGAATTACTTTTTCTAATTTTTCAAGTTTGTACTAGATTTCTTCATTCTTTTCTCTTTCTTCATCCAGATCATTTAGAGCATAAATAATTTCTCCTTCGTAATCCACTAGACAATCTTCTTTATTGAATTCAAATTCAAATTCTTCATCCTCCTTATGAAGTATGTAATTTTCTTCCTGAGAGCACTTCTTCTTGGGCACTGCTTCATTCTCCATGTGTTCCAAAGATAGGATCTACATCAGTTGTTAGGCTTGTATCAAGGAATCTTACTTTGATACCAATTGTTGAACACAATAGAATACTGAGTGGGGGGTGAATTAGTATACTTTAAATTTCAATCCCAGTTAATAATTGTTCATACTAAGTTATACCAATTAAGCATCCATCCACTTAATCAAAACAAGAGAGAAGACAAGAATCCACACAAGAACACAGTTGACACTAGATTTTCATGGAAAACCCCACAGGTTAAAAACCATGGTGAGAAATACTGCTAGGAGCTACTGTCATAATCTATCCTCACAAGTAAATAATAGTTACAACTTTGATTTAGGGATACAACCCAAGGAAGCTACAACTCCTTGTTTACACAACTTTGTTTTAGGGCTACAAACCAAGGAAGCTACAACTCACTAATTGAAAAACAACTAAACTATGGCTGACTTTATGGGTTCAATCCACTGATAGTCATCAATTATGCACATTAGATCTGAGGTAGATCTTATCACACTATGCTCATACACTTATACATCTTCGCACACTTCCATAATTCTCTTCTCATCTTTATCTTCTATAAATATCATCCACACTCTTGAAAATACAAATTAAGTTGGTCATAAACAAGAAATTATGAAATTTGTAGCATGTTGGCTTACATATACATTGGCAGTATACAAAAATGATAAAACATTATTTACATAAATCTCCAAGATGAGTTGGCATGACCCATACAACATCTTCAATCATTCCATAAACTCCACTCACCCTTGAACTTGTGGTACACATCATTAACATGCCTTAGTCATCCTCAATAAAAGCATATCTTTGCAAAACAATTGAAACATATTTGTGATACTAGAAACAAGAAATATATTAATGTACTTCATACCTTAGATACTATGAGACATGTGGAGTGTCCACACAAGCTCATACAACTAAAATACACAATCTTCTGCTTGCGCAAGTATCCAAACATATATTTTGATGAAGATTAAGCATCTAAAACCAACTATATCACATTGTCACTTTGAAAATTGATCTTGTGGAGAACCAAATCACTTGAAACTTCAATGTAGCATACATTAGACATCAGTGGGTATGTCCTTAAAACTGCTTGACCAAAACTTCACATTTGGAGGAATGGGGAGCATTCCAACAAGCCTTTTGAACCACTTTGTTCTACCTTAACACAATTTGATACTCTATCACTTGTAACTTTCACTACAGAAGGAATATTGGCATGAAAACTTGGATATATCACCTTCACATCTCCATGAGCTTAACTTTTGAACTGAAAAACTAAATATTTCTCTGCTAAAGGATGCAAACCAAAATATTGCCTCTGCCTTAGAATATACACTATGAATGCCTCAAACAAAAAAATTTGCAACCTGTCACTAAGTGTGGTACACCAAACTAGAAAAATATCATTGTAGCCAACTTGAAAATACATCAAGAAATGTGTACCCACAACTGCATCATACTCAGGCCACAAAGTGACTACTAGCCTTCCACATTGTTGCAATGCCGACTTGCACCATTATATATCTTTGCACACTAGCAATATTTGGAGCATATACAATCTTAAGCACACTTTTGACATCAATGACAATCAAGCTTATCAAGTTACAATAGGTATCATGGGTCTTGTTGGTTCTTGAGTATTGTTTGTAGGAAATACGGGTAAAGGATAAAGGGTATTGTTGGCTTCAAGGTCAAGTATTATATTATTTAGGAATCCATTCATGATGGCTTCCTCTTGCCTCAAGATATCCTCAATTGGAAGATATGCTTTGGGAGATGGAGGAACACAGGTTTCATTAGTTGAAAAATTATCATCACCAAACACATAGGTGAACACATCAATCAAATATTTCAACGAAGATAACATTTTACCAAACATTCAACCATTATGAAAAAGTGTTATGATGAGATATGTGCATTGAATTTGAGAAACATAGTGAACAAAAAACCAAATGCAGACCTCAACAAAATACCTTGAGAGATGTATGTCACAAAAGTCTAAGAAAAAGTTACCTAGTCAAGGGTAAAATGATGCCCTAGACTAGCAAGATAATTTGCAGATTTTAAATTTTTTATGTATGCTACTATGTTTAAGTATTCATTTTGTGATTGTGCAGATTGATAGTGAATAAATTTCTAGAATTTAACCAATTTGTATTTTTTCAATGTAAAATGCAAGTATGCAAACAATTTTCAACATGTGCAATTAATAAATGTAATTCAAAATGTAAATTTTAGATTGCAAAATGTAGACATTCGTTGATCCTAACTTGAGAAATTTGAAAATGAAAAGCTTGATGTCTTTTTGCAACAATAATAATGCACTTTTTCACTTTTTTTTGGTATATGCATATGCCTAAATGAATGCTCTAAACACTTTCAAATTTGATTTTAGATCCAATATGGCTTTATGCAGATTTCTAAATGCAATTAAGCTGAAGATCTAACTTATGGTGATTGAAACTAACCCTATTTGAACTTTGAGTGCAATATGCTATGCAAATTTTTATTTTATTTTTCAATGTTTTTTCATAAAATGATGAATTCCTAAATGATAAATGTAACCAAAACTATGATTAAACTTAGATCTAGGATGATATGCTTCATATTTTAGAAGTTATATAATGCAATTCACATCAGGTTCACCAAAAATTTTAAGAGGTGAACCAAGGATCTAAATGGATAGATCACTATAATAAACCTTTTCCAAAAAATGTGATGGGGAGAATCTAGACCCACGAGGATGTGTGATTGACTAACAACTTGAAAGGTAAATCAACCAAGCTTGGATCTAGATTCTCTTTGGTTGGAGGTGGGTGAGGTTGATGGATTGGAAAGCTAATGCAATGATGTAATTGAGAAATGTATGCAAATGCAATGTTTTGAGATGAATTTTGATAGACTAAAGACACACTGACAAGTTTAAGTTCGAGAAAAGCAACTTGGTAGACACTAATGCACCTATGATTTGAATTTGAGCTGATTCTAGGTGGTCTAGGGTGCAAGGACGCCCTAGACTAGGGAATTGAAACTAAAAATTTATTTCACAAGCCTCATTTCCCTGGTCTATAGCTTCTTGCCTCTAGGTTTGGTTGTCGGATCTTCGTCTTTTATTGAGATAATTTAGATTTAGTATCTTGTCAACTTGTAGGGTTTTGATGAAAGAATGAGAAAATTTTCTTCAATCTTCTTTAGATCTACAACCTATACACACAAAGAGAGAGGAATGTTGTGTTATATAGGGGCTTGCCTCAGTCAAACCCCATGTTGGTTTTTCTACCTCCACAATGGAAAATTTGATTAAAATTGAGTGTATCCTTTTGAGGGATAGAAGCTAAATGATAAACAAATGATGAATTGGCACTTTGTTGCAACTCACCACTCAAAACTAATCTCCTTGATGGACTAAAGGCATGTTCATCACCTTCAAGGATTCCTTCTTGCTTGAATTAATTTTATTTGAAGACCTACATGTTGGATATTGTTGATTTGTGGTTTTCATTGATGTCAACACTATTGACATTAATGTCTTTAAGGTTGTATATGTCGAGGATATTGAGAAAATTGTAATAAAATAAGTTGCAGTTTGTCGGTGGCGTAGTGAAGTTTAGCATGGTAGCTAGCTCATTATATTCATGATAAGAGGTTGTGGATTAAAGGGTTTGTTGAAAAATATATCTAGTTTATCCACATGAAGTTTCAAAGGTTCGCATGAAGATTTGATTGAGTTATGAGTATCTCTATTTTGACAATTGTTTTGTTGCTTCAATTGGTGTTCTTGAAAGAAGATGATGTGATTCTAGTAATTTGATTTGTTGTGGATGCTTCTGTGTTGATTCATGATGCTTGTGTATGCTTCTAGATCATTCCCTATCTGTGTTGTTGGTCCACAATGATTGTTGTGTTTGTGATTGGTGATTTTCTTTTGTGAGTTCATGTTTTTCATGATCATGGTCGACAAGGTGATTGTAGCGTGTTGCAGATCTTTGAGGCATAATTTTTGAAGGTGTTTCATATTTGAGGATGTTGTTTTGGGTCCTTACTATGTTTTGTCTAAAATTGTTTGGTACAGATTGATAACTATTTATTGATTTGGGTCGACAATTTGTACACGTTTTATATTTTTTTGGGCTAACATGTAGTTTATGTTATCCCTAGTTGTGGATATATATGATCGATTGTTTATACCATTAGAAGGTAGTGGTGTGCAATTTATTTTGAGTGTTGTGTGCGAATAATGTTCTAATATTTCAAAAGCAGAAGTAAAGTGTGAAGAAGAGTGAGCAAAAGAAAGTGTTTATGTGCTTAACCAGAACTGTAATCAGGCATTAGAAGATGCTATTTTCTTAGTTCAAAATATTTTGGATGTGATCCAAATTTTATTGTAAGATAATGACTCTTCCTTTGGGCAGTAAGCCTTTTGTATTTGAGCAGTGAGCTCTAAGTAGTGTGCTTGAATGCATGTGCATTCCCCATTTATAATTCTTTTATTCTTTTAACATAGTATAATATTATGGATTAATCTCCATTGTGGTTTTTCCCCTAACATGATTTCTACGTAAAAAATCTTGGTGTTATGTGTGTTTTTGATGTGGTGATGGTTTATGCTTTCATGTTTATTTATCAGATATGAGAATAAGATTAATTTGTATAATTTTTGTGACAACTAATTCACCCCCTCCTCTTAGTTGTCTGCCCTTGTGTTGCCAACACTACATGCATTAGTACTAAAAAATGAAATGCACGCATAAACATGAACAAAAATCACATAAAGGTTAACATGACTTGGATGAAAAAATATTGCAATAATTCTGAAAATTCTTATCTTAGCTGCCCTTGGACTAATTTTTGAAGTATTCTTCTCAATAGTTTTTCTCAATATTTTCTTCATAATTAAAATTGTGAAAATGCTATGTATTTATATGAAATTAATCTCATTTCTTGAAAATTAAATCCTAATGGCTGACAATTGAAATTTGAATTTCAAATAATGAATTATCGACACCAACATATTTAAATTTGGAGTGAAATTAAGAGGTCTAGGGCATAGGGTGTTCTAGACTAGATCCCTCCTTTTTTGAGATCTAAAGTGTCGGGGGAAAAATATTAAATGTATACTTTGATATTTCACATTTAAGTTTTTGATAAATGTTAAAATGGGACATGGAATACATAATTTAGGAAATTAAGAGCACAATTAGGTCCAAACACATAGTGGGGAGAAAAACCTAGTGTGAAATTGTCAAGGGTGACAATTTATGATGCTACACGTGTATACTACTTGAGGAATATGTCTTGTCCTAAAAACATGAGCGGAAATTAGAAGAGGACCCTCAAATTGCACTCTGTTAGGTATATTATACTACAAGATGATCTCTATTGGAGAAATAGGGATGTTGTGTTACTCAAATGTGTGAATGAAGAATAGACCACTAAAATTCTTGATGAAATGCACAGTAGATTTTGAGGACATTATATGGCCAAAACAACTACAAATAAGATTTTGAGGTTTGGTTATTGGTGACCTACTTTGTTTGTTGATGCATAGAAAATGATAAGAAAATATGAGGTATGTCAAAGGTTTTCAAGAAATTTGAAGTATTCTGGTGGCTTACCATTAAGGACCTTGACTATAGAAGCCCATTTTCAGCAATGGCGTATAGAATCTATTGGAGAAATTATAAAAAAGTCTAGTGGTAGACATAAGTGGATTTTAGTAGCAACTAATTATTTCACAAAGTAATAGAAGCTATCCCTACTAGAAAAGCTTCTAGCAAAGTTGTGATAGATTTCATCATGGAACACATTATTATCAGATTTGGAGTCCCATTTAGGTTAATTATAAACAATGCTATGTGTTTCAAATATGAGGAATTCACAATTTTTTGCTATAAATATGGAATTGATCTCTCATATTCATCCCCATACCACCCACAAGGAAATGGACAAGAAGAATCAAGTAAAAAAATCTTAATGAAGACCATTAAGAGGGTCATAGGAAAGAACAAGAAATCCTAGGATGTTAAGCTCAAACTTTCCTTGTGGGCTGATAGAGTAACCATAATTGGAAAGTCTCCTTAAGAATTAGTCTATGGGTTTCATGAAATAATTCCTATCGATAATTGTTGCCAATTTACAAGTTTATATAGGGCATGATGACGATATCAATGATGTTATGGAAAACTGAATAAATCAACTCATAGAATTGGATGAATCTAGAAGGCTAGAACAAAAGACAAATCTTAAACAAGCCTAGTATCTTTTAAAAAAAGGAATTAGACAAAAAAATTAAGATGGATGACATAGCCATGATGTGGAATGTTAGAATGCAAGAAAAGGGTAAAAATGGTAGATTTGATGCCCTCTGGATAGGTCCAATATTATTGTAAACACTCATGGTGGAAACTCAATTTTTTTTACAAAATGTGGATGACGATCTTTTGGAATTGCCAATGCATGGACAAGTCCTAAAACCCTACTTTTCTTAAGGTAGGTTTTATCCATGCACATTGTATATTTTTATAAATTTTGTATATAAATCTTGATTTTTGGTCATTTTTCATTTATTCTTCCCAAACATTCATGGATCATCACATTGTTTTTATAAAAAAATCATCCCCAACTAGAGCCATTGATAACATTGTTCCAAATTTTTGGCTCTTTTCCCATGTAAGCCTCTAAAACATTGCCAAACATTGTCATCCTTGCAAAAATATAAGAATAAGAAATAATGTATCAAGGCTTGAGAAAAACCCTAAACCCTAGATGGACCCTTGTGCTTTATTTATAATCTTTTGTTGACCACCTACCTCAGCCACTTGGCCCCTTAAGTTATTTCTTCGAGGCCCCTACTCTATTTTTCAACTGGCCCCATTTTCCTTGGCATTGACTGAGCTTGTTCTCCTCCATATGCTTATTAGTATTCATGTAACCTTTGACCCCTTTGTGCCCCACCAAACACATAGTACTATTTTACAACCTTTCCCCATTTCACAGACACTTTTCATTTATGTTATGTTTCCTTGTGATTGTACGAAATGGTTACACGTGTCCCCTTGAAGCTAACATGTCAATTTTCCTCACTCATCATAAGAAAAATTCTTACCCCTTTTCCTTTTGATCGTTGACTTTCCCTTAGGGTTATCAATCTCTTAAGTCATTTCACTAGAAACTTGATGTAGTACAAGGATGGGGGATCTTTTCAGACAACCGATCCAAGTAGTCATAACACTACATACACCCTCATTTCATAATTGTAAGCATATGCAAATAAAAACTCAATGTAAGTTATTTTCCATTCTTCCTCAACAACACTTGAGAAAATCAAATCTTCATTAATATTGAAAAATCCATTACAAAATTCATTTGAGAAATAAAAAATAAAAACATAGCTAACTCAAATCAGCCTCAAACACTTGCAAATTCACCTTTAAATTCTTTGCAACACTCAACTTGTTGCTGGTATCTTCCTCCATGACCTTTTCCTGCAACTTCACTATTGCACCCCTTCATTGATTTTTCTTCTTCTCAGCTCTTGGGCATTGAAATTCCTCATTTCTAGAGCTGCCCATTAATTATTGAAATTACTCTAGTATGGCCTCCAAAACCTCCTGCAATCCACTACCTTTATTTTGGAAAAAAAAAGAAGCATGCAAGAATGTAAATCACTGCTACATGTAATCTCTCCTGCAACATGTCTAGTGCCCAATTAATTTTCTATCAGCACATGGGCATTTTATTTTGAGCCCAATATTAATTCACAACATTAAATATTTTAAACTTCAACTTTGGGGAGTTGGATGTTTCCAATTTTCATTTTTTTGATTTTTAAGCAAATTAAATGTGCAACAAACAACACTACCAAACTACAAATTTTGAGCCAATAAATAAAATATTGGTTACAAATATTTGGCTCCAATACTTTCCCAAAGATAATATTTAAGCATTAAACTACCCAACCAAATTAATAAATAATTTTTTTTATGCCCAGAGTGTCCCCAAATCAAGTGTTGAAAGGCTACCTACAACAAGAAATTGCATAGAAAAAAAAAATTAAAATAAAATGTTTTTGGGGATGTAGGATTTCTTGGCACCCTTGGATGCTCCTGCATCAAACACCTAGGGTAAGAAGAATTGCTCCATGAGTTGGAACTCATGAAAATTTGAAGATTTTGTGTTTTTCCTTCAACCATCTTTCTTCCTTATCAACATGTTTCTTCTTCTTCACTATGCTTTAAATTTTTCTATCTCTTCCTTCATGTTACCTTTTTTTAGCTACAGCTCAAAATAGGTAGAGCTGAATTGCATTTATCATTAAGGGGCACATAGAGTTTCAAATTTTTCTGCTAAGTACGTGTCACCATAAGAAAATAAAATTACATTTGATTTTCAGTTTATTATGCAAAGTATTTATAATAGAAAATTAGACATTTGCATAACAAATGTTGCTTTATTCATATTGTAAAAAACAAAGTCCCACACAAGACGTGGGAGTAAATTAATTTGGTTTGTGTAATCAAATGATAGATACAAGAAAAGAATGTAAACTATACAACTGAAAATAACATAAGCATGTGATAGAGAGTGATTCGTCATTGTTTGGAATAACGAATCATCTTTACATTAAAATCTTCAGTTGTTATGTTCTTCTTTCGAATTGATCCAACTCCAGGCTCCAAAAGCATCTACAAGTATGATGAAATGTGGTGTTAGAGATGGTCTCTAAGAAATGAAAAATCATATCCTATCCTATGCCTACATTACCAATAGGAATATAATTTACATCCTTTCAAGCATATATCAGACGACTGAGTAATCAAATTGATATCACCGAAAGAAAATAGAATTCAATGGAAGCTTTCAGCTTCATTTATTTTGCTAAAATGTTTGTTTAAGTGTGCAAGTACAAGTATAATCATCATTCCAATCAACATATATGTGTATGAGTGGTGTGAAATGTGGCTCCCACAAGGGTTGAGCCCAACTCATAAATAGTGACATGGGACAACATTATGAAATAAAGTAATTATCATTCTCCATGAATAAATATTTGATCAAGCAACTTTATTTCAATTTGATGAAAACAGATTGAGCAAGTCATCTCTTGTTCATTATTTAAAATTATATTAAGAACAGTTACCAATCATTCATTGCAAAAGCTATCATCAATGATGGAATAGTAATCATGATCAAGTGCAAACTCAATGTAAACAGATGATGCAGATTAAGGTGTTTCTAAAATCAATCTGCCATCAGTAGTAAAACATGGTCATAAATGATGGTTACAGGCATAAGGATGCAAAGGTTCAAGGATGATCATCATGATAGCATGAATGCATAACTAGAGGGCAATAGATCAAAGCAAGTGTTGATAACACAATAAGCTATAGGTCTACAAGACTATAATAAGAGCATTGTTACATGAAAGAATCAAGAAAAGCATCATCCATAGATCAGAGGTATATGCTATCACCATTGTTTATCATTACATTCAATTGCCCACATAATAACATGAGCCATTGTTCTGAAGTTATAATGAGCCATTCATAACAAAAAGAGAGTTTTGTTTTTGTCACATATAAAGAATAGGAAGAGAAAATGGTTTTGAAAAATGATAGCCACATCATGTTATGACAGGAGGACAGTCAATAATCAAATGAAATTAGTCAAGTTTCCATGGTAAAGACAAATATCAACTATAACATGCAACTATTTAGGAACAAATCAAGGACAAGTTTTTTTTAAGAAATATCAGTACCACTACAAAAGTCAAAATTGTTGTGCTTTGAATGATCCCTTGATGTTGGTTCCAACTGTTAAATGAACTACTAATGGAACATATTAAAAAAAAATTCCAGCTAGTCTGGTAGAGCTATTTAATTTGTTGAATGGCCAAGTTTGATTCTCTTCTAATGGTATATGGTTTTCCAATACATTCACAGTTTGATGCTAACATAAAGAAAAAAATCAAAGCACGCATAGGATTCTAATGAAATTTATTGTAAGTATAGTGGTTGTCAACAGGACAAAAGGTTGTCAGACATTGCTACAACAAATTTAAGTGTCCCAATGATGAAAAGGAGGGAAGTGAAAAAAAAGGTACCCAAAATGCTATGAAGGCCACAGATGGTAAAAGTACAAAAGACCCTCAAAATGATGAAAATGATATGCTAGAATACAAAGAATAGATTCAATTTTCATTATCTCTGTAAATGGACAAGAAAGAAAAGGAGAATACCCACATTTTTTTGGAAAGCAATAGAAACATAAAACCCGGTTCTCAAATACTCATATAAGCTTCAGAAATGTCTTCAATTCAGCCTCAGAGTGATGACACATCGATATAGAATGAAGATACAAAAAAGTGAATAAAAAATAATGGAGGGTTGAGCCATAAAAACCTGATAATACTTTCAAATTGGAGATCAATAACCAAATTTCTGACTGAGGATTACTTACCTTACTTTTTCCTTGAATAAGTCTTTAATAAATTTGATAGAAGCAACAAGGAATGGAAAAGTTCAAAGCCCAAGTTTTCTCCATGGCAGCATAGCTCCAACTGAAAGTAAAATTCATGGTGAATAATGCAAAATGATTAGAGTTTGGCCTCTTCTTCCCTTTTCTTTCCTATTCATAGGCTTGGTGACTTTTGGTGGGATCTTTTACGAATAAAAACAAAAATGATTTTGTTTTATTTCCTCGTGGACTCCAAATTTTACATCATGATATGGTCGCTGTATAATGTTAGGCCAGTGGTAAATGCTACCACTTAATTAAACATTAATATACCTGATGCTAAACATTAAATCATATGCATTGGTGGCCAATAAGCAAAAAATCAAATAATATGCCAAGTATGGTGCCAAATATGAAATGCATGGGTAGATATTAAGAATTGGGATAAGGGCTAGTCCTTATTAAATTTTAATATAATGTGTTGCATTAATACAATGTAAAGTTAGTTAATTAAATGATGAAGTATAAATCATTTAATTAATTTAACTATTTTAAAATGCAAACATTAATGTCAAGTTACCCCCCAATCATGCATTATCAATTTAAACAAGAGATGGAGTTCTAGTTCTCATGGGTGGATTGACATAAACAAGATTATTTTTGCAAGCTTAAACCCACTTTTTGAGGGATTTTTAGTTCGGTTTGGGTGCTCCATGGGTCAGTTACAGATTAACTGCTACTTTGAGCCTGAGTTCACTCATTTTTGCATGAGTTTGGACCTTCTTTTTGGGGATTTTCTCTTCTGCTTGGATTTCACATTGGAGATGTAGTTTTTCACTTCAGTTTTCATTCAGTTCCATTTTTGGCTGCTTTGTGCATGCCTATTTTGTAAATATTGGAAAAAGTTAGTCTTTTTCCTCTAGTTCTTATTTTTCAGACTTTGCATTCTGCAAAGAGAAATATTTTGTAACTCAGCTTTCAGTTTCAGATTAATATACAGCAACAGGTTTATAGGTTCAATTTATGTCATTTTTTGCAAAGATTCCTTTAATTTCAGTGAAGTCAAGTATCTACCTTATCACTGTGTTGTTTTTATGAATGATTGGATGAGATTTTACTGTGTTTTAATATCAGAACCTTTAAAATTATTTTCTCATTTATACTTTCATGCATTAAAAAATAGTGAAAGTCACAGGTCTTAGGTTGTGTACTAAAATAATCCTTTATTTTCATACTATGAGAACTCAATTCTCCTTCAAAGAAGTTTATTCAAGCCTTCCTCAGAATCATTTTTGTGATCAAACTATTAAATTGTTTTGTGTGGATAGATTTTCTGAGAATTATTGTGAGTCAGAGTTGCATGTTTTTATCAATTAGGTGCATCACCCACAGTTTACAGTTTTTAGTGCATTTATTTCAAGCCTTTTTACCCTTTTCCATTACAAGTTACCTAGTAATTAACCTAAAAATTTAATAGGGAACCTGAAGGTTTACTTTCAAATAGGATACCCACAACCTAAAAGTAATCCAATGTTTCAACAGATTGCTAAATTTAATCATTCAAGCATTTCGGGTGTAATTTGTTTGACAACACTTCCTTCATATTCCCTCTCTTTCTTCCTCTCATTAAATTAATCTCTTTATAACTCAAATTCCTCCATGATTCATCTTCCAACTTTATTTCATCATCTTCATCATCTTGATGTAGTTCAACATTTAACTTGTTATTGTTGCACCTTACCAATTTTTCTACTTCACATTCTTTCACAATTTCAGTCAAACAAAAATTAGCATCATCACCATCTTTAAAAAATGTAGAAAAATACCTCATCACCTCGTTTTCTTCCCCTTTTCTATTGTTGCAATATATTCTCCAGTTTTCTCATCTTCAATCATTACACATAAATCAAATTCATCAAAAAAATTACAAAATTTAGATTTTACCTCATCATCCATTGATGCAACCTCCTCTTCTATGCATTCAACCTTCTTCTTTTCCACTTTAATGCCTTCAAATAAGAATATATTAGTTGCAACCTCTTTACTTTTATCATTTTCATCTATCATTTCTCCCTCAAATAATTTTTCTAATTTTCTTATCTCCTCTTTCAATAGGAGATTGTCTTCTTCTTCAATCTCTTTATCAAATATAGGACTATCCAAGTCCATTTTTTGAATTGTTGCAACTTCATCCACAACTTCATCTACCTCAAAAATAATATCCTTTCTTCCCCTTTTCACATCCAAAAATTCATTAATCTCTTTAATATCAAATCCTCTTTCACAAATATCATAAAAATGACCTTTTACTTATGTGTTTCCTTGTTTCTCTATTGCTGCAACTTCTTTTTCCATGCATGTGAATTTCTTGTTCTCCACTTTTATTCCTTCAACAAGACATATACTAGCTACTACTTCTTTCTTATTGTCATCATCTTCTTTATTCTCTGCTACACTTTTCTCTTCTTCGTTGTCCTCGATTACAACTTCTTTTCTTTCTTCATTTCCTGCACACAAATCATTACTTTTAAACTTGTTATGAAACAAACAATTAAACTCAACTTCATCTATTTTTTGATCTTCTTCAACTATAACTTGCTTCTTCATTCCCAAGCTTTCCTTGAGGGCATCCAGTCTCACTTATATCTTATTCAACTCTGTAGTGAGCTTCTTTTCTCTCACTTTTTCTCAATACTCTTCCCAAAATAACATTCCCATAGGTCTTCCAATGACCCATCTTGTCTTCTTCTTCAAATAAATTTGATCAAACACTTTCCACACTCACACTACTATCCTCTACCAACAAAATTTTTGGAAGATGCTTCCTCTACCCACTCTCTCTCAGTAGAGGAACTCTACACCTTCTACCCAGCATTATCTTTGCTAGAGGATAGTAATCACCGACCCTCTTTCATTCCTGCAACAAACATACTTTCTCACAACTCTATCTCTTGTAGCTTCACCTTTTGACTCTTCACCAAAACAAACTCCTGCAACAAACTCATACTCAACACATCTCACGCCCCAACAAGATCAACCTTCTCTGATACAATTTGATGGAGTAAAAGGATGGGGGATCTTTTTAGACAATCCATCCAAGCAGCCATAACACTACATACACCCTCATTTCATAATTGTAAGCATATGAAAATAAAAACTCAATGTAAATTATTTTCTATTCTTCTTCAACAAAGTTTGAGAAAATAAAATCTTCATTAATATTGCAAGATCCCTTACAAAATTCATTTGAGAAATAAAAAATCAAAACATAGCTAACTCAAATCAGCCTTAAATGGCTGCAAATTCACCTCTAAATTATTTGCAACACTCAACTTGTTGTTGGTATCTTCCTCCACAACCTTTTTTCCTATAGCTTCATTGTTGCACCCCTTCATCAAGTTTTCTTCTTCTCAGCTCTTAGGCATTTAAATTCCTCATTTCTAGAGCTTCCCATTATTTATTAAAATTACTCCAATATGGCCTCCAAAACCTCTTGTAATCCACTACTTCTATTCTAGAAAAAAAAAAAAAAGCATGCAAGAATGTAACTCCTTGTTGCACCTAATCTCTCCTACAACATGGTTGGTGCCCAATTAGTTTTCTAGTAGCAAATGGGCATTTTATTTTTATCCCAATATTAATTTACAACATTAAATATTTTAAACTCCAACTTTGGGGAGTTGGTTTTTTCCAATTTTCATTTTTTGGATTTTTAAGCAAATTAAATGTGTAGCGAACAACACAACCAAACTATAGATTTTGAGCCAATAAATAAAATATTGATTACAAATATTTGGCTCCAATTCTTTCCCAAAGATAATATTTGGCATTAAACTACCCAACCAAATTAATAAATATTATTTTTATGCCTAGAGTGTCCCCAAATCAAGTGTTGAAAGGTTTCCTGCAACAAGAAACCACAAAGACAAAGAAAAATTAAAATAAAATGTTTTTGGGGGTGTAAGATTGCTCAACACCCCTGGATGCTCCTGCATCAAAGCCCTTTGGTTTTTGCATTACCAACCCCTATTTCTTAGTGTTTCAAGTTATTTTGGTTAATGCATGTGTGTTTTAAGCTCTTTAAGTTGTTTGGTGTCGAGTTCATTGAGTGGTCCTCATTTTTATCCCATTCAATGCCACATGTACTTATTTAATTGAATCACCCTAGATCTTTTTATTGCGGGACCTTTTATTTCCAAAAGGTAGTCCCTACGAGTGAGCAAAATGCCCTCCATGCGTTTGGGAGAGGGGTTGCTTTTTGTTTCACACAAAATTCTTATGTCACTGAAACATTTGAGAAAGCTTGGCTCTCTCTATGAGTTCCTAAAATCCTGCCACATGTTCCACCGCCATCACTTGTGTTATATCACAAGAATTAACATGTTCACATGAGCATGTTGTTTGTTCATCTAGCTTTCGCAAATCCTTGAAATGTTGACATGTGTCCTATGTTGTGGTAAATTAAAGGTGCCACTCTTTTCACGTAAGGAAAATCAAATGATCACGATAACCATTGTTTTCAAAAGATCAATAGTCCACATTCAAATTTGAAGAACAACTACTTCTAGGGTCTACCTTTGCACATACAAACATTAATGGTGAATTAAGCCTATACTTGATAATTTCCTTCTAAATATTGGCATAATCATGCTCATATTTACTCTCTAGACTATAAAAATAATTGCAGAGTAAAGATTGTGTTGAATTCTTGCTCAACAAGGGTTTATAGAAGATTTTTCAGGGTTTGTTGCTACCATAAATTAGTAAGTGTTTTATTCCTTCATGTTGCTTTATTTATCTTTGAGAAGGGTTTCTTTTGGTCTATTAAAGAAGGTATTTGGAAATTGAAGCTTGAATAGGCCCTTGAATTAGTCAAATTGGGTAAAATTTAAGAATCTTGTAAAATCTATGAAAAACCCTAAGCCCTAATTTAGTAACCACAAAACCCTAACCCTAGTAATCATGGTTGGAACTTTGAGGAGTTAAAAGGAGTTTAAATGAAGATATAATGGCACAATTACCGAGATCATCAAAGAGACCTAGAGTTTCTTAGGGCTCTAGAATTTTGGCTAACAGAGTTATTGATAAAAATTATTGTTGCAAAGATGCCATATTTCCCATACATGGGTATACATTATTTAAATATGGGTTCAAAAAATATTTGGCTAACAAACCAATTTGCAACATATGGAGACTAGGGGTTGGAAGATTATTAGTACCCAACATGTCAATGTTGATTTGATTAGAGCCATAGAAAAGGCTTATAACACAAAAATTTATAGTAGAACAAGGGTTTTTTTTGCAAGCTTTGACATAAATTATGTTTGTGAAGTTTCTAATTTGGATAAGAATGCTCAATTACCAGTGGACCTTGGAGCACTCACAAGGGTTTATTAGAGACTGAGGGATAGCTATAGAGTTTAATTGCTACCTAGTTTTAGGCCTAGAGGGAAAAATAGAGAATTGAAAATATTTTCTAGGGCAGAGTTGGAGCTTTTCAACTATGATCATTTTGAAGAATACTTTGTCAAAAACTACTTTTCTTTGTGTCAATTTTTAGGGATGGACTGAAAGACTCAAATGTTAGTCAACATGTTAGTATTAACAGTTGGTATTCAAATTTGGGATATGAACAAACCTTATGATTTTGCAACCTTTATTTCTGATACAATTCATAAGGCCCTATGCACAATTGGAGATAATGATGATATTTTTTATTTCAAATGGTATTATTTTCTTTGCCACATCCTACTTTTCAAGGGGAGAAAAAGATGGTATCCTCGAATGAAAATTAGATCTCATGATGCCCAAAAGAGGTTATTTTTTATGCAAGAATAGACCTACATATGGGATAGTAACTGTGACAAGTCTAATTACATCATCTTTAAGGAGATTTTTGTCAGAGAAATAATGAATATGGGCCAAAGAGTGGACGCGATATTGTAAGAGATAATTAGAATATTTCTTAGGCCAAAGGACCAACAACTAGAGTTAGGAGTTGACAACTAGGGTGACTAGTCTTCTACACAAATTTCATGGTGATTAGGGTTTATGGTGCCCCTATTGCACCTCATACTTTACCTAGGTTTGTGCTAGGTATAATTTCCTTTATGGAAATCATGTGGTAGCTCAATGACTTAGATAAGACTCATTTTATAAATTACAAAAAGCATGCAATTTTTCCCTCTACATTAATTTTTTTGGTAGCTCAATGAGTTAGATAAGACTCATTTTATAAATTACAAAAAGCATGTAATTTTTCCCTCTACATTAATTTTTTCTAACTTCCAAGTCACTACCAAAGAGGGTATGGAATTGTTATTGAATAAATTGATACCCTACATAATGAGGGTAGACAAAATAAGGAAGTGTGATCCTAAGCACTTCACTTATGATGCAAAAATAAGGTACAAATTGGTATCCTTTGTGCATGAATGTGACAAGGAGAAGAGAGAAATGGATTAAAATAAAAATTACTAAGGAAATAAGAAAGAAGGTTGATCCTTCTTATGAAGGTGCACACATAGAGATTTAGGACCCAGTCCTTAGAATCATAACAATGATTGGAAATGCAACCACTTTATTGGAAAATGTACCTATGTTTGTGCCTCAAGTGGATAGACCTAGTCCCTCATTAAAGATGGAGGAACAACAAAGTCCTCAATAGGTAATCCACTGCAACAACAAAATTCTTGGTGGATTACCCTCTAGATGATGATGGTCTTCTAGATGATTCAAATATGAGATAAGTGATTCACCCACCATCAAGGATTGTGTTGAAATACCTTCTGGTGATAGGACTAATAAACTTTGAGATAGGTGGGAAAGTGGTGGATGATGTTGTTAGAATTGTGAAAAACATGAGCCACAAGATCACACATAAACAAAGACACCTTCCATGCAAGAGACCTACAAACAATATGTGCAATATTCCTCAATACGAAAAAGGTACAAAATGAACCTCAAGAATCTTCAAGGAAAAAAAGATTCCTCAAAGATTGAGATTTCAAGAGTAAATCTTTAGAGAGATAATACAATGAAGGTTGAGTGCTATAGAGGAGCAACCCTAATAATTGCTCACTTTAGTTAATAGAAAAGCACTTAGTTAACTAAATAAAGAACTCATAAGTTTAGCTTAAGTGCATGAGAATAAATTAGACTAATAATTAATTGAAGGTTAATTAATTATTAGCTAATACCTAATTACTCTAACACCCCCCCTTAAGATAAACTTAGGGAGTAGCTAAAAACCCTAAAAAATAATGTATGATGGGTCTCGACAAACAAGGCCTAGTGAGGTACCCATGTACAAAAAAAAGATCTCTCAAAACTAGAGAAAAGGAAAAAACCACAGTGGGAGAAAAATCCTCTCCAAAAGAGAGAAAGGTGAATGAAGGACTGAAAAAACCTCCAAATCAAGGTGTGAAGGACTGAGAAGCCTCCAACCACACAATGTTCCAAAAAAGAGGAACATGTAGAACATCATAGAAGCACAAAGAAGTTGTAGACTGTTGTTGAATGAACTAATATAGTGCTAAAATGATGAACCTCCAAAAATAGGAATGCAATAGTCTCCATATGGTAAAAGATCCATCTCATCAAAATGCATGTAACCAGTCGCTAATGCATGCTGCATCTAAAAGTACATAGGAACAAGAACTAGATACGTAGATCACTCCAATGCAAAACCAAGGAAGCATTAGCACCAATAGTAGAAACCCCCCCATAATGCTGAAAAGGAAGAATCATGACAGGAACACTAAATCTATGTGAAACCAAGAAGTGCATGTAGGAGAAACAACCTGCTGATAAAAGGTTGTACAAACTGAGGCACACATGCATGCTGGAAAGAATCACTGGGATTCATCGATGTTGTGAAAGAGACACTCATTTGAAATAGGTGTGATGGAAAGCCAAAGGAAAAAATCAACCCCCCCATGACACTTTATATCATAGTGTGAATACAAAAGGCACAATAGGATAAGTAAATCCCCAAAAAATATACACCAGCAATGACACTTTATCTCAATGCATCTACAAAAAAGAATGTACATGAAAAATATGTCTACAATGCCCAAATAGGACAAAATATTGGAAATACATATAGAACAACCAAAAATGAGTCATCCCATACAAACAAAAATTTTATAGGAACTAAAACGTCCAAGTAATTCACTAGAGTGTGAAAAAACAAAAAACTGAATAAAATGTACCTATAGAGAAATTTGGAAAAAGTGCATGGATGGATGTGAAGAGATCTAAAATATGGTTACAGCGCCGTTGGAAATGCAAAAAATAGAGAAACTAGTCAAAAGTTACAAGCTCGGGACTAAAAACAGTACCTCTGACTTCAACAGACTATAGAATGCACCAACAACAAAAAAAAAAGTGATGATATTGTAAGAGAGGGGGACCACCGAGTGCAAGACCCCAAGTCATAGAGGGTCAAGATGCGAGAGGTTTCCCTAACTTACCTCAGCTAAGTGTAGTGTTTAGGGTATGGGGATGAGAATGATGAAGATTATAGAACCCTACGACCACTCGTTAATCCCAAGTTTTAAGGTGGGGCTAGGTGAGTCAATTTTTAGGTCCAACTCTATGCCTCAGGGAGCTCTCTTCCCGAGGATGTCAGCATGGATTCTGGACGACAGCATGGCACACTGACATCTCAAAGGTGCGTTGTCATCCATACGGTCAGACAATTGCTGAGACAAGGTTGAACTCGCTAAAATGACTAACAACCTAGCTTAACAACTTTTAAGAGAACACAACACTATAAAATATGAGAAGTACAAACGAAGGTGATAAAGTAGATATATCAAGGCTAAGGTGACGAAGACGATCTCATAGAAGAGCCTATTCACCAGCTAGCTCCACAAAGTGTGTCCACCTACACATAGCAAGAGAGAAAATGTTGGGTGGCTGTATACGGGCATGCCTCAGTCAGACCCCCATTTAGGTCTTCCCACCTCCACGAATAGCCAAGGAACGAGATAAAGAAGCAATGTAATGAAAAAAAATACAAGCACTACAAAAATAATACTATGCTACTCAACAAAGTGATAGAGGAGAGGAGAGGGAAGCTTACCACCTCCTCCAAGAGCCCTCAAGGTTGCTTGGGGGAGAAATAAGAAGAAATCAAGCCTCTACTGTAATGGTGTGGTCCCAAACGTGCTCTACTGAAGTGACAGAGTGTGATATTGCTGCAATGGAATGCTTGGATGCTTGGAGTGAATGTGTGAGTGCAAGAATGGCAACTTGATGTGTTGAAGAGTTCTTCCAACCTCCTCAATGCAAGTTCCAGGACTGAATATGAAGAAATGAGGAAGAAAACGGCCATATTCATGTCAGTTGGCCGAAGGAGGCGTTACAACTTCACTACCAATGGGAAGAGTAACACCTCTACTGGCTTAGTTTTAGGAATCTACCATGGACATAAGCATGCAACACAGACATCTGCGCGCCATGCGGGAATCCCTGATAGAAACACCTCCACCAACACACAAAATAGGCTCTATGTGGACTACCAATAGCAGGCTCAAGTAAATTTAAGCCTCCAACTTTGGTTTTCTAAAGTGTATAAAGGAAAAAAGGGGAATTGCGCCTAGGGTGCAAATTTTCTCGTATACATTTTTCCCCCACTTTAGTGAGCATGATTACTAATGAGTTCTCGGTAAAGTAGATCAAGAAGAGAGTAGGGTTAGAAAAGTATACCTGAATCGTCAAGGAAGTAGACCATGATTTGGTGAACCTGAAGATGTAGGGAAAACAAAGGGATCCATAGCTGCTCGAAACTATGCAGTTGGAACAACAAAGCACCTTACAAGCCCGTGAACCTACAAGGAGGCAATCCCCAAGATCTCTCACATGGAGGAATCCCCAAGGAAGCGAAATCCATAGAGTTAGGAAGTGGCGACACGTCTACCCACAGATAGAACATGTCAAAAGTAGTGATACGTCTACCCGCAGATAGAGTGTATCAAAACCGGCAACACATCTACCTGCACATAGAGCATTTCAAAAGTGGCAACATGTCTACCCATAGATAGAGCGTGTCTAAAGTGGCGACACGTCTACCCACAGATAGAGCGTGTCTAAAAGTGGTCGGTCACGCAGACCATAAAATTTTCAAAGGAGTCCCTCAGGAACCCTTCAAAAGGAGAGGGGGTCCACTGAAGGGATGTACTATTTAAAAAGTAAGATCTAGTCAGGCTGCCTCCAAGTTAGATGCAAAGACATGAATGGAACAAGTCTAGTCGGGCTGCCCCGAGGGTAGACATGAAAAAGTCCATTCATTGTAAAGGCTTTTGAAGAAAGGGTCCCTAGGGAACCCACTGTAAAGAAGAAGGGGGGTCCGCTCAAGGGACACACAATTCAAAAGTAGCTGCTCATCTTAGAATGATTCATCATCAAGGGATCCTTTTGAAAGATGTTCACTTCATCAAGGAATTTGAAAGGAAGGTCATGCCCTCATGTGAGAGGAAGTCAAAGCAGTTCCCACTTTAGAGGAAGGTCTTCAAATCCTTTCTTTACGAACCCGTGATGAAGGAAACACATTTTGTTAGGGTTCCAAGTTGAGAATGTGATTCTAAGGAAAAAAATTGAATACTTTCAAGAAAATATTTTTTGGCAACGAATACGTTTCTAGAAGTTGAAGCGTTGTCACACATAGGGGGGAAAACTCAAGCAAAGAAGAGTGAAAGATAAAGAGAAAGAAAAAGAGAAAAGGAAAATACAAATAAAGGACAAAGGGGGGTCTGGTTTAGTGGGGTTAGATCTGTCTGAGCTCATATAATAATAGGTAACCACAATGCAAGGAAAAATATCATCAATCCCCAACCAGATCAAGAAGAATGCACGGAAAACAAAGTAAAAATAAAAAATTGGGTCAACATGAAAGGGAAGCCTAAATTCCCCCAACACTTTGCATCATCCCCAATTTATTGAAAATAAATCACAAACATGGAAGAATGATGGTACAAATAGAAGAAGGTTTATGACACAAAAACCACACTTGTATCCAAGCACCAACAGGGGTGATGAGGGTCATCCAAGAACACATAGCATTAGTATGGGGGAACACATCACAAAAAACACACACACAAGATCAAGAAAAGGGGACCTCCCCCTAACACTGATCATCCAAGAGGTTGTCCCCAATCTAGATCCTCATAAGGGGAGGGAGGATGAGCTTGCAAGGGTGGAATGTTAAGAGGAGGGACATCCGGGCCTCTTGCAACAAGGGCCAAGGAAGAGGGCCCCTCAAGGTCCTCTCCGCTGAGTTCTTGTGGAGTCAAGGTTAGTGATTTTGTGAAGATCACCAACAAGGCCGAGACTTCATCCATGGAATTAAACATGCATTCCACGAGAGCATCATGCTTATTCTCAGTGGATGGCACATGTTGTGCTTGAGGTTCACTACTAAGCTAGCTAAATGACTCGGGAGTGGTGACGAACTCAAGGGAAGTTGGGATTGGTTGTCACAAGGAAAAAATAGGTCATCACAGGGCCACCTTGCGAAGAAGGTGGGATCCTCCCATGTCCTTCATTGTAAGAAGGACCAGCCTCTGCCTCCTTCCTAGGAGGAGATGAACTCCCCACAGACAAAGCTAGAGGTGCAAAGGAGGAGGAAAGAACTGCAACACATACGACCGAAGTGTTAACCATATCCATGAGCTTTGGGAAGGGCCAAATATTAAAAACAGACATTAGCAAAGGCATCTCTGCCGAAGGAGCGATAAACACCTATACCCATTTAGGGTTAGGCGCGTTTGTGCTTGCAATGGAAGTCAAGAGTGGATCAGCTTGAAGAGAAACAACAAGAAGGGAGAAAGGAGACATTGCAAGAGACAGGAGTGGTCATTCCTTCCTCCTTCTGTTGCAAGGTGGCCTACTCGGCCAGGAGAGCCTTTTTCTGGAACTTGCACTCACATGCAAGGTAGTTTCTATGACTCTTGGAGTTAAAAGCTAAAACTTGCGAAGGTATGAGAGGTTCCTGCTCGACCATAGGAACATCCACTATGGTCATTTTAGGTGAAGGAACGGGTTCCTATATAGGAGCAGGGGAGCAAGCTAAGGAGCAACATGAGGAGTCGACTTGAGAGCCTCTATAGCAGGCCTCTTTCCGCTCACTCCTTAGGGGAAAGAGCAGTAGGAGGTCGTGGATCAATTCTCTGTGAGAGCCTTTCTTTCTATTGTATAAGTAGTACCACGGTCCGTGAAATTCATTAGGGAAATCCACGATCCTAATCTTTGGTCTATGCCAAGGAGGCATCATCCGACTCAGAGGATAGCCACCAAGCTTGCTCATCCAGTACTCTTCCTAGGAAATGGGAGAGGATGGGGTAGTCCGGGAAAAGGTCATTTTCTCTTTACCTTGATGAGAAGGAGAGAGAGAGCTTCTATGGGATTCTCCTCCTTCAAGGAAGAGGGAGCAGACAAAATAGTCTTCTCTTTACCTTTACGGGAAGGAGAAGGGGCCGGCGTGGACTTCTCTTTCTCTCTTATAGGCTCCTTCATCTCATCTCAGGAAGAGGAGGTGACTGATTTTTCCACTACACAAAGGGTCATCCTTGGCTCCCCTTTACCCCCAATTTTATACTTCAAATAGTTTTTGTAAATTAGGTCTGTCCTTGGTGGAAGCGGACCAACCAGAGAGGGCCAAAAGTGATCCAATGAATACCCACCACGAGATACCAAAGGATGATATACGGTGTCATGTACTACATGCATGACACCCTCGTGGGAGAATTTTAGACACTTATGAATAACAGAGGCAACCCCATTCATGGAAGCTAGCCAAGGAATGCCTAGCTTCACTCTAAACAAGTCTGACTCTGGAATAACATCTAAGGCCGTGTCAACAGTCCTAGGTCCAACTAGGACATACAGAGTGATCAAGCCATAAGGTCTTAGATTCATACCATCGTGAGTACAGATGGTAGATCATGTTTCTCCATACTTTTCTTGTTGTAATGAGTTCAATACTAATGTTTCTTTAGTAATAACATTCACACAGCTCGCGGGGTCTATCAAGACTCCCGTCACAATGTTACCATTGACGCGAGCGAGAATGTAGAGAGGTGAAGGCTTGTTGTTTAAGGGTAGATCTTGTGTTGTAAATGTAATATCCAGAAAACTAGGTGTGGGTGGAACAGTAGAAGTTACCATGACCATGTTTACATAGGCCTTAGGTTGAGGAAAAAAATCAGTGGGATCGATAATCATGTTGGTAGAATGTGACGAAAATTGGTTCATGTATATCCACAATCCACTGTTAGCTTTCACCACTAATTTTTTAGTGTTTTGTTTGTTCCCATCGAGGCGAATGGAACCGTCCTCAATGAGGTCTTGTATCTCATGATGCAACAACATGCAACGTTTGGTATCATGTCTGTTAACATGATGGTACTGACAGTAAGCACTCCCATCGTACCAATTAGGATAGGGTTCCCTAATAGGCTTAGGGACCGGAAGAGTTATGATCTTATCCTTCAACAACTTTTGCAAGATGGAAGTGTAAGATTCAAACAACTTAGTGAATTTCCAGTTGCGTTTGAGGTCATTGTTATCGATAGTGGCTACTACATTCACAACGACCTTACCTTTTCTAGAGATTGATGCAATGGATTTCCCTTCAGAACGGGAGTGCAAGGAAGATTCCCTGAACTGAGCAATTGTTTGTTGATATTCTCATAAAGCTGCACACAGATGCGAGAAAGAAGGATATTTCATCAAGGCAAACTTCTCTTGCCAAGGCCTTTGTAAGTTCCCTATGAACACCTTCTACATGTTAGAATCAGGTAGTTGATATGAGATTTGTGAAAGAAGTGCTTGATAACGTGCTATGAAATCAGTAATCTTCTCATTGTCTCCTTGCTTACATTGGACGAGATCTGAAAAGGTCATCTTTGGCCTGATGTTTGCTTGGAACTATCTAATGAATTGATTAACAATTTGGTCAAACAAGAAAATAGAATTATCAGGAAAGGAATAGTACCACTCGAGGGCTGTGTCCTTGAGAGATCAGGGAAACAACTTAGCCATCAAGGCATCATGATGGAAGAAGTTAGTACAGAGAGCGTTAAAGGGAGACACGTGCGTCTGTGGATCTACCTTACCACCAAACTTCTCAAATTTTGGAATCTCCATTCCCTAAGGGAAGGGAGTGTTTAAGATGGCAACCAACAATGGACTATATCAGAAGAAAGGTTGGAAAATAGGTTGGGAAAAGGCCTAGGAAAGACTCGCTAACTAACTCTGCATCTTACCCATATTCTGAAGTAGAGTATTCATAATAGGGTCATTAGAAGACAAAGGGCTAGAGGAACCCCCTCTAGAGCCACCGCCAATTCCACCTCAAGAACCACCACTGGTATGACTTCTGCCAGAGCCACTACCAGAGCCATTGCCACTAGTAGAGCCACCGCTAGAACCACCACCACAACCTTTGCTCGAACCACCTCCGCTATCGAATCCACTGCCACTACCAAAGCCTCCACCACTTATTCTGCCAAGACCCTCACCACCAAAGATGATAGAAGGGGTAAAGCTAAATCCCAACGAGACCTTATTTACCTTGATAGTTTTTGGTTGATTAGGGACGAAAGGGATATTAAAGGAAGGGACCGCATCGACCATGTAGATAGAGGTGGGAGGCATTGATACTCCTAGTTGTCTCTGGTGTTCTTCGAAGGTGACTCCTTGTGCAAAACTAGAGTTGCTTGAAGGGGTGCACATTTCAGTGATACCGAAGAGACTACTTAGAAGCTCTACGCCTATTCGGTCTTTATCCATCATATGTGTTGTACCCCAAAATTAAAATTTTTGTTACACTTAGACATTTTGAAAAAATGAGTAAAAGTCTTGATAAATTTGTCAAAAAGGTCAAAATTTGGGTGTGTGTCTTGCATGAGGGGTAAAAATGTGAAAATTTCAAAATATAATGATCTGGGTCTGCTCAGAGCAGCCTAATCTACAAAAACAAGATCTCATTTTTTCACCCCTACTTTTTAGGAAAACTACTATTTTTAGAAATTTCCTAAAAACAGTAACTTTTTATGGGTTTCTTTTGAAATGGATATTGGAAATTTTTTCTAAAAATAGAAATTTGGTTTGTTAGGGTTCAAACTAATTTTTATTGGCTCAAAATACTTCCATATTAGGCTGGTGCATTTAGAATCTCAAAAAGATCAGTTTCACCCTAGTGGGTCTATTCTACTTTTTCAAAATCATATTAGGAGCTCTGAGGTCATCAATGGAGGTCAATCAGCTGTCGGACATCAGATTTGACACTCAAGCATTGAGCAATAGGTGAGTTGGTGAGCCAACACGAAGAACAAAGAAAGAAGGTGAAAATTGTGAAAAATATTCTAACACTACTTGTCATGGGCGCCCTAGGAGAGAATAGGCACCCATCTTTTTAGGGCATTAAATGTTGAAATTAGGGTTTAAGCCTCCAAGAAAATTTTCTCAGTTTTCTTCCAGCTCCGCAACGAATCCAACGGTGCAATCATCAGATCATCCAGCCATCCAGGATTCAAGATCAAACAGGGAGGATCAAAATAGAAGTCATAATGAAAAACATGAAAATCATCAAAATTTGACTAAGTCTGGGAACTTTGGGTGCCCCTAGTGAAGAAGGGCGCCCAACTTTTTGAAGGGGAAAATCTAGCAATTAGGATTTGCTAAAATGCTCAATCTCTCCAAAATTCAAATAGCTTCGTAGAGGATATCTTTGTTGGGACATTCAACTGGATGATTTCCAACAAATCTAGATCGAGCTCAGGGTATAGAATAAAGGTTCCAATGAGAAGAAGAAAATCAAATAAAATATTCTAAGTCTGGAGCAAATGGGTGCCCCAGAAGAAAATAGGTGCCCCAGCTTTTGGAGTATTAAATCTAACTTTTTAGTGAAGTTACTCCCAGAGAACCCCCTTCAAAATCTTCTCAACTTTGCGATAAGCCCAGCCATCAGCCAATCCGAGCTCCAGGTCACTAGATCTAATGAGATCATCTGTAGAAGAGAGTTGAAGAAATGTAAAAAATGGTTAAGTCTAGTGAGGTTGGGTGCCCTTGGAGAGAAAGGGCGCCCAAGGTTTTGAGCTCTGAAATGATGGAATTCACCAATGCAGCCTCCAAGATCACTTCATCAGATTCAGCCAAGCTCTCCAGTGAACCTTCCAGCCAGTCAATTGGATTCACGTAGCTCTTAGAATTAGAATCTCATTAGAAGATCAAAGGGAAAAGGAAGAACTTGAAAATCATAAAAATGGCTAACTCTGGACAAAATGGGTGCCCCTAGAGGAAATAGGCTCCCATGAATTTGAAGGCCTAAACGAAGTTTTTTGCTAGACGCCTCCAGAACGGTCTTTCCAAATTTAGTCAAGCTTCACAATGAATCATTCAACTCATCTGCCGGATCAACTGAACATCCATAAATCAGGATCAAACCAGGGGTCAAAATGGAAGAAAAGTTTAGAAACTCAGAAAAATGGTTAAGTCTGAATGAAGTAGGCACCTCTAGCCAAGAAGGGCGCTCAACTTTCAATGCCTTAGTGAAATTTTTGAAATTTTCAAAATTTTCAAAATCATGAGACAAAGAGAATGTCCAAGTTCATTGAACAACCCAATTTTAGGGTTTTAAAGATAAAAGAAAAAGAAAGCAAACCTATTTCAAACCCTAAGTCTATTTAACACCTTTCTTTCATGTAATTTTCATTATTTTTGCAGGCGTCATTTAAAGGAGAAAGTTGGAGCAGCAGATTTGAAGTTATATTTCATGATTCAAGAACTCAAGTTTGTTGGTTCTTCATTAAATTTTTTAGACCAGCAGCATAAGGCCTTTCTTTTTCATGCTTTTTCATCCAAAATATCAAATTTTTGAAGAAGAGGGCCAAGATATTCAATTTTCAGTCATCTGGGTTTTATCAACTCATTCTTCTAAAGAAATTTTCAAGAATTTCATCAAGTTGCAGCAGTTTCCTTTTATTTGCATGTCAGTGAAATCCTTAGTGCATTCAATTTTTGATCATTTGGGTCTTCTAAAATTAGTCTTTTGAAGAAAACCCATATCGTAGCTTTTTTCAAGAAAATTTTAAATTTTAGGGTTGGCTGCTTTTTCGATTAGCCATTAGTGTTTTTCAAATATGATCAACTAGGTTCATTTCTAATTGTATTCTGAACAAAACCCAAGTGCTAGCTTTTTTCATGAAAATTTGAAGAGATTAGGGTTTGCTGCTTTTTCAATCTAGAATCAAAATTTTCAAAAACAGATGATCTAGGTTGTCTTGCAACGAAATTCTAAGCAAAACCCATATCTCAGAAAATTTTTCAAAAATTTGTCCGTTGGAGGAAGCAAAATCAGCATTCTAAAAATAGTAAATTGCTCAAAACTTGTCTGAACATAGGCAAGTTTACAGTCATTCTTCAAGGTTTTCGAAATGGAGTATGCTCCCAATGTTTTCAAGATTGAATTAGCTCTCTATTGTGATTACATCAAAACAGCTGAGGCGGACTTGCATCAGTGTTTGATCTACACGCTTTAGAGAGAACAAGAAACACTTCAATTAGAAACTTGGAACACTCTAGACTCCTCGTAGCAACATCTATTCCTATATCAGTTCAAAGTCTTGAGTTCGTAATTGCTTGCATCAAGTGTTATAATCTGACTACATGGAAGATCCAATTAGTTGATGGCAGATTGATTTGCAATTTGAAACCTGATGTGATCGAGAAACGTTTCTCCATTCCCCCTTGGCCTAAAAGTGTCACTATCTCAAAGGGAGAATGTGAAAGGATATGGGAGATGCATAAAGAAAAATACAACAAGAATATTGTATTGAAGTGAATGAAAGAAGAACATAAAACTCTGCCAAGTCACCTTGCCATGATGTCAGCAAGATTTGAAAAAGCGGCCAATGAGTTCAAAGATTTCCTGAGATCAATTGCAAATGGAGAGGATATCTTAAAAAAATGTAACTTTTCTATTGATGGGATAGATGCACCGAACCGGAACACAGTTTCCTGCTTTTTAGCGGATGTGATTGAGATTTGAAATGACTTTCATCTAGAAGCTTTCTTTCTGCTTTCTTTCTATTCTTGGTGCGATTCTTATCCATTCTTTGAAGAAGAGAAAGAAGATAAATGTAATAGTTGGTGTTTCCTGCTTTTCTTGCTTTCTTAGGTCTTAGATGTTATCTTCTTTCTAGATTTAGAAATAAAGCTTGCTTGTTGAGCAAGCCCTAGATTGTGAAAGCAAGGAGATTTTAGGGTTCCCTACTCCTCTGATTGCCTATAAATAAGAGCCTTTGCTCATTAGTTTTCTTTAACCATGCTAGTGATAACAAAACGTTGAGCCTATTCAACAAGTCAATTGTTGAGTCTTTTTAGTTATTGTTGTTTCTATTGTGTAAGAACAAGTTTTGTAAGCCTCTTTAGCTACAAGCTCTTGTTCCAAGCATGTGTTTAGTTATTTTTGTTTCAGAAGTTTGAGAAATAAAATCATGAGCCTCCTTTTCCTTGGTATAACGTCTTAGATTTCTATTATTTATGTTATGATTTTATGATCTTAATTTCAACTTACACTGAAGTGTGTAGATGTATGTTGAGAAAGATTTTATTGAAGCACTTTGTTAGAAAATCAACCTTGTTCATTTCTAGTTTCTCTTGCTCTACATATTACTTGAGAAGTTAGAAACGTCTTTAGCTTAAGTTAGTTGTAGTTGAAGTTCTTCAATCAGAAAATCTCAACTATGGCATTTGTGTTTAATAAACCTTGTGCTTTAGCTAATCAAAAAGATAAGCAACTTAGTTTTTAGTTTACTTTCTTTCAACACCATCAAAAAGAGGGAGCTTTCCCTCCTAATTTGAAGAGAATTTTTACTATGCATAGCTGTTTGTTTCAAATATGCATTCTAGAGGTGTGAATTTAAACACCAACAGTTTTCTGGTGCCCACCGTGGGGCACGAGGCATTAAACAACAAAGAAAGCTTAGGCTTTATGTCACGGGTATGACTCTCTAGCGTCCTACTACTCCAGTTCAACAACCTGATCTTACACCTCCAGTTATCTAGCCGAATTTCTAGATAATTGAAGGAGAGCAAGTAGACATCATCAGCAGCCTAAAGAATTTCATCTTTGAGAAGAAGGAGACCCCTGCTCAGTGGAGAAACATTGTTGTTATTCTAGACAAGGAGGAAGAGAAAGCCGATATTGCAACTGAAAGACCAGTCTTTCCACATACACTCTCTAGCGTGGGTTATCTAGCCGAATTTCTAGATCAAGTAGACATCATCAGCAGCCTAAAGAATTTCATCTTTGAGAAGAAGGAGACCCCTGCTCAGTCATATTCTAGACAAGGAGGAAGAGACATATTGCAAAAAACCAGTCTTTCCACCACCTACGTTCCACAGATACAAGAGGAGTTGATCCTCTTCCTTCCGCAGAGACATCCATCATCAGAAGTTGAGAAGAAGCTATCCTAGACATATTGCAACTGAAAGACCAGTCTTTCCACCACCTACGTGGGTCTAGAAAATCCTGACATACATAGTCTATACAAGGAGGAGAACAAGAAAAAATCCACTCTTCCAAGAAGAAGTTGATCCTTTCCTTCCGCAGAGACATCCTACAGAAGTTGGAGAGCTATCCAACATAGTTCCTAAATTCAACACCGTACCTGTGTTTGAGGAAGAACCCAAAGCAATGGGTGATAATAATAACAACAACAACAACCACAATCGCAATCGAAGAAGAGGTCCCCCACTGCCTTGGGGTGATCATATCGGACCTTTGGCCCTACGAGCAAATCATGAATTACCTAAGGGGTCGAGAAAGAACTTTCCACAGTTCCAAGGTGATGGAAGTCAACATCTTAATGATCATCTTTTAGCCTTTTCAAAGGCTTGTGTTGTTTTGCATGTAGCTCATGAAGATATTATTGTACGTCTCTTTGTTGAGACCCATGGGAGCTGCTGCCGAATTGTTCAATCACCTGGAGCTAGGTTGCATAACCAATTGGGATACTATGACCGAGAATTTTCTTGCAAGGTTCAAGCCAGTTGAAGATAGCCACCAGTTGTTCGCCCAACTCTCAAATTCAAAGGAGGATAACGAATCGATGAGGGAGTTTGTGGCAAGGTTTAACCACCTAGTCACTCGTCTTTCATACACACTCAATCCATTGCCTGAGATCATGTTAAGCAGTTTTTTCAATGCTCTTCTAGCAGAGATAGCCTTTATCCTAAGATCAACTAACGAGATAGAACTGGAAGATTCACAACAAGGTGCCATAGAAATTGAAGACAACATGATCACTTCAGGAAAGATCAAAGGAGATGCCATCAGGCCTCTGGTTCAAAGTTCTATCGACCCATTACTTCAAAGGGTTTCCAATGAAGTAACTATTTTTAAGAGGCAATTTCCTATACATCCTACACCTATTGCTCAAGTTGGACCACCACCCGCCTTGCCTGTGCCATAGCCGTATCAAGCACCACAACAACCATATCAACCTCAATAGCCATACCAGCCGAGGAGAAATAACTTTCAGCCTTACAACAATTATAGGCCACGAGGGCCACCTCCACCAAGGAAAGTGGCTGACAATACAAAAAATGTTGTGTTTTGTTCTTTTCATGATTCCACTGAACATACCAGCGCCACTTGCTCTGAAAATGTTAGAATGAATGAGATAATGGGATATGTCGAAACTACACCTGCACCAAGTTTCATACCAACCCCAAGTTTGAATGTTTTCTTACCTCAATCAGAAAACTTTGATGGCGACTCTACAACAAGCTACTTTGAAAGTGAACCCAATTTTGAAGATCAAGAAGAAGATTTCCATCAGTACTCTCTTGCAGTAAATCCTGAGAATCACATCACTCCTTTGTTCACAAGAGCTCAACATCTGAAGGCATAGAGAGAAGAAGAAGAAGAGAGACTGAAGGTACAAAAAGACAAAGAAAAAGGAAAAGGAGTATCTTCTACTTCTAATGTTAAGTCTTCTCAAGAGAACTTGAAAGCAGTAGTTGAAGAATCGTCCTCAACAAATTTTGATATTGTAGATTCCTTGATGAAAAACAAAGTGCAGATTTCTCAGTTAGAGTATCTCCAAGATCATCCAGAACAAGTGGAACAACTTCTCAAATTTGTGAAGAAAGGACCTGTCAAGCAACCCACATTGTTCGAATCATCCGTTCCGGCGGAAGACAAGCCTAAGCCCTTCTATATTTCTCTGTATATAGGGGGTTACAAATTGAGAAATTGTATCATTGATTCTGAAGCTTCAGACAACATCATGCCTCTACAAGTGATGAATTCTCTAGGACTTTCGTGCACCAAGACAAGGGACAAATGTTACTCACTAGAGTCCAAGCCAGTGTCGTTGGTCAGACAATTAAAGGATGCTCAAGTGAGGTTGGTAGCCTATCCTGAAAAGAAAATCATGATGACCATCCTAGTGGCGGACATTCCAGCTAGCTATGGGATGCTATTGAGCAGAAGCTTTTGCAAAGACCTCAATGGAGAGATTCAAATGGATTGGTCCTCTGCAAACATTCCATTGAAGAATGGAACTTTCATGTTGGAACCAGAACCCAAGTCTTGATTTGCGGTGGTGAAGTCTCAAGATCCTCAAGCTCAAGTTCTATATCAAGAAACGGGTCTTGGTACTTATGCCATGCTGTCAGAGATACTTGAAGAAAGTCAAGAGATCGTGTGTACCGCAAAGAAATCAGTAGAAGATCCTAAACTATGGACTTTGTAGTTTGATGGTAGTTCTACTATTGGTTCAGGAGTAGGAGTTGTGATAAGTTCTCCTAAAGGATGCTTGTATCCATTTGCATACCGCTTGCCATTTGAATGTACGAACAACACAGTGGAATATGAGGCACTTTTACTAGGTCTCAAAAATGCAAAGGACATGGGTATTAAACATCTTAGGGTCGAAGGTGATGTGGAGCTCATTGTAAAGCAAGTTAGAGATCAATTTAGAGTGAAAGTAGATTGTCTTCGACACTATAGAAATAGGTTGTGGAATGCAATAGATTGGTTTGAAGCTTTTGATATTGAGTACATTCCACATCTAGAAAATAGCACAGCGGATTCCCTCACGGTGTCAGCCTCACTTTTCATGCCACATTCTAACTTCTATCAAAATGTATTTTCCATTGAGTTAATATACATGCCAGCTATACCTGACAACTATAATAATTGGCAAGTCTTTAATGACAATGATCACATCAAGGAGTTTCTTGTTATGGGAGATAATTTCAAAGAATTGTTCTTTGAGGGTGGTTCATTTACTCACAGAGAAGTAGTAACAAAAGTCTTAAATGTGCCAAAGATTGTTGAAGACAAAGAAAGTCCAGAAGAACCAGATTCAAGCATAATCCAGTTGAAAGGAAATAAAATTCCCAAGGGCTTGGTTTCCTTGGAGAATATTTTTGATAGGAACAACAGATACATTAAAGATCAGAGAAACTCAAGTGAAAGAACCTCTGCCAAATATCAACAAATCAATATTGGAACAGTTGACAAGCCTAGACTTGTTAATCTAGGTACATGCTGCACTACAGAGGAAAGTGAGAGGTTCATCTCTTTGTTCAAGCAATACCGAGATGTGTTCGCCTGGTCATATGAAAATTTGAAAGTTTTCACACCAAGAGAATTGTCTCACACAATTCCTCTTCAACCTGAAGTGAAGCCCTTTAGGAAAAAGAAAAGACACTACAATCTGCAGATTCAAGATACCATCTATGCGGAAATCCAGAAGATGGTGAATGCAAAGATCATCTTTCTGATCCATCATTCCACTTGGGTGTCAAATATAGTTCCTGTGCACAAGAAGAATAGAGAAATTAGAATTTGCATAGATTTCAGCAACTTAAATCAATCATCGCTCAAGGATAATTATCCTTTTCTGATCATGGAGCACACCTTACAGACGGTTACCAGTTCAGAGATATTGTCCTTATTGGATGGTTTTTCTGGTTACAATCAAATTGCAGTAGCTGAGGAAGATCAGTATAAGACGACGTTCACAACCTCATGGGGTACATTTGCATATGAAAGAATTCCCTTCAGCCTCATCAACGCCGGTGCTACATTTCAAAGATCCATGGATTTGGCATTTGGAGACTTGAGGAATAAAGTAATTGTTGTCTATCTAGACAACCTCACTATTTTATCGAAGACATAAGGAGATCATTTTTCACATGTAGGGAAAGTCTTCAAGAGATGCAAATACCACAAAATATCGTTGAATCCCAAAAATTCTATCTTTGCGGTGACGGAAGGCAAGTTGCTTGGCCACATCGTCTCCAAGGAGGGAACTCAAATTGACCTAAGCTGGGTTGAAGCTATCAGAAGTTTGTCTCTTCCAACAAGTAGAACAGGAGTACATTCTTTCTTTGGTAACGTAAATTTCATATGAAGATTTGTGCCAAATTTTTCTAAGTTGACTAAAGATATATCTGCTATGATGAAGAAGAAGATTGTTTTCAAGTGGACGAAAGAAGGGAAGAAGGAATTTGTAGAAATAAAAGAAGCCATCAATCGAGCTCCAGTGCTAGTCTATCCTAATTTTGAAGAGGATTTTATCCTTTATTGTTATTCATCAGAGCATACTCTATCTGCCATTCTGACACAAAAGTTAAATGAAGAAAATGAGTCCACAATAGTTTTCATGAGCTGCAGTTTCAAGGATAGTGAATCACGATACTCTTAGATTGAAAAGAATGCCTATGTAGTAGTTTGAGCGGTAAAGAACTTCAGATTTTATATCTTGAATTCACACACCATTGTATATGTCACAAATCCAGCAATGAAAAGCGTGCTAACTCAGCAAGAGATGGGCTCGAAGAGAGGTAACTGGGTCGTGAAAGTGCAAGAATATGACTTGGAGATCAAGCCAAACAAACTCGTCCGCAGGAGAGGTCTTTGTCAATTGATAGCGGAGGATGGTGATAAGAAGTTTCTAGCCAAAGGTATACCTAAAATTAAACACAAAGAAAAGGAGGACCTTCCAATGGTCTTACTAATCAAATCCTTAGGAGAGTGGTTTATTGAGATATGGTATTACCTAACTTATGGTGATTTCCCAAGTCACCTAAACAAGCCACAGAAAAGAACGCTAAAGTTGAAAGCACAAAATTATGTAATCATCAACAACGTTCTGTACAAGCGAGGGATTGATAGAACCTTCTTGTTGTGTGTCACCAAGGATCAACAACGACATTTGTTAGAAGCTTTTCATAGTCAAGCATGTGGTGGTCACTTTTCTTCAAAGGTGACGGATTTCAAAATCTTGTGGGCATAGTTCTTTTGGCCGACCATGTTCTGCGATGCATATGAGTGGGTGCATAAATGTCAGTTGTGTCAGCATTTTGTTGGCAAGGCGAAGTTGGCAGCCACTCCTCTCAGGCCAGTTGCTATAGACGCTCCATTTTAGCAATGGGGTTTAAATTTTATTGGTCTGATCAACCCATGATCCAACAAGGGGCATATTTATGTCCTTACAACCACTGATTATTTCACTAAATGGGTTGAGGCCATTCCCACCAAGCGAGCTACGTCTGAAGTCATGTGTGAGTTCTTGAAGGAAAACATTGTCACGCGCTTTGGGGTGCCTCACAAAATTGTGACAAATAATGCAACATGTTTCTCATCCGAGGAGCTAATGGAGTTTTGTTTCGATCATAGTATCACTCTATCTCATTCATCAGATTATTACCCCCAAGGTAATGGACAAGCTGAATCATCGAATAAGAACATTGTCACAATCATCCACAAGTTGGTTGATTCCAGTCAATGAACTTAGCACAAGAAACTCTATGATGCTCTCTGGGTCGACAGAATTACTTCGAAGAGAGCCATTGGTACCTCACCCTTTATCCTCCTATATAGTATGGAAGCAATGATACCTATCACGTTGGAGTTGTCCACTTTGCAGCTGGCGACCACAGTAGAAGATGGAGAATTCACAAATCCTATTCAAAAATGCATTATGTACCTGACAAAGCTTCAAGAAGAAAGGGTGGAGGTGGTGGATAGAATCACTCAGCACTAGGAGCGAGTGAAGAAAAATTTTGACAAGAAAACTCAATAATGAGATTTCAAGGTTGGAGATCAAGTCCTCCTATGGGATAAGAGACATGAGCCCAAGGGAATGGACGACAAATTTGATTCCTTGTGGCTGGGACCTTTCGAGATTCACGAGCTCACAAGAAAGAACACCTATATTCTCTTGTGCTTGGATGGAAGTCTCCTCCCTCAACCACACAGTAGGCAGTACCTGAAGCACTTCGTCCCTTCAGGGGTCAAGTAAGTCTTGTTAAATTTGTCAAAAATGTCAAAATTTGGGTGTGCATCTCTTGCATGAGTGGTAAAAACATGAAATTTTCAAAATCTGACGATCTGGGTCTGCTCAGAGTAGCCTAATCTACAAAACCTAGATCTCTATTTTTCACCCCTACTTTTTAGGAAAACTACTATTTTTAGAAATTTCCTAAAAATAGTAACTTTTTCTAGGTTTTTCTAGGTTTCTTTTGAAACGAATACTAGCAAAAATTTCTAAAAATAGAAAGTTGGTTTGTTAGGGTTCAAAATGATTTTGATTGGCTCAAAATACTTCCATATTAGGCTGGTGCAGTCAGAATCTCAAAAAGATCAGTTTCGCCCTAGTGGGTCTATTATGCTTTTTCAGAAGTATATTAGGAGCTTTGAGGTCATCAATGGAGGTCAGTCAGCTGTTGGATGTCAAATTCGACACTCAAGCATTGAGCAAAAGGTGAGTTAGTGAGCCAACACAAAGAACAAAGAAAGAAGGTGAAAACTGTGAAAAATATTCTAACACTGCTTGTCATGGGCACGCCAGGACATAATAGGCACCCATATTTTTAGGGCATTAAATGTTGAAATTAGGGTTTAAGCCTCTAAACAAAGTTGCTCAGTTTTCTTCTAGCTCCGCAACGAATCCAACTTTGCATTCATCAGACCATCTAGTCTTCCGGGATTCAAGATCAAACAGGGAGGATCCAAACATAAATCATAATGAAAAACATAAAAATCATCAAAATTTGACTAAGTCTGGGAACTTTGGGCGCCCCTGGTGAAGAAGGGTACCCAAATTTTTGAAGGGGAAAATCCAACAGTTAGGGTTTGCTAAAATTCTCAATCTCTCTGGAATTCAAACAGCTTCGCAACATATATCTTTGTCAGGACATTCAACGAGCTGATTTCCAACAAATCCAGATCGAGTTCAGGGTATAGAATGAAGGTTCCAATGAGAAGAAGAAAATCAGATAAAATATTCTAAGTCTAGAGCAAATGGGTGCCCCAAAAGCAAATAGGCACCCAAGCTTTTGGAGTATTAAATCTAACTTTTTGGTGAAGTTACTCCCAAAGAACCCCCTTCAAAATATTCTCAGCTTCGCGATAAGCCCAATCATCAGCCAATCCAAGCTCCGCATCACCAGATCTGATGAGATCATTTGTAGAAGAGAGTTGATGAAGAAATGTAAAAAATGGTTTAAGTCTGGTGAGGTTGGGCGCACCTGGAGAGAAAGGGCGCCCAAGGTTTTGAGCTCTGAAATGATGGAATTCACCTATGCAGCCTCCAAGATCACTTTGTCAGATTCAGCCAAGCTATCTAGTGAACCTGTCAACTAGTCAATTGGATTCACATAGCTCCCAGAATAAGAATTTCATTAGTAGATCAAAGTGAAAAGGAAGAACTTGAAAATCATAAAAATGGCTAACTCTGGACAAAATGGGCGCCCCTGGAGGAAATAGGCTCCCACGAATTTGAAGGCCTAAACGAAGTTTTCGCTAGAGACGCCTCCAGAACGGTCTTCCTAGATTCAGTTGAGCTTCACAATGAATCATTCAGCTTGTTCGCCGGATCAACTGAACATCCAGAAGTCAAGATCAAACCAGGGGTCAAAATGGAAGAAAAGTTGAGAAACTTAAAAAAATTGTTTAAGTCTGAATGAAGTAGGCGCCTCTAGCCAAGAAGGGCGCCCAACTTTCAATGCCTTAGTGAAATTTTCAAAAAATTCAAAAATTTCAAAATCATGAGATGAAGAGAATGTCCAAGTTCATTGAACAAGCCAATTTTAGGATTTTGAAGATAAGAGCAAAACAAATCAGACCTATTTCAAACCCTAAGTCTATTTAACACCTCTCTTTCATGTAATTTTCATTATTTTTGTAGGTGTTATTCAAAGGAGAAAGTTGGAGCAACATATTTGAAGTTATATTTCATGATTCAAGAACTCAAGTTTGCTGGTTCTTCATTAAATTTTTCAGACCAGAAGCATAAGGCCTTGCTTTTTCATGCTTTTTCATCCAGAAGATCAAATTTTTGAAGAAGGCCAAGATATTCAATTTTCAGTCATCTGGGTTTTATCAACTCATTCTTCTGAAGAAGTTTTCAAGAAGTTCATCAAGTTGCAGCAGTTTCTTTTTATTTGTATGTCAGTGAAATCCTTAGTGCATTCAATTTTTGATCATCTAGGTCCTCTCAAATTAGTCTTTTAAAGAAAACCCATATCACAGTTTTTCAAGCAAATTTCAAATTTTAGGGTTGGCTACTTTTTCGATCAGCCATCAGTAGTTTTCAAATATGATCAACTGGGTTCATTTCTAATTGTATTCTAAACAAAACCCAGGTTTCAACTTTTTTCGTGAAAAATTTGAAGAAATTAGGGTTTGCTGCTTTTTCAGTCTAGAATCAAAATTTTCAAAAATGGACGATCTGGGTTGTCTTGCAACAAAATTCTAAGCAAAACCCATATCTCAGAAAAAATTTCAAAAATTTGTCCATTGGAGGAAGAAAAATCAGCATTCTAAAAATAGTAAATTGCTCAAAACTTGTCTGAACATACACGAGTTTACAGTCATTCTTCAAGGTTTTCAAAATGGAGTATACTCTCAATGTTTTCAAGACTGAATTAGCTCTATCATGATTACATCAAAACAACATAGACAAACTTGCATCACATCAAGCCGGTGTTTGATCTACATGCTTTAGAGAGTGCAGACAACACTTCAATTAGAAACTGGGGACACTCTGGACTCCTTGCAGCAGCATTTATTCCTATATTAGTTTAGAGTCTTGAGTTCGTAATCGTTTGCATCAAGCGTTATAATCCGGCTACAAGGGAGGTCCAGTTAGTTGATGGAAAATTGATTTGTAGTTTGAAACCTGATGTGATCGAGAAATGTTTCTCCATTCCCCCTTGGCCTGAAAGTGTCATTATCTCAAAGGATGAATGTGAAAGGATATGGGAGATGCATAAAGAAAAATGCAACAAGAAGATTGTATTGAAGTGAATGAAAGAAGAACATAAAACTCTACCAAGTCACCTTGCCATGATGTCAGCAAGATTTGAAAAAGCGGCCAATGAGTTCAAAGATTTCCTGAGATCAATTGCAAATGGAGAGGATATCTTAGAAAAACACAACTTTTTTATTGATGGGATAGATGCACCGAACCGGGACACAGTTTCCTGCTTTTTAGCAGATGTGTTGAGATTTGAAATGGCTTTCATTTAGAAGCTTTCTTTCCACTTTCTTTCTATTCTTGGAGTGATTCTTATCCATTCTTTGAAGAAGAGAAAGAAGATAAATGTAATAGTTGGTGTTTCCTACTTTTCCTGCTTTCTTAGGTCTTAGATGTTATCTTCTTTCTAGATTTAGAAATAAAGCTTGCTTGCTGAGCAAGACCTAGATTGTGAAAGCAAGGAGATTTTAGGGTTCCCTACTCCTCTTATTGCCTATAAATAAGAGCCTTTGCTCATTAGTTTTCTTTAACCATGCTAGTGATAACAAAACGTTGAGCCTATTGTGTGTTCTATTTGTTATTCAAGTGTTGTTCAATTGTTTTATGATAGTGAATTGTTGAGTCTCTTTTAGCCAAAAAGTAGTTATTGTAATTGTTGTTCCTATTGTGTAAGAACAAGTTTTGCAAGCCTCTTTAGCTACAAGCTCTTGTTCCAGGCATGTGATTAGTTATTTTTGTTTCAGAAGTTTGAGAAATAAAATCATGAGCCTCCTTTGCCTTGGTATAACGTCTTAGATTTCTATTATTTATGTTATGCTTTTATGATCTTAATTTCAGCTTACATTGAAGTGTGTAGATGTATGTTGAGAAAGAGTTTATTGAAGCACTTTGTCAGAAAATCAACCTTGTTCATTTCTAGTTTCTCTTGCTTTGTGTATTACTTGAGAAGTTAGAAACATATTTAGCTTAAGTTAGTCGTAGTTGAAGTTCTTAAATCAGAAAATCTCAGCTGTGGCATTTGTGTTTAATAAACCTTGTGCTCTAGCTGATCAAAAAGATAGGAAACTTAGTTTTTAGTTTACTTTCATTCAACGCCATCAGCATGAGGGAGCTTCCCCTCCTAATTTGAAGAGAAATTTTACTGTGCATAGCTGTCCATTTCAAATACGCATTCCATAGGTGCGAATTTAAATGCCAACAATATGTTTTAGTTCACTAACAACCCGAGTGGCTTTAGCCATCTTCGGATTTCTTTCCAAATGATTTTCAAGGTCGTCCAAGCCCTTTGTAAGGGCAAGAAACATATTCAACAGGGATTTGAACGGCCTCATGCTCGTCCACTGATGATGGTGTGGGGGACGCGGGAGGAGTGGGGATGTGATCAGTTTCGTCAGTGAATCCCATCTCACCCCTCGACACCTACTCCCGCGCAACCAAACTGACGGTGGGACTAGAGAAAAGGCCGGTAGAGATACCAAGCAAGACCTTCATTCTATCCATCGGGAGGTGTCGTACACTTCTCCTTACAATATGCCCAGAATTTGTGGACTGGGTTGTGATGCTCATAAACCTTCACAAGGCTCGAGAACACAACAATCACTAAGTAATCGAGGGAAGCCTCAACACCAACAGATGAACAAACATTGGTTCACGTCGGGTTCACCAAAAATGTAAGAGAGTGGGACCACCGCGTGCAAGACCCCAAGTCATGGAGGGTCAAGATGCGAGAGGCTGCCCTAACTTACGTCAGCTAAGTGTAGTGTTTAGGGTATGGGGATGAGAATGATGAGGATTATAGAACCCTACGACCACTCACCAATCCCAAGTTTTAAGGTGGGGCTAGGTGAGTCAGTTTTTAGGTCCAACTCTGCACCTCAGGGAGCTCTCTGCCTGAGGACGTCAGTGCGGATTCTGGATGACAGTGCGGTGCACTGGCGTCTCAAAGGTGCGCTATCATCCGTATGGTCAGACAACAGCCGAGACAAGGTTGAACTCGTTGAAATGACTAACAGCCTAGCTTAACAACTTTTAAGAGAACAAAACAACACTATAAAATATGAGAAGTATAAATGAAGGTGATAAAGTAGATATATCGAGGCTAACGTGACGAAGACAATCTCATAGAAGACCCTATTTGCCAGCTAGCTCCACAAAGTGCGTCCACCAACACATAGCAAGAGAGAAAATGTTGGGTGGCTATATAGGGGCTTGCCTCAGTCAAGCCCCTGTTTAGGTGTTCCCACCTCCATGGATAGCCAAGGAACGAGATAAAGAAGCAATGTAATGAACAATAATACAAACACTACAAAAATAGTACTATGCTACTCAACCAAGTGATAGAGGAGAGGAGAGGGAAGCTTACCACCTCCACCAAGAGAACTCAAGGCTACTTGGGGGAGAAATGAGAGGAACTCAAGCCTCTGTTGCAATGGTGTGGTCCCAAACGTGCTCTATCATAGTGATAGAGTGTGATATTGTTGCAATGGAATGCTTGGATGCTTGGAGTGAATGTGTGAGTGCAAGAATGGCAACTTGATGTGTTGAGGAGTTCTTCCAACCTCCTCAATGCAAGTTCCATGACTGAATATGAAGAAATGACGAAGAAAACGACCATATTCGTGTCGGTTGGCTGAAGGAGGCGTTACAACTTCACTGCCAATGGGAAGAGTAACGCCTCTGTTGGCTTAGCTACAGGAATCTACTAGGGATGTAAGTGCACCGCGTGGGTGTCCTCGATAGAAACGCCTCCACCGACATGGAAAATAGGCTCCACATGGACCGCCAATAGCAGGCTCAAGTAAATTTAAGCCTCCGAATTTGGTTTTCTAAAGTGTATAAAGGAAAAAAGAGGAATTGCGCCTAGGGTGCAAATTCTCTCTTATACAAATACCCAAACCATTGTAAAGTTGGCGAAACCAACGTTTTGACGATATCTCGTTTTCTTGATTTCAACTCTGTATGTCTAAGTTATGCCGAAAAGAAAAAAAATTGCCCTCTAAGGCTAAATGAAGGGCTAGGAGGGGGCAAGGGTTGTCTATATGACTAATGTCATGCTAATGTTAGCATGATGTCAGTGGAATATTCGTGGGAATATTCCAAGCTTGAAAAAAATCTCCCCCCTAAAAAAGTAAAACGAATTTTTTTTGAGTTGCCAGAAAAATCAAATTGGCTAGAAAAACTTTGATGTCGCTAGAATAAGTTTTTTGCCACCTGGAAGAATTTGCATGGTGTTGGAAAAATTTGTGATGTTGGGGAAAATTTGGAGGTGGTCGAAAAACTCTTTGAAGGTGGCAAAAAAAATTTTGGTCGCTGGCAAAGCTAAAGCGACAACTGGATTTATTTTTGTGTGGCTGGAAAACTATGAAGACTGTCGCTAGGGTCTGTGTGGTCGTCGTCGGTGGCAATAAAGGCCGTCGGGAGACACACAGAGACCTCCAGCGGGTACATGGGCCCACAAGGCTTACAATTTGTAGGTACCCTATGGGTACCAAAAATTAATGCCTCCCCCCACAAAAAACAAAAAGTTGCCCTTTTTTTTAATTTTAAAACTTTTATGAATTTTTTTTTTTGAAAAAAGAAGAAATTATAAAATAAAGAAGCCGACCCTGTGCCTTGTTTTATTAATTTTTTTTTCAATCCGCATACACAGGGTTGTACGGGGACTGTACAAGTCCTATGCAACAATATTTTGCCTCAGATGCTCTCAATGTCGAAATAGGGCGAATTTATAGTCAAAATTCATGGAAACAACCTCCTGAATCCAATGGAGAGGTCCTTTTTGCGCCAAAATGCACTGAAAATGTAGCTACCCTCTGAATAAAAAAAAAGCAATCACTTCAAAGCCTCACAGATATGACCTTAGGAATCCAAATCAAGCCAAACAAAAGGAAAATATGACTTTCTCGACAACTCTGAATCCAACGGTGAGGTCGTTCTCATGCCAAAATGCACCAAAATAATGCCCACCTCCAATTTACAAAAAAACAAAGTGGATTCCAAATCTGACGCTTGTAACCCTTGTTGAAGAAAAAATCTCATAAATCGAGAAGGGGTTCGCTGGATTGAGGCTCTGATATCATTTTAGAATTGTGAAAAACATGAGCCACATGATCAAACAATGAACAAAGACACTTTCAACACAAGATATTTGCAAACAATATATGCAATATTCCTCAACAAGAAAAAGCTATAGAAGAACCTCAAGAATCTTCAAGGAAAACAAAAGTGTTATATAGGAGCAACCCTAATAATTGGTCACTTCAATTGACAAAAAAGAACTTGGTTAACTAAATAAAGAACTCTTAAGTTTAGCTTAAGTGCGTGAGAATAAATTAGACTAATAATTAATTATTAGCTAATGCATGATTACTCTAATAGATGTTAGAGCCCTAACATGTATTGAATTTATGTCAGATGATCAATTCATCACCACCAAAGAATTCAAAGACTTCCTCCAGAAGAATAAAGGTGAGGCTTTCAAGAAAAACATGGAGGAAGCAAAGACAAAAATAACAAAAGAAAATAAGGATGAAATTATTTCCCAAATATGGGTTGAGATCAATGTTGACTTGGAGAATTTGACCCCAAAAAAGGAAAGAGAAATTGTGAGAAAAATGTGGGTGTTTGTTGTTGGAGGGGTGGGATATATCATTGATACCATAAGAAGGCAAGAAGGTGACAACCCAGTGTTGTCTTATGAGGAACAAGAAGATGCATTTTATTTTGGGTTAGGTTTTAATACAAGGCATAAGACCTTGGTAATTTGGTCCATTTTTCTTGAAATAAATAAGCCCCAAGTGATCAATAATACAAATGAATTAATTGACAAATTGATTTTTAGAAGATGGGGGGATACCAGTGCATGGAAAGCAACAACGTTAATAGTGAACACAACTATGTTCACTGAAGAATTTGTGAGGAAATTAGAATCAGACCTAGCTAAAGTGAATTCTTTGAATTTGAAGCTTCAGGAGCAGGTTAATGTTGTTATAGGACTAATTCCACCTCCTTAAGTTGTGGTGGATGGTAAGGAAAGTCAAGATAAGATGGATTTGACTTTAGAGGTCAACAATTTGAAGGAGCTCAATGAGAGCAAGGAAAAGATTTTAGAGGTTATGGATAGCCTATTAGGTCATGGGTTATCTTGCATCCTTGGTCATCTTGAGATTGCTTGGAAGGGATAAACACAATAACTAATATTCATGCTATCCATGTCTAAGTAAAAGTTTAGCTCAAGAGCCTTCAATATGTTTGAAGCCTTAAAATTCAATTAATTGCCAAGATGATTGATAGGGCTAATTTTGATATTAATGCTCCAAGTAATCTACTAGCCATTTTTGAAAACTCAAGTGCTTTTGAAGGTAATTTGATTGTTTGTGAGAGTTTTCAAGTAGCTATGGAGCAGTCCTTGGAATCTTTTGAAGAGTTGGAGAGGGGTATAATGCCCCAAAAAAATTAAGGATGGGGAGGTTAAGGATTACAAATCATGGAGGTTTTAATTCAATAGTATCTTGTTTGTCCTCCTGAGTGCCATTTTTGCAAATGATAACATAGACATGGATAAGTGCAATGTTGCAATGGATAGATTAAGAAAATTGGAAGTAGGTCTAATAAAGTTTTATGAGGCTACAAAGAGATGGACAAATGAGGAATATTCTTCTCATCTAAATTATGTCAAGCAAATTATAGCCTTTCCTTGGCATTCATAAAGTACCTTTGCAACATGGGTGGAGAAGTAAACTGACAAAATCATGCATCTACCCAATTTTGTCTTATTATGCATATCAAAGGAGTATCTTCTGCAGTGGCTTTTGCAACTATTTTGTCTTCCAATGTTATACCTTTTTGTCTTATTACAAGGTAGTTGTACCAATTTTGATTTGATCCTTTGAACAAGTTGTCAAATGAAAATGTGACATCTATTCATGGCTCTAAGCTTGTTTGCTCCCTTGTGTCTATAAAAGGAAATTCCAAGCCATTTTTGAGGATCTTGGATTTTTTTATAATTAGAAAGCTATGTCTTAGATTGGTTAGGTATTGTCTAGGTTTCTTGAGGAAAAAGAAGTGAATGCAAATGTCAATATCTCTATTTATCAATACACAAATTCAAAGATACATAATATATTTTGAAAAGGTTCAAAGGCAATTGTCTCCATTGTATATTTTACTTCTCTTATGAATGGAATTGACAAGGATCTTTTGGGGTTCATCTTTGCATTATGGTGCAATGAATGTTTATTTTGTTGCTTCTATTAAAGTAATAGATAATTTGCTATATTTGAAATATTGAGTCTTAAAATGTTTAGGGATTGTTAAGAAGAATTGAATATGAACCTAAACACATGAAATATTATTGTAATGCAATAATAAGTAGATTTTCATTGAATTTGTTTCCAGATTGTTGCTTAAAAAACATTTACATGATATTTTGACTCTGTTGCCAATGGTTTAAGGCACCAATCTAAGTGAAAATATTATTTACAAGTCCAAGGTCATTCAAAATGATAAAATCACTTAGAATTATTTTTTAGTTTGTTCTTAAATTATGTATATGTTCTCAAAGCTAGTATTACATAAGTCTCCAAGAATTTAGCCCATTCAAATAGATTTTCATGCATTCTTGGTGTATTTCATGAGAGCATGTTTGTTAAATCAATATCCTGATGTGAGTTAAGTAAAAATCCATTGATATTGTAAAGGGCCACCCCCTAGGTCTTGCAAAACTTAAAGTACAAAGGAGCACAACTGTAATAATTATCTCTTGTTTGTTGGCCACTAACTTGAGAGTCTTCATTATAAGAATGGGCTTATCTTTAGAGGCAATTAGACAAACAACTGGAAAATAAAAAACAAACTAACATACCAAAGAGGCTATGGGACCACATTAGTATAGATTTTTTTCTTGGGACTACCTCAAACACAAAGAGATAGTTCGAGAATGTGGTGAATTGAGGAAAGTAGTCCAAAATTGAGAAAAGAAGGTTGTAAAATTGTAATGAATATTGAAATTATTATACTCTTATAGTTGCATATGAATAAACACTTAATTTATGTTATTGCATAATATTTTTCTTTTTCTTTTTGTTGGTTGAGCTACTTGATTTGGTGGTCTAATAAGACTCTTAAATCTCAATTGTGTTATGGAGAGTAGAAAATTTTCCAACCTAATCTTCTAACATTGGTCTAATGAACAATATGTGGACCCATGTTTTATATTCAAGCATGACTTGTACACTTACTAATCCATCAAAAGTGGGAAGTGATACTTTCCCAAAGCATGTTGTAAATCTTTCTAAATTGTCCAAAGTTAGT